>JAZDUA010000035.1:2027500-2185000 GCA_038098605.1 Gryllus longicercus
GGAAAGTCTGGTTCTTTAACAAGTGCTTCCCTCGTGAGAGAGGCTGACTAAATAAACCCGCAATGGAGCGACGAGGCCCTCGAGCAAATACTCCGCTCGGGGCGCGGCTGTTTGCGTCTGCCGCGAGGGGCCTTTCCCGGCGACGCGCGCGGTGACGGATCGCCCGGTAAATGACTCGGGAAATCGCCCTCCCGCCCGCCACCCCTGCCCCCGCCCCGCCCCCGCCCCACCACTGCGTTGGCGCGTTTCGAGTCGGCCGCCTCCCTCTCATCCCTCGCGTCTTCACTGCCACCCCGCTGACCTCTACATTCCGCCATTCCCCGCTGCCGCTGTTTTGTCCGCTGCTTCCGTGCAGGTTGCGTCACCGTTGCTTCTGCAGCATCGTTTGCCTAGAGCTCCTAGGATTCACGCCCCGATGGTGGGGGCGGATTCTCTTCACGACCGAAATAGATAGAAATAATTCTACCTCTGTCTGTGTGAGAATTCAGTCGGCTCGCTGCTTTGATCGGGTTTCTGTGGGTTCTCCGATTAACGCCAAGTGAATGCTGGGACAGAACCTTAAAAAAACGTAGCTTGGGCAGCTCTTGATCTTTCTTTTCCCATCCTCGTCCCTTCCTCTCTCTTCACACACATTCACTTACATTTACATGCATTTCACTTCTACACTTATCTGGAGACTAGTCAACAGCTTAGAACTTGTCCCGGGAGGGTGGTAGCTGCTGGAGGAGAGACCTGAAGTAAGAAAACCCTGCATGCTGCCCTGTTAGTTGGCACAAAGTCCTACTTTCCACAGGGAAGAAGTATCGTCACCACCAACGACATTACATTCACAATATTTACTTGACCGCTTCAATAATCGCTTCGCCGGGTAACAGTAAACACTCACGAACTGCTTCTTTGACCTCGCAGCTCCCGCTCAGGCCCGCTGTTCCGAGCTGCCCAAACTGCCCATGGGCATGGCTTGCCCCCATCACTCGCTACCTTCCGCTGCCCGCTCAGGTGACCGCCCATCCCTTCTCCGCTGCCATCGTTCTTACTTCCGTCGCTGAGCCGCCTGACGCCTTTTCTGTCTCCATCTTTGCCCCCGTCCGGTTTTGCAAATCCTGCCTTTTGGCCTTCGACTCCGGTCCCTCTCGGACCGACCCGTCCTCCGTGCTCCTCGCTTGCGCCCGCGGGTCCCGCGACCCGACCCAATTGTTGCCAGAATGGGAGCGATTCTTGACACAGAGAAAGGAGCCCGATACTGACATATTATATCACTATGTTGTCAAATTTTCCATTCGTTAATATTTATAAAATTACTAATTAAGATTTTTTCTTTTTGTGAAATAACGGGAACCCAGACATTGTAGAAAATGCCTTGATTCCTATCTCGAGAAGCAAAATCAAGAATTTCGTATGAGGAAGAGATATATAGAGAATTATAAAGTAGAGTAATGTTAATGATGGTTGTGTTAGATGAAGAATAAGAAAACGATCTACCATTACCAGTATTTGATCATTAGCTTTGTTGATGTCATTCGTCATCCTCAGTGCACTTGCGCGGTGTCTGGCGTCAGGTAGAAACTACTCAATCCGCGTTGAACGCAGTAGAACAAAGTTTCATAGTAGTTGAATGAAGACAGTAGCGAGTATAAGTGTAAATATGTTGTGCGATAATACTCTACCAACATTACGTGCTGAATAAAGCGCTGGGTGTTTCCTAACTAGAGAAGCAACACAAACAAGCGACAATAGTTATTTACATTACTAGTACAGACAACGCGTCTTTGACACACGAATGAAATGGTGAGAGACGAGGGAACGATAGGGGCAAACACCAACCCTTTTAAATGATTACGTCAAAGACATAGTCGTACGAGATGCGTATATTATTTTTAGCACGAATTTATGAAAATATACAAATAAATACTTTTGGGATAATTCTCAATACGCGAGGCGGCAGCTATGTGGATTCATGTCACCCAGAATTTTGTTTTCTTTGCAATACCCATTAGTTTTGTACGGTGGTGGCTTCTTTGCGGTACGTGTGTCAAAATAATCTTTGCCATACGCGTGCTGCAAAGTTAAGTTTTCAATCAATAAACAGTGGTGGTAAGTAGTAGTTTCCATGCTTTCTAAAAATATATATTACAAAATTCCATTATTTACGTGAGATCGTGTCACACTCCAAAAATATTAAAGAAAGTTGATGTTGTATGCATTTCTTACAAATGTATAATTCTTTTATGTTATTTGAGGGACGTTGCTAAATGAGCATTCGCTTTCTTCAGTCCAGTTTTCTGTTTGATATTTCTTGCAATGCCAGCGTTAAGCACCCACACCAGTACCTCTCCGCCCGCCACCGACCCTCCTGGTGGCCCCCGTGCGTATTTCATTCCCCACCGCTTTCACCTCTTCCTCCCCTCCGCCGCCGCCGTATTCCTGTCAGCGTCATTTACCATTGTCGTCACCGGGCGGCGGCGCCAGGTGGGCCGGACGCGGCGCGAGGGGCTGAGGCGGAGGTGCATCGGGCCGCCCCGCGCAGGTGGTGCAGCGTTCGCCGCGCGTTGACAAACGAGGCGCCGCGCCGCGCAGCGCCCGCCCCGCCTCTGAATGGAGAGCGCCGACAGAATAGAGCCGTACTGGCGGTGGCGGTGATGGCGATAGTGGTAGCGGGGATGGTGAGGGTGTTGGCAAAGAAGGTGACGGTGATGGCATCAGCGGTGTCGGCATCGGCGACGGCAGTCATGGTGGTGGCGGTGGTGATGAACATCGTCGCAGGGGCGGCGGAGGGGAAGGTGATCGTGGCAGCGGCGGAGCCGAAGTCGGCGGTCGCTGAAGCAACAGTGACGCCGTGGGGTCATGGGTGAAGGTTGTGCTATTGGTGGTGGCTGGATGGCATCGTCGGCAAAAGCGGCGGACATACAGACGGCGTCGGCTGCAGAGGCGGAGGTTTGCTGAGTCCACCATTGCCAGATTGTGAGAGTAGCGGCGCCAGCCACAAAACGACGAGAGGAGGCGAAGAGACAGAGAAAAAGGGAGAGCGTGCATCTCCGGCGGAGCTTGCGCTGACGTCTCTACTTTTGTCCACCGAGCTCGCGTCACGTGGAAAAGGACGGCTCTCTTGGTTGTGTTGATGCATTTTGCCTGGAGGGAGAGAAAAATTATTAACCCACGCTTCAAACGGAAGTGGGGGAGATGCGGTGACGAAGGGAATTTTAGAAGAAGTAAAAGAATTATCAACTTATGTTTTGGTGGGTTTTCTGAAAACGGCGTAATAACGATGATATTGTGTACGGATATGATGCATGTGATAGTGGTTATTAGAATGAGAATACTGCCGTAAAGATTCGACTTTATGGGTATTGTTTTGACTTTTCTCTTGACATAAACTTATCTGCATCTCTTTCGTTTCTAGCTACTTTTGAACCTCTGACAATATTTTTAACCGTATGCCCTTTTCTTCTTAGGACGTGGAGGTCGTCCTTTAAGTATAATTTATTTCCAAAACAATTCCTTTTCCCTGAGTTTTTGACGATCCTCTCATCTATGGAAAACGTGCCTTCTGTGATTTTTGTGTTTAACTGTTGCGCCCTCTCATATCACATCTTCTCGACACCCCACACTAGGTAAAGAATATTCTTCTTTATTTTTCTTCCCCTTGGTGTACACTAATGTGGGTTCAATTTTACTTTCTCTTTTAATGCCAATATAATTGGGCAGTCGTTCATTTAGTGTATATCTGTAAAATTGATTATATATCCAGATTTTTTTTCTGAGTACTTCTCTAGCATCGCCTTCAAGCGATGTGTACATACTCTTAGTTTTAAGTATTACTTATTATTAAAAATTTAATATTTTATTATACTAATTTATTGTATGCTTAGAAAGCACGGTCGTTCACTGAACGTTAATTGCAGAGAACGATTATAAAAACCTATGACATTAGTTGTCACTATAAGAAAAAAAAGCTGAAGGATTTCGCCACTGCTGGCCACTGCTATTGATAAAGATACTGGTGCTGACGGAAACTAGAAACAGGGCCATTGCTTGTGAGCGCTCAGGTGCTGCTCGCTGCAAGGACGGGAAGTACGAGGCGCGTGGAGGCAAACGGCAACAGCGTGGGAGGTTGTAGCGGCGACGGCGCGGCGTGAGGCCTCTCCGGCGCGCGCGCGCATGCCGTGACATAAGTTAATTCCGGCTCGCCAGGGCGCCGCCGCCGCCGCCAGCTCCTCCGCCTCCGCCGCCGTGTATTTTATAGCCGTCTGGCATGTGCGCGCTTCGCCTGGGCACCCTCCCCCGCTGCCGCGGCAGGCCTCCCGCGCGAATGACTTTTCGCTTTGCAGCTCGCTTTGCACTTCGTGCAGCGCGGCGCCGCCTCCGCCTTCGCCACCGCCGCCGCCGCCAGTGCAAGTTCTCCAGTGGTTCAGAAGCTCGCTCCCGGGATATAAATATTTGCGGGCCTCCCGGCGCCGGATGAATTTTGATACCCGAACCGCACGCTACTTACCCCGGTTTGCGGCGAGTTATCGATTGCATGTAAAGCGGGGGAACCGGCGGCGGCGGCGGCGGGCGTGGTGCTTCGCGGGTGTTATTAAAGGGTCGGAGGCTTCTAAACTAGGGAATGCATATTCGTGCTACCTGAGCTCCGAGGACAGGGGTGGATTTCTTCGTTTGAGGAGTTTCTCGAGGATAAATCTGAACGTTGATGAAATTCCTGCTTTCGAGTGGCGGAATTCGGGATGATGTTCGGATGATATGCGTTTGAAATGCAAATGGGCGGAATTTAATTTCGTATCAGGGCACCGCCTCTTGCGGGACGCTGGTAGAAGATACATCTGTGGAGGTGGAGTTTTATTTGCGAAATAGATTTCGTGTAAGTAGTATACCGAGAATGTGATGCTATCTTATGTGTGGCTTCGTTCAAACACCACACGTAGTGTTTTACAACTTAGTTTTCTTATCAGAATGTGCAACATTACTGAAAGGTAGATATATTGTTCAAATATCAAACTGTTCATAGTAATGAATAAATAGTCCAGTGTCGTGTAGTACTCGTAATTTTTATTTATTTTTAACATGAATTTTTCTAAGTGAACACCGGTTTTTTTTATGCATATAAAAGCAATCAATTAAAAACAAGAATTATCATTTGAGTTATAAAACATGTTTTATAATATTGAGTCCAAAATATCAGAAATAAAATTTGAAAGGTTTTTCTGTAGTTTGTGTTACATTTTTCTTGAATTCCATTTTCGAAAGACTTTCTGCTCTTTTACTGCATTAGTGGTATAAATCCAAGAAGTTCGTAATTCAGGAAAAATGTTTGGACTTTCAAGTTTTTGTGTGGGATACGTACGTTAGTACCAACGGTTCTCTTCTGATAAATTTGCTAGGCGCGAATGTACCATTGGTATAGTACAAAATAAAAATAAAAAAATTTAATTAGTAATGCATTTTAGCAAATTTTGACCATGTTAAGCAAGAAAGCAAGTTGTAGCAAGTATAGGTCAAGACATAGATTGATTACTCCGAGTGATTGATCGACATGATAACTGTTTCATGTCAAATGAATAAAAAATGTGCGTAGCGTAGATATGCTTACCATGCTCAGTTGAGTGTCATTGCGCGCCCATTATGATGACTTTACATTTTTTTCTTGAATTGAAGCTCATTACAATAGAAACGTTATTGTCGTTTCTAAAAGTGCTCAACAGTTAATTAGATCGATATCTGCTATTGTGGCATACCGAACTGTTCCCGTATATTCTCGCATTTGCTTCTATTCAAATTATTGTTTCAAATGCTACGATTCTCTCTATAATGTCAATGAAATAAACGTTTTGTTTGCTTTAAAAAAATCGTTTGTGCAAAAGGTACAGTTGTATGGAGTTTAAACGGTGATTTCTCCTTTCATAGTAATATTCATTGAAACAGCAGATCTCCGAATGAAGTGCAATTACATAAATCCACAGCACCATCAAGATTCATTTGCTACTCTTCGCGTGCATTAAAAATAATTTTTGTAAAAAAATTGTTGAAATAGTGAGTAAAAACTTAACAAATTTATTGTTCAAAATTCAGCCGCTTCCGCATCACGTGAACACATGAGTTCTTGACGAGACACTGATTACTGAATTGAGAAAAATAAACGCAAGCAAATCTGCATTTGACGTGCACAGAACTATTTTAATTATTGAATCTGTCTAGGCAATAAATTCACAGAATACCTGGTGTCAATGTAAAATTGAAAATACAATTAATTCAGAGGAGATAATTTATAAATAAAAATTATAAATGGAAAAATTGTAGAGGATGAAATATGTTCGTTGGTTTCTTTAGTTTAATTATACCACCCTCCCTGGAATCTGTTATGTATTACGTTTGATTTCTAGATATGGATTTTTCAAAAGATTATCGATCCTAAAGCTGATTCACTATTGATAAAATTTTTAAATGAGTTTCTTTCATCGTAACAAAATAAATATTTGTACAAGGCGTATTTTCAACTATTGACTAACAGATTTTGCGTAAATACTAATTCTATCTTAAAAACACAAGTTTGTAGGTATAAGAATGATTTAAAACTAATAATATTGCAATTAATTAAGAAAATGTAAAAGTAGTACATTTAACACAAACTAATTAAACAAAAATCAATATTTGATAATTTCCAAAAGAGTGGCTTCAGTTTGCGTGGACCGTGCATCGTCACTTCCCTTTAGGCGGCTCTGACCATATATATTTAATTAGAAAATCTGTTCACTTGTATTGAATGTGTCCTGGTTTTGGGGTACCCGCCGGAAAGCAAACCGGAAGGTGCGCGGGGTCAGAAACGCGCCGATCGCCCCCGAGTGGCCGCCGGGACCAGGCGCTTGCGTTCTCGCGATTCTCGCTCGAGATTTCTCGGGTTTCGTTCCCGTATTCCCGGCATGTCATAACGCACGGCATGTTTTTCCGGCCTTAATGTTGCATGTAACACATTCGTTTTGAAGCACGGCACGTGACGTATTTCCCATTGTAATCCACGGCCGGGCTCCTGCATGCGAGGGCGGAGCGAATGGAAAGTGCTCACCGGGTGAGTAGCGTAGGCGCCGACCCCGCCTCCTCTGGGTAGAGCTTGAGGGATGGGCCTCGGTTGAAATCAACGCGGGCGGTTCGTTTCGGGATAAAGAAAAATATCTTGTCAGTTTATGGACATTGATAGATCTGCATCCTGCATTGTTTCAGGTATTAAGAGGTACACGCAATAACCTGAAAATATATACATATAAATATACATATATATAAAGTTCAATAATTTCCCGTATTTTGTTTATCTAAGCCAATATTGACTGACCATTCCTGATGGTTTCCACGTTCTTTGAATAGACGAAACTTGATTTTGTAATTCTAAAATGTGAGTGTAATGTTCATTGTGTTTTCGAGAAGTGGTATAAAGGACGTGTGACGATTCACTGGACCAGTGATATTTATTTCCGAATTGTGAATCGAATTGTTGAATGAAAGTAGTTCTTGGACGAAGGGTAAATGGAACTTGAGTAGTAAGTGACGATGTTAACTTCACAGTGTTGCCAAAATCGCCATTTGATGCTGTTGAAAGATGAACTTTTATGTTCAGTTCCACATGGCCGCGACTGACGGAAATTGGTTTTTCTTTTTCATTCTCTCTCGTATTGACAGCTCAAGGTTTCTTTTAGTTCCCAGACGTAGGACATCGTTTTCTCCTAAACGGTATGGGAAATGATTTTTTTTTATCTCGGAACCTCTCCACACAATTTCTTTCGTAAATCTCCCCGTTCACTCTGTCGCCTTAAACTCGCTTGAATGAGCGATGGCTGATTTGAACGAACCGCTTTGGCTTCAAATTTGATAACATACTCGTTGCGCACCGAACGAGATTTAATTTCGCGCGCTTCCTTCGTTTCCTGTACTTAGGGCCGCGTATCGCAGCTGCCCGCCTAGTGCGAAAAAAAATTCCTGCGTGTTGACGATCTCAAAAATGCTCAGAAAGACTTACTGCTCGCCTTTGCGACTCCGACAGTAAAAATATACTTGATTTACGTGTCCCTTGCGTATAGCGTGTTCCCGTTGCGCGCACGCCAGGGGGTGGGGGCGGGGGTGAGAGGGTACGGCTGTGCCCATTGGGTTTCTGGTTCTTTGTTTAACGGATGCGCTGGGGAGTAGCCAACGGAACTCGGCGTCCCTCTTCGCTGTGATGCATCGCTTCGTGAGGCTCGCTTCGCGCTAACAAACTACGAAGCACCCGAAACAGGGCGGCCGTCTGAGGAGACCTTGCCCTAAAATGCAGGAGATGCGGAGCGGGGTAGTTTCCTGTACTTTCTGTTGGATTTAAAATTTGTTTAATTTTTATTTCATTGACGGGGAAAATGCCCTTGAAGGCAAGTGCATCGTGCAGACTGAGATAGGTTATTCATGTCGAGATTGAAGAAGAATCGTATAAATTAACGAAACAATATTTCACATTACAAAATAGCTAATAGTTATTAGTTAATATAAGTAGAATAATGTTTATAAGGCAGCGGAATTCGGTATTTTGAATCAGTGGAGGAAACTGAGAAAACGCGTTATCTAATAGCATGTACACTGAATAACGCTAGCGTACATTTGGACTCCAGAAGCAATATGATTGTCGCTGTCGCCCCTGTGCGCAACCACCACTGGACTTTTGACACAGTAGTGTTTGATAATTTCATATCTTTTTAAGTACATACATCGAGTTTTCACAGGTACTTACGAACAGACCCAGGTAGTTAATTAAGCGAAAAGTAATTCAATTCCTGGTAGGAAACTCGTAGATGTATTTAAACTTCTCCTTGTGAATTCTGGAAGTTACTCCAAAAAAGACGTAAATTCACGACTCTGTGCTAGGAATAAAGTAAAGGCAGGTTAAACTATTGTTTTCAGGCATACGCCTGTTATATTTAAAAACAGAATATTTTAGTAAGTGAAAATTATGTTCTCTGTATTGTTGTATAATTTGGGTTTTTTATTTTCTCTTTGATTCAGTACTTATATAGTTTAATAGTGTCAAAACGTAATATCTTTGCACGTTTTGTGTAAACAAATACAAAGAAATTTGGATTAATTTTGTTTTTGTGGTTGTGTTCACCTACGAAGTGAGAACAAGGGCGTACGCACGATGTTGCTGGGCTGTTGGCTGGGCGAATTCGTGGGCGATTGGGCAGGGCTGTGCGAGCGACCTCGCCCCGGGTGCGCGGCGTGGGGCGTGGCGGGCGCGCGGCGTTCTCCTTTTCGCTTCGGGAGCGCGCGTGACGGCGCGTGCGCGTGCCCCGCAGCACGCCACCGCCGCCGCCGCCTTCGCCCGCCCGGGCCACGCGCTACGGTGCCACCGTAAAATGCCCGCGCGGATCTGTGCCGCAGATACCGGTGATGCGTTCCTTCCGGACGACGCCCACGAGCGGGGTGGGCAATTATGCGCCTCGCAAACGCCGTCGGCCCGCCACCCAGCCACCGATCTGTCTCTGCCCTCGCCTTCGCCCCGTGTTTTTCCTCCTTGCCTCATCCTCTTTGCCCAACCCGAGGCTCGGCCCCCTGCCTCAGCCACGTCTACCTCTGACTACTTCCTTCGACGAACCACAGTATCAGTGTCCGCCCCCTAGCTCCACCCCTTGTTTCTCTTCCTTCCCACAGCCCCTTTCCCCAACCCCCTGCCTCAGCCACCTACTACTTGCGACGATTCACCTAGTCTCGCCTAGTCTGTCTCCACCTTGTCACCTCCTTTCCACATCCTGCGTTGCCGTTACTCCTGTTACCACCGCCACCTCCGTCCGCTTTCTTCGCCTCTGACCTCGAGGCGACCGTCCGCACTGCCTCCACCCGGACATTTGCTTTCTTTGAACGTCGTCTCTGCCTCTATCGTCTATGGCCGCGCTGCCTGTCTACCCTATGGGTGTCTGCTACCACGAACGTCGCATGTGCTCCCTCAGTCTTATTTATTCGCCGTTGCCCTTGCTCGCAACCGCATCTCCGTCGCCATTTTCGCTACCCGCCTAACCATCATTACCGCATCCGTTCCCATTTCCTCTCGCCCCGCTTCTACCGTTTTCATTGCCTCCTCCATCGCGCCCGACGGCTTTGTTGTCGCCCGCCCCCGTTGCCGACGCCGGGCCTTCGCAGGTCGATCGTGAGCGAGGCGCCCCGCCCCCCGGCTGCCCTCCGCCGGGAACCGCTTATCTCCGAACAATGCTTTTAACAGGCGAGAAAGGGAGGCGTCGCGCGTGGGAGGGGGAGGCCGCCGGTCGCGTTGGATTCGAGGACTCCGCCCCTCGCAGCCGCCGTCGGTACGAGATACTTCGGAAGAGATGTACAATGTAAAACTGACTATAAGAAGTACTTCTCAATTCTACTCTTTTTTGTGTATTTGATTTCTAAATATATCTTCTTGGGATTTTGCATTCCGTTTTGTTTTGTACTTCTAGTTTGAACTAGATGCGAAGAAACTCTTAAATGCTCTACAAGAAGTTAAATTACTACGTAATAATTATCGAACATTCACGAAAATTTTCAATGACATGTTGCAAATTACTCGTCGGCTGTCATAACTTCGGTTTGCCGCTACAGTTGTTTCGCGAAAGGTAGACGATCTGTGTGTACCTGCTTGCGCTGGAAGAACTGAGCCGGTTGGCGACCACTGCTCCGTCAGAGCGACCTTCTCTCACAGACGTCTCCTCGTCAATTCCGGATCGTCGCTCCGCCGTGTCGTCCTCCCCCGCCCCCAAGCCCCCGTCCCCGCCCTCCTCCCGCTCTGCGCGACCGCCAGACGGCACGGGATCGTGCCCCGGAATGAGACGTCGTCCAACTTTCGTCCGCTACGAATAGCGGCGCCATAATTGGGTTTCCCGGAGACTCCTCGTCAGTGTCTAATTGTTTTTGAAGTTCGCGGTTTGAAGTTCTCGAAGTACACATCGATTTGAATTAGGGAGAGGCAACTTTCACGGCGACTCTGTCGCACACTGGTTCGAAAGGAGGCGAGTTCGGAAAATGGGAGATGCAGTAAATGATCAGAAATGTTTGACCCACGAAAAGAATGAATGCTTTTTTCGATTTAGCAGTTAGGTGTTTGTAAAACATTGTATGATTTCAGTTGTCCATTTCCTTGAATATTATAAGAAAATAGTAAGTCGAAAAGCATAATTACTTTTTGTTCTTGCAACTATTTTATGCTGTACATGGACATGAAACTTTTTGCTTTATTGTATAAATAAAAGGAAAGTTTTGCTACATGGAACATTCCACTGAAGAAAGGCAGAATATGAACTGACACGATGAAAAAACTAACACAAAAGGGATGTTTTTATGTATTGAAATGCCTAATTGTTTTCAAATAGCAGAAAATACAAGTTGGTAATTTTAATGTGTTCATACCGGATGAATATATTGAAAATTGGAAAGTTTTAATTACAATATAGCGTGTGATTTTTAATTTGGATTGAAAAAGGACGTAGAAGAAATAGACCCAGACCTGTCACTGACAGCATTAAATAAAAAGTCCAATTGTACATATTTTTTTAAAAGTCGTGCCTTTTAGATCTTTCAAACCTAGTACTAGTAGTTTCAATTTTATTTGAGCACTTTCCACAGGACCAAAAAAAGTAAAAGTTACAAATACTTCGTAAAGAACTGCTAGTAAACAGAATGCAAACCACAATATTAGTGTCTAGAATACGTAACCACAATCACCGTAATTAAGTATAACCAAATCTAATAATTACACCGTTTATCCTCCTCTCAAATTATTCTAATTTCATCTTAACTTCGACAAACAAGATTACTGCATGCCCTTCCGCCCCTTGGTTTCGCCCCACTGTGCGCCGGGAAAGTCGCGGGGGCGGCGCGGCGGAGAGCTGCGGTGATGCGGCTTCCGCGTCATGTTCTTCGCGGACAGCCCGCGTGTAGCTCAGCCACCGGCTCGCGGCTCACCACATCACCTTCCCCGACTTCACCGGAAGCGCCCGGCCCCCCGCCGCCGACGTCGTCTCGGGAATTTCCCGCCTTGACGGACAGGTAATCTATGGCGGGCTAGTTAGGGGAAGATGTTGTTGGTATTCCGGGCCGCGCAGAGGAATTGTACTTAGCATTCTCGTGATTCAACTCTTAAGAAAAGACGTCCATTTAAATTAGTACAGGAAGTTTCTCCAGAATTCTCCTCGCGCAACTTTGCGTTATCCGTTAAGTTCTCTCTCTGTCGCTCTCTGCGCGAGTGCTGCCTCTGCTATAGTGTGCGGGTGCTTTCCTATAGCGTATTGTTAGTGAACTTTAGCCCGGCGTTCTGGAACTTGCGTTTATAGGGGTGGAGAGATTGCTGTAATTAGATTGGAATGCAGGAGCCGCCGCGCGTCGCTAGGCCGGTCGGGCCGGGCCGAGGCGGGGAATCAGCATCGGTGAGCAAGATTCGTCGTCCGTTGCTGCGAGGCGCCCGAGATTGAGACGAGAAATCAACAGAACACAAATCGCAGCAAGTTTTCGCTTCGAGTGGTCCCGCGCAAACAAGACGTCGCCTCTTGGTCGGCTTCGGTCCGTGTTGCGGCCTCCCGCCGAGCACGCCGCCGGCGCGCCGGGCGCGTTGTTAAGATGCATTTATGCAACTGACTCGCTGGAGTTCCAGCGCTTTCCATTTGGCCGATTAATAATTTCTCTTTGTTCTCGGCGGCCTCTGCTACGGGAAGCTCGAAGAGGAATCATTCCACTTTTATGATGCTAAGTTGCTAGTTGGGAGACGTTAATGTTCCACTTTGAGAAAGATGATCATTTGTCTATTTTAATGGCGCATTTTCCCCCGATTTTTCTGAATCCTTCTTAATAAATGTTCTTGGGAGTGCTTTTTTATAAAAAAAGGTTGCGTCTTAATCTTCGTAATTATTCATATCATTGATCGACACAACGCGTCTCTAATCCACTGGTATAGCATTGAGCGCATTTTGTAATCCGCCATTCCGCGCTATCCTCCATTAATATTCGTTATTTATGTATGTCTCGTCTCCTCAGTCAGTTGTCAAGAGAACCGTCTGGTAGCATCTCCGCATACACACGCGTCTTACACCACACGCCCCTGCATCACTACCCAAAGGTCAGAAAGGCATTGGGAAAGGGGTAGGGTTTAGGACGCACAGGGGTTGCACTAGCCCTTCTGAAGCAGGCAGACTCGTTTTGATGGAGCACATTTCACATAAGCTTTTCCGAGAATCGACGGAAATCGAACCCGGACCTCCTTGGTGAAAGGAGTGTGATTTCACTGATCAAGAACTACCTGTTGTGTAACAAAAGGATGTTTTTCGAGCAGTTGTTTAAGAATTTTGATTTGACTGTATGTTGTGAATAGCTGAACCGGTTGTAGTGATTCCAAATTTAAACATTCCATTTTCAGTAGATATAATTTCTTGTGAATGGATAGGAGCATTTTTTATCATCACATAATTTTATTGATCGTTTGTTGTATTAGCTAGATTATTATTATTATTATTATTATTATTATTATTATTATTCTAAACTTTTATAAACTTACATCCTTTCCTAAAGGCCGATGTTGCTTTGAGTTTTCTATTCAATTTTCGTATTTATGTCTCCAAAAATGATTATTTCGCAGTTCTAATTGTTTAGTAGTACATGACTACTTCTAGCATTGATTGAGCTCTTCTGCTTATTGTTCTGAGATGACTTTTGTGAATGTGTTATGGTAATCAATACAATATTGTGTAGTACTTCTGTGGTGTAACGTATTGATTTAAATTTCTTTTACAAGTAGTGTGCTTTGTAACTTATGAGACCAAATGTGTTTCTTACTTGCAGAGATCTGCCTCTCATTAATTTTGTTAAGATATTTAAATATAATTTTCTTGACTGTAAGTTAATATTATGGAAAGTATTTTGGAAAAGTACTTCTAAAAATAATCGAAGCGTTTTGGTATTTTATGTTTTACTGTTAGTTACGTCACTATTGTGACTTCAGTATATTTATATAACGTACTAAAATTGTGATAGTTAAATGCATTAATATCTACACTTATTGTATAATATTTTCTGCAGTTACATTCATTTTTTTTCAGGTGAGTTCATGTTGGCCGAAATGGACTACCTTTTAACAATGTAACCATATTATGGTAAGTGTGAAAAAATTTGCCAACTAATCTTTATGGCGATATTTCATTCTCTTTATGTTATGTTTGCACTTGTAGCTCACTTTCATTACTTGAAGTATTTTCCATTGTATTCTATCCACCGAAGACAAAAACAATAGTTTGACTTTTGTTCTTCAAATCACTTTACAAAATGCGTAAGCATACCCTCTCGCTCTCGTCCTCGCCCTCGCTCTAGTCCTTGCCCTTGCCCTTGCTGTCGCTCTCTAGCACTTACACCCGGTCTCACCGAGATGCTCTCGCCTTCACTCTTGCTCTCTCCCTCGTCCTAGCCCCTACTCTCGCCCCTACCCACGCCCACGTGTTGCCGGTGGCGACCAACGGTCTTTCGGTAGGCGATACTTGCCTTGAAATTACCTGATTTTCATGTGGTTCTACAAAATCAAAAAAAAAAAGAAAAAAAAAGAAAAAATGAGCATTTCTTTTGGGTTTATTTATTTATTTACATTTATTTAATATTTATTTATTCTTTTAATATTTATTTCTTTTTTCCCTTTCAATAAATTTCAATTCTTTATTCTTCAGTACTTTTCATTCCACTCTAATCAGTATTCTTTTAACTTTTTACTGCGTTTATTCTTTCTCTTCTTGGAACGCATGAACCTGTTTTGTTTTCTCTTGATGAAATTTGAAGGATTCATAGGCACATCTTTTTTTATTACTTTCGTATTTTATTTCCAAGAATTTTGTATGTCGTGTATCTCAGTTTATTATTATTTTTTGTTTTTAATGAGGATACTTTTCGCGTAATTATTGATTTGAAAAGTAGATTATACAATTGATGAATTATTGAATAATAATGGAATTTTAGCCGAATAAAAGGAAGAGAAAATGGGTCTACTTATAACGAACTAACTTCAGCCTAGAGTCAACATGGAAAGACCAGACTTTAGACTCCAAGGATTTGAAGCGTAAAATTAGCGCTGTTCGGGAGTTTCGGGGATTTCCATTATTCGTAATTGCTGAATGTTTGAAACGTATATGAACGTCTCCGAAACTCAGGTTTGTTGTTGTTTTCTTTTGCGCATGTTTATGAAAGTAACAGTTGGGATCGCTCTGAATTTTGGTGACCAGATGAAATTAGTTTGCCTTTGTTCGACGCGATTTTGTGTGAAATGTCTTTTGAACGTCACTAAGCTCGTAACATTTGAGCGTTACAAAGATGCATCCATATCAAAAGAATTTGTTTTCAGAGAAATGTATTGGTAGATGGGAGTTTTAGAGGAGAATTTTTGACGGTCGCTTGTTATAAAATATTTGTTTAGTTTTGACCGACTTGCTTCTTTCCAGTAGCTTGACAATAGGACATTGCCGAAAGTTTGATATTTTAGTTCCATGCTTGGTTAAGTGCTTTACAAAATTCTACAAGAAAAGGAAAGTTAGTTACACGAGTAGGAGAGTGGAAAATGAATGATTTTGAAACAAAATATGTCGTGGCTGCTTAGTTTCATAATCGCCAATTCTAATTATATTTTGTTGAACGTAAATATTGGAAAGCTTAACCAAACGATCTGGTGTTAATATTACTCCCGGTATGGAACCAGTTTCCAAAATGAGGAATGACGATTGTGGCTCCTAATATTCCTTACTTGTTGGAACCACTTTCGGATTGAGAATCAATAAATATGAAACAATCTCTCCCCAGGGTAAACGCTATTTTGGAGGCCGACCAGTGGGCGGAGTGCGGTAGCAGGCTGAAGAACGGTTTGCGATGGGGCGGCGGTGGCGGTCGCATAGCCGTTTGGGCGGCTACCTGAGGCGTGGGCGGGGTCGGAGGCGTTTCGCTCGCGCCCTGGGCGTATTTCTTGGGCGCTATCTCGATGTAACTCGCCGGTCATCGATTATTCCAGATCCCGGGAGATATATAGGCCTACGCCCGCTGCTGCCTCGCCTCGCTTCGCTTTGCCTGGCCCGGCCCGGCCTTTCGCCTGCCCGCCCTCGCGCCGCTGCCGTGCGATTCCGAGATAGCCCGCGTGCCCTGGCGTGCCTCCGTGGCGTGCGCGCGCAGCGCCCGTGCCCGCGCCCGCGCCCGCGCTCGCGGAGTAGCAGGCAGAGCTGTCTCATTCGCGTCGGCCGTGCGGGGGAGGCACGGAGCCCGTGGCCTGGCCCCAGGAAGAACGGGAGTAGGTCGAGGGCGCGTTTTGGACTCGCGGACCCCTTCAGCTTCGTCTCTATTAGTTCCTCTGGACGTTTCTCGCGGGGGTTTCTAGCTGTACCTTAGAGTGATTATATTACCGGATGTGGGACACGACATAAACCTCAATGCCACTAGTTTTTCCATCGTTAATTTGTGAGAATTCTATTATTTTGAGTTATTCGTTGAGTTATTCGTTGTTCTTGAAAGCATTTGACTAACCTGAGAGAGAAGTTGTTCAGTAGTTAATTCAATAAAAGTTAAAAAAGTATAAACTATGTGTGCTTCTTGTAAATAAGCATGAGTGGGGGAGAGTATAATAAAATTTTGTGCCATTGTTCATAGGTATTTCCCACCATATGCTTAGAGATTAATACACACATACTTTTGTTTACTTACATACGTGTCGAAAAGCAATGCATTTGTTGTGCTATTTTTATCTTGATATCAGTTCTGCTTATAAGAGATTTATAATAAAACTATTTTTATTACTTAAAAATGTAGGTAAAACATATATTATGTTGATATTTTATTCTGTTTTTTAGAAGAATTAAAGTCCATCTTGTGTTTACGATCCAGCATACAAGAGCATTGATTTGGTGTGCCCTCTCATCACTTGGATCACTAATATCATGTTTCAAGTGCATTTCTAATACTTTTGACCTTCTGTTAGAGAAGATGATGCTTCAGCATGGCAGGATGTATCATAATATTTTGAGTGGCCAGATGTGTTGTGTAGTGGAGTCATGAACAAATATGTCTAACTTTTTTCTTTTTTCTTTTTTTTCGTAATGAATTGCCTTAAACGTTTGTGCAGAATCGAGGCACTTGTATGTGAGTAGGTCACGCATTTTGCTTTTGTTTTCGCTGAATATAGGTAAGGAACACCCCCTTCCGAGTTTTTTGTTGTTGTTGATGATTTTATGTGTGTGCGTGCGTGTGTGTGTGTGTGTGTGTGTGTGTAAATGAGCGGTTTCTTTTACTCGTCCTTTTTAAGGTTTGTTCAAAAGACAAGCATTAAAACAACTCGATTTTTTGTGTAATGGGTCGGGGGCTGTGGCAACTGAGAACCAGGTGCCTTGGCAAGCGTGTACCGGCGCTGGGGCGTTTCCTCCCGACTGCCGGGCGAAGGGCCGCCCACGGCCCGCTGTTGTGCCGGCTGCGTCCTCCGGCGCCAGCCGTGCCTTTGTCGGAGCCCCGGCCGCAACTCCGGCCCCGCCCCCCGCCGCGCCGCCGGCGCTTCGCGACTGTGCCGTCGTTAATTCGATAACTGCGATGCCGCTCCCGCTCCCCCACCCCCGCGCCGATAAGCGCACCCGAGTGGAGCCAGCTCCTCGGCAACGGCGAAGCGACGGCAATGGGGTGCCGCTGACGGTGGCCGCGGGACGGTGGACGGTGACGGCGGAGATGTTTCAAACGACGCTCTTGGCGATTGGCCTTAAGTGATACTGGCAGAGTTTGAATGGTTAGAATTGCATCTGATTGGGAATAATAAAAAACAAACAATTTTTTAAATTTTGTAATATCCTCTAAGATGATGTATCGATTTTCAGTTGTGGTGATTAATGTAAGTAAATAATTGACGCAAAGTATTTCAGTTATTTATAGTTTGGTAATTATTGATAGATGCACGTACTGCAGGAACAAGACGATACAAGTACACGTGAACGTTCCGTGGAAACTAGAGGACAGAAGGAACAGGTGCTATAGTTTGAAGAAAGCTATATCCGGAACAATAGCTTGAAATTGGATATTTTCATAACTGATGATTCTTAATGTTAAATAAGAAGTTGATGGCGAGCGTGCTATTGGGAGTTGTTTGATCAAAAATGTGTCAATCGCTGAAATATCACGACTGAGCAATACTTCTATTAGACGAAAGAGAACCGAGATTGCATTTGTACTTGGGGCACAAATGTTCCAAGGCGAATGTGTCTCGTCTGTGTTTGGGTGGTTGGAAGTGCCAGTGAGAACGATTGCTATGATGACGCTGCGAAGTGGCGCCGGCGCCGACGATGACGCGGTGGCGCAGTCGCAGCCAGAGGGTGGCGCCCTGCGCTGGCAGGGATCGCGTCGAGGGGTGGAGTCGGAATGCTGCATGACAGGCCTTACGGGCGCGTAACGAGGCTGTCAATTTCAACACGCACTCGCGCGTATTGGCTGTCGTCGGAGACAGTTTAGTAATTTATGGCACGCGCATGGCAAAGTGACTGGGAGTGGTAGACATGCTGTGAACACTGTTGCGCTTCATGTCCGACAGTCTCAAGAGGCTCGTTATTCTCTGTTCAAGGATTTGTTTTCTCGCTTGTCTATCCGGATTTATATACTTTTTGTGACAAATTTTGCCTCTCGTTTTTCTTGAACAGTGATTTGAAAATCTGGTTTATTTAACATGTAAATATTTTATGTGTAAATTATCGCTCTGTTTTTTTGGTTGATGGAGGGTGGTGAATTCTCAAATTTAAATATTTTCCCTTATAAGATGGAATTAATTATTATTTTAGTTTGTATTTTTCTGCTCCATTTTATTTTCCTGCAATGGATCGAGTTCCATGTTCCTTTTGTAAAAATTATATCTACTGATATCACAATATACTCACTTAGAAGGAACAATAGTAAGATATCCTTTTTGGAATCTTATTAGAATACGTAATTCACGACTTTCGAAATTTTAATTGTCACAATCTATTTAATTTTTGAATTGGAAACAGTATGTGTACTAACTAATGTGTCCATGGCGCAAAAATAAAAATAAATAAATAAATAAATAAAATGCTGCGTTATTCGCTGCAGGTTGGTATTCAGGTATGGCGTGTTATTAAGTTATCAGGAAAATCTTTGTAATGCATAAAGAAGTGAGGTATTAATTTGGATGAATCAATAGCAGGAACGAAAATGTCTATCATCTCACCTCCAATCTATCGAACGCGGTCGTAAAAGTTGTAACGGCACGCGGCTGACCTCCGGTGCTCTGCTTATTCATTCTGGCCAGCAGGAGCAGCCTCCGCGCGCAAGTATTGCCGCACATCACGTGACGCGGCGCCGGCCGTAACGGCCGGGTCACCGCGCGGTGATTGCGTGCGCTGTAATTAACTTTTTATCCCTTGCGGACCGAAACCTTTCGCGGCCTTTCAGATTCGTCATAATTTCCGTTAATTGATCGATCGGAACACCCGTAATCGCAAGTGAGAACGACAGGCTTTTCGCATCTCGTTGCCGGTCAGTTTTGCGCTTTCATTCGCTGCGATATTTGCCTGCACTCGTCCGCTAGTCATGAGGTCGTTATTTCGCGCTAATCGTTTGCGTATTGGATTAAAGAAACAACTTTCCTGCGTTCATGTCGATTTATCAGTTCGCCCAAAGAATGTGAAACGGATGGACGAAGTGAAGTCGTTCTATTGTTTGGCCATTGAGAACTGTATTCAAAAAATAAAGAGAGGAGTTGATTGTAAACAACTGTTTTAATTTAAAGCTAGTCTTTATTGATGAATGAATTATAAAACCATTCCTTCTGAGTATTTAAAAAAATGTTAATAGTTAATTCTAGAATTGTGTCAAGTTGTGTATTGGGAACTGGAGATTGTACCTTGTTAATCCCTAGAGAATAGGTGTATAAAAGGTCATGCCATTTTGTTGAGAGTGTAGTTGAATTTTTTACATAATTTTTATGAATGCGCAAGAATAGAATACGCTAAAATTTATAAAATTCGGTCATTTAATTTGTTTTATTGGATTATGTTTACATTTAACATGCATGAAGTAGAGTTTGTATGTATGAAAATATGTTTAAGCAGTTCTCATTACATGAATTAGAATATATTCTCATGTTTCATTGAGCAGTTTAAGTACGAATAATTCGTATTCCTTTTGGTTGGGGGAGTCAAGCAAAGTGGACTGGTTTGTGAAATAATGAAACCTTAACTCCTCCCAAACATTCCAACCATAGCCCATTAATTGGATTAATTAGATTAATTTCGAAGGACCACCCAGATTCCTGTAAAGAGAGAACAGGTTGTAACTACTCTTGCAGATCTGGGACTGCAAGGATGGAGGAGGAAGGAGAGTGCTTGTTACCATGAAAGAGTTGTAGTCTAAGGCATGTAAACATATATTCTAAAAACAAAATACATAAAAATACATCTTAAGCTATACGGGGAGAAGGAACAAAGAGGTGTAGCACACAAATCACAATCTAAATACAATATTAGCGCGGTAGCACAAAACTTGCTCCTCTTGTTCTTGCTGAAGTTGGTGTGTCTGCGGGCGGCTTAGCTAGGCCAGGCCCGACAGGGGCAGATGCAGTTCGTGGAATTGTAGTGCCGTAAGTAGCACCAGAGAGAGCACGAAACACCAGTTAGACACGTAATGTCGGCAACACGACTTGCAGAACAGTTAATCACAGGCACCACATGCATGTGAATATAAATTGGCTAAGCACGTGGTGAGCAATAGTTTGTAAAATAGTTACACAGGCCTCACGTGGATGTGAATACAAAGTTAACTGAGCATGTGGCAATAATAGTTTGCAGAATAGTTAAATCACAGGCGCCACAAACGTGAATACAAAGTTAGCTGAACACGTGGCAGCAATAGTTTGTTGAATAGTTAATTATATGCAACACATGAATCGTGAGCATAAGGTCCAATTGAGCACGTAGCAAGTAGTAGGCGCAATAGTCACCAGTACGTGAGTTGAGTGTAGACGGCAAGAATGGCCGCCAAGTTGAGGCAGCGCCATCCGTAGCATGGGGCCCAGGTGATGACGCCAGAAGAGCAGCGCCGCCCGTTCGCACAATTGCAAACTCGGACGAGCATGGAGAGATTGCTGCGAGGAGAGCAGCATGGAGTATGTCTGCCCATGAGTAGCGACAGAGCAATGCTAATTGTTCACGCCACTAGCAGAGCAGCGCGGAGACCCATCCGTGCAGCTAGGCGATCGGACGAGGACAGATAGACACGCCGCGGAGCGGCGCGGAGCACGTCTGTTCGACATGAATGCCAGACGAGAACTGAAGTTTTTCCCCGTTGCAACGCCGCACGGCGAGAGCGGTAGCGCCGCCGGCGTGTCGTGTGCAACGAAGTTTTTCCAGGAATCCCAAGCGCGCGCAGCTGTGCGAGGCGCTTGCTGGAGCGCGGTAGTGGGGAGCCTTGGCCGCATGGCGGCGGAAAGTTCTGGAAACCCATACAAAGGAAAACGGGTCGCCGGCGCGGGCGCAGCCACTTGTAGGCAGCAGCAGGGGGCCAGCCCCCACCCTCCGGCAACCGCCAGGGAGAAGGGGGGGGGCGGCGCTGGCGGCGGCGGCCCGCGCGCGGCGCTCGCCGCGGCGGTCGCGGGCATCTCCAGCCGCAAGCGAAGTCAGGCGAGAGCCGAGAGCCGGCGCACTCCGGTGGCGGGAGGAGAAATTAATATAAAGCATAACGGGCGGGGCGGCGGGAGGCCGGGTCCGCACGCAGTCGTTGGGCGCTAGCGTCTTACAAGAAATGTTGCGCCACATGGCGTAAGTAGGAATCTTCTAGGAATGCCAGCTGCACGGTTGCTGCCGTGCGGTGGTGGGGGTTTCCAGCGAAGCGAGTCGGTTGCATCGATGTGGCGTGAGGAAAATTCCAAGAATGAGGCTCTGCCACACGTGCTAATCTGCAGGCTTACACGAAGCATGATTGCGAGAAGTTGCACCATTGTTTTAGAACTTCAAAGAGTTGCATCATTGTGTAAGAGCTTCAAAAGATGTACGTCTTTATAAATGTATAAAAAATATAATTATGAGAATAAAAAATAGCTTGCTCTGACATACACCCCCACAGAACGATTAGGTCGTTCGACAAAAAAGATGTTAGGGCAAGCTAGGTAGTTAGGTATAAGATGGGAGTGGTAGGGTGTATGGAGATATGTGGCAAGGATAGTGAATGTAGCCGTTGGTAAGGAAGGTATAATAAACCTTAAACAAGTGAGCACCTCGAAGAGGTGGCAAGTGCGATGGCACACGATGTAGTAAGTAATCTGACATATTACATAATAATAAGTAATCTTGAATGAGCTTGGACACCTCGTAAAGGTGGTAAAAGGGATGTTGACAACTAAAATGGCAACGGGTGCCTTGCGAGGTGGCAAACGCGGAAGTGCAGTAAGTAGCAAATCTGAACACAGTTAAGCGAACTCGAATGAGATTGAGCACCTCGGAGAGGTGGCAAGATGTTGTCTAAAGAAACAATTACAAGCAAACGCGGGTGGTGGAAAATAGCAAATCTTAGAACAATTAAGTGATCTCGAATGAGATCGGGCACCCCAAAGGGTGACAGAAATGACAATGAATGCCTACCAAGGTTCAGCTCAGAATTAGCGCGGAATAGCTAACACTAAACAGCAATGTTGCCATAGCAAGGCTAATAAGGCATATCTCGGATGAGATGTGAGGGAGTGCACCTCGGAGAGGTTGCAAATGCAGTAATGCGAAATGTCGACATAGTGAGGCATGTAAGCGACATAGTAAGACCTCGGAGAGGCGTAAGTGTGACAATGCAAAATCTTAATGTGACACAGAATCCTAACTACTAACAAATTTACAATACGACACAGCGAATCTTACAGCTAACAAAACAATAAACAACTAACTACAAATAACCAATAGAAAATGACTGTGAAAGACGTGTACTAATCATGAATGGGTAGAGGACACAAGCGATGGATGTGCCTCACGAAGGAGCCTGCCTTGGTTTGAACTTGTACAGTTCGAGTGCGACCATCACGACCGGGAAAAGTTTGGGTGATTACCCCTAACCTCCACTCAAGAGGAGGGAGATTGTCATCAATCAACAAAACGGGAGTGCCCGATTTGATGTTGGGAGAGACAGCTGTCCATTTGGAGCGTTGTTGAAGGGATAACAGATACTCCTTCGTCCAGCGCGTCCAAATGTTGGCAAGTGCGTTTTGTGTTTGATTCCAATGACAGCGTACAGATTGCTGCTGTAGTGCATTGGGATCGGGCAAGGCTGTAAGAGGTCTGCCAATTAAGAAATGAGCAGGCGTGAGATAATTAAACTCAGCTGCGTCATCCGATGGACGTATGAGAGGTCTGGAATTTAAGATCGCCTCAACATGCGTGACAGTTGTTAACAATTCTTCATAAGAGAGTACGGCTTCGCCTATTTCACGTAGCAAGTGACGTTTTAGGATTTTGATGCCGGCTTCCCAGATGCCGCCAACGTGAGGGGACCTGGGTGGAATGAATGTCCAATCAATGGAGGAATTAGAGCAAAAATCAATAATTTGTTTTTGAAAAGCTAAAGATTTGAAGAGGTTGTAAAGGGCATGCAACCGTGAATTGGCTCCCACGAAGGTGGTAGCGTTATCCGAAAAAATCTTAGTTGGAATGCCGCGACGTGATACAAATCGCTTAAGGGCCATTAAAAAGGCTTCTGTAGTTAAAGAGGAGACTATTTCGATGTGTACGGCCTTGGTGACCATGCACACGAAAAGTGCAAGATACACCTTGGTGCGGGATTTGCCGCGAATTCCGTGTCTAAGCCAAAAATGCCCTGTATAATCCACCCCCACAATGCCAAAGGTGGGAGATGGGGTCACACGTATAGCTGGGAGGTTTCCCATAAGCTGTTGTGCTGATGTAGGAGCATGGCGAAAACATGTGATACACTTACGTATCACAGATTTGATTGTCTTCCTAATGGAAAGTATCCAATAAGATTGTCGCAAATGGACGGTTAAAAACTGAACATTGGCATGGGCCAGTTTCAAGTGGGCGTCATTAATAAGTGCCCTAGTAAAGTGATGCTTGGAAGGTAAAATTAGAGGGTGGAGAGTGTCGAAAGACAGCTCGGCCTCTGAGATTCTGCCACCTACACGCAGGCAGCCATTGTTATCAATAAAAGGATTGAGCGAAACGAGGCCACTGCTAGAGGGACATGTGGCTCCGTCGTTGAGCGCCTTGAACACAGGGAGAAAGGCATGATGTTGTACGATTTTGATGCATGTTAATTTTGCATGATTAAGCTGGTGAGCAGAAAGAGATTTAGTGGAACTAGTGGGGTCCGAAGCTAGTCCTGGCTTGGCGGATTTAAGACATGTGATAAAGCGAAGAACATATGCCATAACGCGAAGTGATTTTTGAAAGGAACTGTAGTAAGAGCATACTCTTTCGTTCAGGTACGAGTCGCAAGGCTTGCAGACTAGCACAGGTGCGTTGTTGACAGTTACAGAAATGCCATTTGGCCATGAGGTTGATTCAAGAGTTAAGAATTGTGGACCGTGCCACCAAACATCCAAATTTAACAAATCTTTAGGTTTGACGCCACGCGAGAGTAAATCCGCAGGATTAAGAGAAGATTGAATGTGACGCCAAGTGAAGCCGTTTGCATTCTCCCTAATAAACTGTGCACGATTACGCGCAAACACGTTACCCTTGAGAGGTGGTGAGTGAATCCAGTCCAACACTATCCTGGAGTCAGTCCATAATAGGACAGCATTGGGAGAAAGTTCATGAGAAAGAATTTTAATGACTTTAATCATAAGCTTGGTCAGAAGGACGGCAGCACAGAGCTCTAAGCGAGGAATAGTTAATGCGGTGTCACCCTTGCACTTCATATTAGAGGGCACTACCTTGGATTTGGCACAGAGTAAATTTACAGTATGTGTACCGTGCTCATTAACAGAGCGTACGTAAATCACTGCTCCGTAAGCTGTCAGGCTGCTGTCGGAAAAGCCATGCAATTCAACGGAAGAGTAATCAGATGGCAGAATGCATCGTGGAACATTAATCGTAGGTATGTCAATTAATGACGTAAAGACTTCTTGCCATTTAAGGGCAATATCAGGTGGGAGTGATTGGTCCCAATTGAGGGAATAATCCCAGAGTCTTTGAAATAACAGTTTGCAAACAATTATACAGGGGGCCAGTAGGCCTAGTGGGTCGAATAAAGAGCATATGACAGACAGCATGGTTCTTTTAGTAAACTTTGTAACATTAAAATTAATTTTGTCTGACAGCACTAGGGTGAACATGTCAGTCACAGTGTTCCAAGAAATACCCAAAGTGGATACTGCTTCGGGGGCTTTGGACTCGAAAATTTTGTGGCCTGACTTGGCCAGCAAGTGATCCGGAAGATCTGACAAAACAGATTTGTCATTCGAAGCCCATTTACGTAGGAGAAAACCACCCTTTGCCAACAAACTGTTTAATTCAGAGATAGTTCGTTTGGCACTATGCAGGTTGGGAGATGAATGTAAGAAATCATCAACATAAAAATTGGATGTTAGCACATGTGAGCCGATAGGGAAGTCAGCGCCTTCGTCGGTAGCTAGCTGATGCAAGGTGCGAACAGCAAGAAAGGTGGCTGGTTTTAGACCATACGTCACCGTAGTTAAGGCAAAATCCTGAATAGGTTTAGAAGGAGAGTCCCTCCATAAAACACGTTGTAGGTTCCAGTCAGATGGGTCTACATTAACTTGGCGAAACATCATTTTAAGGTCGGCAGCAATGCCAATTTTGTGAATTCTAAATTTAAGTAAAAGATCAAAGAGATCGTCTTGAATTTTGCTACCATTTAATAGCGCATCATTGAGGGAAATACCAGTAGTGGTTTTAGCCGAAGCGTCAAACACAACCCTAGTTTTAGTAGTAGAGCTGGAAGGTTTGAATACTGGATGATGAGGAATGTAATAACTAACAAGGCTGCCACAGCTAGGTGCAGGTTTCATATGTCCTAATTGAATATATTCGTTAATAAACTCATGGTAGTCCCGTTTCAATTCGGGATCCTTTTCAAGTCTTTTTTCAATTGCCAGAAAGCGTTTGATTGCCTGAGGTTTGGAGTCGCCTAATGAATTTAGTTTGGAATTAACAGGGAGCTTGACCGAGTATCTGCCAGAGGCGTCCCTCGAGTGAGTAGCTACGAAGTGAGATTCTGCTATTTCTTCCTCATGTAAAATTGGGTGCAGAGGCGAGACTTCCTCTACCTCCCAAAAGTGTTTGATCTGATCAGGTAACTCAAAGGGCGTCTGAATCAGATTACAAAGGGCTTGCGAGGGAGCGGTGGAGCGTGGGGTGCGACCCGCAACAATCCAACCTAATTTTGTGTGCTGTAGCACAGGATAGGCACCATCGGATCTGGTTAGCTTATCTGGCAGTAAGATGTCAAAGAAAACCTCCGCACCAAGCAAGAGATCGATGGGCTTAATATTATCAAAGTGAGGATCTGCATAGACTAGATCTGTGGGCAAATTCCAACTGTCGCAATTAAAACCATGGGAAAGAGTGTTAGGAATGCTATGCACAATTGAACAATTTATCTTACAAGACCAATTATTAGGAACATTACAAGGTCTAATTGTTAAAGTAGCGCTGTGAGTGCTTGTTAAAGCTTCCGGACCAATACCAGAAATAGTCACAGGCATTTTCGTTGTAGGTAACTTGAGAGATTTTACCGTGCTCCAAGTAATTAAGTTAATACCACTTCCAGTGTCGAGAAGAGCAACAAAGGGCTTAGACCTGCCATTATTAGAAGTACAGCTTACTAAAGCTGTTGGAATGAGAGTTGAAGTGGTTGCTTTGGGAGCACTGGTCGCAACAGCTGATGCAGCTTGTTGATTAGCAGGAGGTTTATCACCAAAATGCAAAAGTTTGTGGTGATTTTTATTGCAAATGGCACATTTTATAGCACAAGAGTGACTATGGGTCTTCGGGTGAAAACATCTAGAACATCTACCCTGCTTAACAATGAACTCGTGGCGAGCCTTGGGTAATAATTGTAAAAATGAAGGACAGTCCTTAATCAAATGTTCAGAATTGCATTTAGGACAAATTAGTGACTTGCCTTTTCCCGTGTTGTTGACGTTGCCTGCCCTGGCGGTGTGAGGCTTGTCATTAACGTGAGAATTGGAAGCGCATATGTTAGGATTGTCAAAAACTCTTAAACTTCGTTGATGAAGTTCTAGATATTGTAACAAAGAATCGAAAGTGGGGAGCTCACTGCTATTCAAGGACAGTTCCCATTGCTTGAGAATGTCAGTGGGAAGACTTTTGGAAATCAGTGCAACGAGCAACAAATCTGACAAATCAGTATCAACCTTGATGCCCTTAATTGCATTCACATGTAATCTAAAGTAGTCAATTAAATTTTGCAAAGAAGAAGCGGAGCCCTTTGCTAACGCAGGAGGATTCAAAATCGAATTTAAGTGAATGCTAACGATAGCCCTGGGAGAGTCATACCGTTGCTTCAGTAATTCCCATGCAACTGTAAAGTTGTCATCGGTAATGGGCAAGTTATGCAATAAATCTTTGGCTTGTCCCACAAGTGAGCCTGATAAGTAATAAAATTTATTAGAATTAGGCATGTCACCTTGACATATAAGGCCTTCGAAAATGTTTTTAAAAGTAAGCCAATTAGTTTGATTGCCATCAAAGGTGGGCAATTTAATTTCAGGTAATTTAATATTGCACTTAGAACTTCTAGAGGTACAGTCAGAATGGCTTGATCTGTTGGAAACAGAATCATTGTCAGCGAGAGCTGAATTATAATTAGACAGTGCCACATTAGCTGCAGCGAGAACCTCATGATAACTATTGACAAGATCACGCAATTGAGAAGAAGTCTCGTCAGATGGATCAATATTGTCAGTCAGATTATCAAGTTTGTCAAAAATTCTAATGAGCAATTCCTTTCTGGAGATTAATTGTTCACACGTGAGCGCGGTAAGTGGCTCATTTTCTGTGAGAAAATTTGAAAAGGAGGTGCAACCATCCTTCAACTTGGCCATTAAATTAATGACCTTCTTAGGAAGCGTTTGTGATGCCATCTTGGATGCTCAATCGGCAATTGATGGACGCAGGATAGAAAGGAATGCTGAGGGATCAGAAGGGAGCCCTAACCTAATAACAATTGACACTAAACTTTCCCCCAAAATACATAAACACTAAACAAAGCACACTGTATGTACATGACACATAAGAGAAGCAAGTAATAACACTGATGTGTATACATGAGACATTTAAAAAATTGCAATAAAGGCACAAATGTGTGTGTGTGACACAATAAGCACTCAAGTGTACATAAAATTAAGGAAGCACATAAATGTAAACACAGAAATGTGAATGAGTGGTGTGCACAAATTAAAGAGATACACACATGAAATATAAATACAAGTGTACATATGAAATTAAAGTGGCAATCAGTGATTGTAATCTTTACAAGCAAGCAAGCAAGTTAAACCCCTGAGTAGACGCACATCTATGAAGTTATTACACTTACAAGTTTGTTGAAAAAACAGCTGAGTGGTGCAGCATCAGTAGTGGAACAGCGTACAGCTTCGTTACACGATACAGGATCACAGCCTCGTTACACGATACAGGACAGTAAGTACATGTAACATTTTAAATCAGGCATCAGTGTGTTGCATAAAAAAAAAAGCACATTGACAAGGCAAATACAATTAATACAAATATGTTACATAAAAAACAAGTACATTGATAAAGTGAATACAATTAACACTTGATTTGTATATATAGTAACAAGCACACTCGACAAAATGTGATGGCTCGGAAAGCACATACAAGTGAATGCTGATGTAAGTATCAGCTTTAATGCCTGGTAGACATTGACAATGGAAGTACAAAAAAGAATAAGTGCTGATGTGAATATCAGCTTGGTACCTGGAAGGCATTAAAAATAGAAGTTAGGCATATATATTTTTGCTAGTTCAAAATCCAAGGCTCGAAGGATCAAAATGGTTGGGGGAGTCAAGCAAAGTGGACTGGTTTGTGAAATAATGAAACCTTAACTCCTCCCAAACATTCCAACCATAGCCCATTAATTGGATTAATTAGATTAATTTCGAAGGACCACCCAGATTCCTGTAAAGAGAGAACAGGTTGTAACTACTCTTGCAGATCTGGGACTGCAAGGATGGAGGAGGAAGGAGAGTGCTTGTTACCATGAAAGAGTTGTAGTCTAAGGCATGTAAACATATATTCTAAAAACAAAATACATAAAAATACATCTTAAGCTATACGGGGAGAAGGAACAAAGAGGTGTAGCACACAAATCACAATCTAAATACAATATTAGCGCGGTAGCACAAAACTTGCTCCTCTTGTTCTTGCTGAAGTTGGTGTGTCTGCGGGCGGCTTAGCTAGGCCAGGCCCGACAGGGGCAGATGCAGTTCGTGGAATTGTAGTGCCGTAAGTAGCACCAGAGAGAGCACGAAACACCAGTTAGACACGTAATGTCGGCAACACGACTTGCAGAACAGTTAATCACAGGCACCACATGCATGTGAATATAAATTGGCTAAGCACGTGGTGAGCAATAGTTTGTAAAATAGTTACACAGGCCTCACGTGGATGTGAATACAAAGTTAACTGAGCATGTGGCAATAATAGTTTGCAGAATAGTTAAATCACAGGCGCCACAAACGTGAATACAAAGTTAGCTGAACACGTGGCAGCAATAGTTTGTTGAATAGTTAATTATATGCAACACATGAATCGTGAGCATAAGGTCCAATTGAGCACGTAGCAAGTAGTAGGCGCAATAGTCACCAGTACGTGAGTTGAGTGTAGACGGCAAGAATGGCCGCCAAGTTGAGGCAGCGCCATCCGTAGCATGGGGCCCAGGTGATGACGCCAGAAGAGCAGCGCCGCCCGTTCGCACAATTGCAAACTCGGACGAGCATGGAGAGATTGCTGCGAGGAGAGCAGCATGGAGTATGTCTGCCCATGAGTAGCGACAGAGCAATGCTAATTGTTCACGCCACTAGCAGAGCAGCGCGGAGACCCATCCGTGCAGCTAGGCGATCGGACGAGGACAGATAGACACGCCGCGGAGCGGCGCGGAGCACGTCTGTTCGACATGAATGCCAGACGAGAACTGAAGTTTTTCCCCGTTGCAACGCCGCACGGCGAGAGCGGTAGCGCCGCCGGCGTGTCGTGTGCAACGAAGTTTTTCCAGGAATCCCAAGCGCGCGCAGCTGTGCGAGGCGCTTGCTGGAGCGCGGTAGTGGGGAGCCTTGGCCGCATGGCGGCGGAAAGTTCTGGAAACCCATACAAAGGAAAACGGGTCGCCGGCGCGGGCGCAGCCACTTGTAGGCAGCAGCAGGGGGCCAGCCCCCACCCTCCGGCAACCGCCAGGGAGAAGGGGGGGGGCGGCGCTGGCGGCGGCGGCCCGCGCGCGGCGCTCGCCGCGGCGGTCGCGGGCATCTCCAGCCGCAAGCGAAGTCAGGCGAGAGCCGAGAGCCGGCGCACTCCGGTGGCGGGAGGAGAAATTAATATAAAGCATAACGGGCGGGGCGGCGGGAGGCCGGGTCCGCACGCAGTCGTTGGGCGCTAGCGTCTTACAAGAAATGTTGCGCCACATGGCGTAAGTAGGAATCTTCTAGGAATGCCAGCTGCACGGTTGCTGCCGTGCGGTGGTGGGGGTTTCCAGCGAAGCGAGTCGGTTGCATCGATGTGGCGTGAGGAAAATTCCAAGAATGAGGCTCTGCCACACGTGCTAATCTGCAGGCTTACACGAAGCATGATTGCGAGAAGTTGCACCATTGTTTTAGAACTTCAAAGAGTTGCATCATTGTGTAAGAGCTTCAAAAGATGTACGTCTTTATAAATGTATAAAAAATATAATTATGAGAATAAAAAATAGCTTGCTCTGACACCTTTATTTTTTATTAGATATAAGTTTTGAAGCTGCGAAATATGGCAAGAGAAGGTCCTTCTATTTTAAGGCAGAGATTCACAAAAGAAACGTTTTGTATGTCTGTTTTAAAATCGAAGGACCTGATCTTCCCAGAAATTAAATGATACTCATAAGGTAGTCTTAGTTTTCAAATTATTTTAATAATAGCTGAACAGAGCAATATTGTGCATTGATTAAATATTTATTAATTTCACCCTTTTTAAATTGTTTTACTATATACACTTATTTTCACTTCTCATTAATCTTTCTTCACTTCACTTTTCCGATCATTCGGTTGCATATTCTGTGATTGATTGTACTCTGTTCGAGCACTACTCTACGTGAAACTGGGGACATTGTAGGTCACAAAGTTTGCATCTGCATTGCTCATTAGCCTCGTGATTGTACGTGCTTTTGCGAAGCATATGATGGAAGAAGTGAACTGATAGTCTTGTGAGGATGTGTCGCTTTTCAAAGTTTGCATCCAAGTGCGATCCTGTTTTCTAGAATTCGGGCCATATCTGTTGTGTCTTCTTGATTTGTTTCGCTAGCAATTTTTCCGAGGCCGTAGTTCTTGGGAGAAGGAATTTCGTTCTTTTGTCCTTAATGAAGAACGTTCTCTTGGTAGAACGCATACTAGTTTTGATTTTGTGGATTTGGACACTCCTAGCGTCCTTTTCAGGTACAAGGTTTTTGCCTTTTCCATGATAGTCAGGTTTCTTTCCGTCAGATATTCCTACTTTATTTCTATCCCGTCACAAATTATTGGAAATATTTTTGCCTGAAATAGCGTCGTTGCCGTTTCTAATTTTAATGCACGCATGTGTTTTATGTCATTCATAGCTAGTACAGTTCGTGCAGCTTTTGTTGTTATGTCTTTTGAAAAGTTTGTGGTGCTGGGCTGCAGCCCAGATAAGTTTTTTCTGGGCATTTCAATGTATTTTCAACCTTTGTAACGAATACTATTATTTGAAGACTTACGTAGGATCCGAGTAGAAATATGTGTATTGTGTGGTTAAGAGGTTTCTGTACTCGAAGCATCTGATGTAGAGGCATTTTGTTTCCGTGGTCTGTGTGAAGACTGGTTGTCTGGATGAGTTTTTGTTCGAAGGGGAGAGATCGGCAGCCAATGAAGCTGAATACTTTTGTGTAGTGCGGGTTGCCTACAACCAACTGTCCATAGTTGTAGATAGGGGGTAGTCTATTCCCAGGATTGACATACTGATCTGACAAATACTATGGTTTGTTGTAATACATTTTTTAAAGATAATATAACAATAGCTCAACGAGACGCGGCTGAGTTTTGCCTTTCTAGTTCCAATTCGCGGATGAAAGTAAACAGGGTAATCCGTTTTCATTCTCTACCAGTTGGTTTTATTGAAAATGATGACACTGAAATATATGGATATATCTGATTTGATTGAAAACAAATGAAATGTACATTCATTTCGACAATTTCGTGCTTAGCTTTGTGGTCTTTATATCGTAATGCATTAACATATAAATGCGCCTATAAATGAATGCTCGATCCGGATGGCGAATTCTGTTGCGGACGAGTTCGTGTAGCACGAAACTGAGCATTACTTGTAGGAAAAGCACGTAAGGCACGGATGCTAACCTTCGTGTGTGAGAAAGGTGAACTTAACTTTCGTTACTTCATGGGAATCATGCTAACCTAAGTTCACTTCAGAAATTTGGGTGATAACAACAGCAACAACAACAATAATAATAATAATAATAATAATAATAATAATAATAATAATAATAATAATAATAATAATAATAATAATAATAATTATAATAATTACAATAATAATAACAACAAATATAAAGATCTTACAATCGAGGTCTCTCGAGTGTAAGATGTTATAACAGAGATAGTGCCAGTAACAATAAGTACCCTGGGCTCCATTCCTAAGTATCTTACGAAGCTCTTGACTAAGACCCCAGGCTGCACTACAAAATTCAGGATATTGTGCTGTACGGCACGGCGTTCATTTTGCGCAATTTTGGTATTGTAGATCCAATCACATGATGCACTGGCGGATCTCAAGATCATTCGCCGTGGGAGAGGGAGGTAATAATAATAATAATAATAATAATAATAATAATAATAATAATAATAATAATAATAATAATAATAATAATAATAATAATCCTTAAACAATATTTGAGTAAATGCGAGGGTGCGCGTGCCAGAAGATTCTAAGAAATTTCCAAAAACGTGTTTTTGCTTGTTTTAGTACTGCGATCTTAGTGGGTATACGGAGAATTAAACTAACACCACCTAAATGGATCTATGTATGTGGCGTTGAATAAATGCCAGTAATATTTGGTCCATGACGCCATAATTTTCGTCTACGAGAATGGCAAAACTGTTCTGGAACATGTAAAACTCGCAGCAGAACTGTCAATAGTGATGTTGCTTTGAAGATAAGAAGTAAAGTGGTTCGTCCTTATTCCCGTATTTTAAGATTACATTTGCAAACATCTACGTGCAATATTACCTTGGAACTTATTAAATTTGAAAAACGCCAAGTGAATACGGAGAAAACCCGAACTGTGAGTAATGTTAGAGAAGGGAATCACATGCGTATTCGACTTGGCACAGTTACGTTCGTAAGAATACGAGGAAGGAATCAAATGTAATTGTAGAAGGTTTAGTCACAGAATTTTCGAAACTAATTGAGAATGATCTTATATTGGGATTGGAGCATAACGCTGAACAGCTTACAGGTGATCTTTCATGTGCAAATTAGGAAAAAGGGTACAAAATGTGCCTGTACTAAATTGTAACAATTGACAATGCCCATTCGTACAAGAATTTTTTTTCGGCGAGTACCTTTTTGAAATTGCATGCTTACTAGTTCATATCCCGTATAGAGTAAGGTCATTAGGTGTTGGGTAATATAAGATCAGCGAATACGATTCCAATGCCAGGGACCATATCCCAAGTCCAATGTCACGGACTGTAAGAAATTATTTGCAGCTATGCATAACATTTAGAAATTTTGTTGTGTGTGAAAAAGTGAACTTTTAAAAGTGTTTACAGTGTCAGTGACGCCACATTCAACTAGTAATAATATCATGGGTTAGTTACTCGTTTAGGGAGTTAATGGTATGAGGTGTTTGTGAAATATTGAATGCATTTGTAGTAAAATCATTTGTAATTGAAATAATAAAATATATAAAATAATTAATAATAAATATAATAAAATTAGTAATAGTGATGATAATGTGAATCACGGTGGCCGTGGTCCCTAAGGCTGGAGCAACTGTTTCCGCGTGGAGGCGTGCATTGCAGACCATCTCTGGAATTTTTTCCCCCCTCTGAGTATTTTCCATTATTAGTTCACCTGTCATAACCGCATTTATCTCTCTTCTAAATTACTTCTACTACTCCACGTCACCATCTCTATCGAATACTAAGTGGTGCTTTGGAGGAACGTGCATGGACTTGGTCTGCCGCGCCGTGGAGGTTACGTATTACGACTTCTGCAAACATCTAAAATCGAGAAATTTATGATATTAATACTCAGGTAAGAAAACTACAGAGTAGAGAATGGGTAGCAGGAGAGCAAGAGCTCTTGTTAAAATAGTGTATAATTTTAAATACAACCCTCAGTAAGCGATGAAATAATGATATTGTTGGTGAGGAGATGATGAATGTGGAGTCAATAAGAAGATAGAAGAGGTGCACTATAAGAAAGAGGAGAGCAGGACCTTGTGCTGAGGTGGCGTGGGTGGGGCGGAGGAGAGTGGGGCGTTCGAGGCGAAGCGGAGTGGGTCATAGGCGGGGTGGAGAGGAGCAGATTGAGGTGGGGGCGGGGCTGAGCAGAGTGGAGTGTGTGGGTGGGTGGGTCGGAGTGGAGTGGGGAGTGAGCGGGGTGAAGCAGGGTGTGGAGCGGAGCGGGGCGTGACGTGGCGAGGCGGGGCGGCGCGCGGTGGTAGACATTTAAGCGCGTCCGCTTTTAGCCCCGGCGGCGGCGGCGTGCGCGCCTCTCTCGCCCCCTGGCGACTGGCAAGGCCGCGCGCGCGGCGGGGCGGGACGCGAGGCGCGCATTGAAAAACAAGATGCTCGTGCTTTCATTACCATATACTTTCCCGTGTGCCTCCGCGCGGGACGGCGGGCGAGGTGTGCGCGCGCTGGCTTGCCGCCGGGTCGGCGCGAGAGGGGGCGGTGACGGTGGCGAAGGAGAGGATTTGCACATGGCGAGTGTATTAGACGAACGGGCGGGGAATTGAAATTGATCGTTGTAGTGGAGCTAGTTGTGCTGCTATTGTACCTTGTTATTGTAAGTGTCACTGCTGATATTGGCGGTGATGGCGCAATGTGAAGTGATGGAAACGGTGATGTTGGTGAAGGACAAGTGAGCGGTGGAGGTTGTTGAGGGTAGTGGTGCTTATGCTGGAAATAAGGATGGGAGGTCTGGGGTAAAAAATGTGATTGTGGACCAAGTTCTGGTGCCAGATTATGGAGCAGTCGTGTGTGGCAATAATAGTAGAGATGTGGTAGAGGTGGCAGCGGACGCATTCGAGTCTGCGGTGGCGCGGCGGTCGCCATCGCGAGCAGGCGGAGGATGCGGAGGCGACGCTCGCGGCGAAGTCGGCGTCGCCCGGGGCGGCGTCGTGGTGCGGTTGGCGGTAGCAGCGCGCCGTCCGCGCGCCGGGGGCTGCTATTACCTTACAAATCATATCGCGTGCGGGCGGGCGCTGGAGCCGCTGGCAGCGCGGCGCGGCGGGGCTCTTTCGCGAGGACTCGCTCTCCACGGACGCCGCTCGCCCCTCGCCGACCGGCCCTGGGGCGCGATCGGGGCTGGAGCAGGTGCCCAGGGCAGAGGAAACAGAAATACTATCAAAATAGCAGTCTCAAATGTGTACTTCTTTTGCCGTTTTTATCCCGTCTGAGTAAGCTTACTTCGTAACCGACATGCCGTGTAAGAGAGAATGTGGGTGAGCAATATTTAGTGTTAATTGTGTGAGAATGAAAGGAAGTACCAACAGTAGCCTTGTGTTTATTTTTACTTGTAGTGAATTTGCGTAATACTCGTACAGTACTTTGTGAACACGCGTGTGATTGGACTAACTCGCCCATTTGTATAGCTTGAAATATTTTTAGTGCACCTTTCATACTCTCGTTACGAAACAAGTGACCTTCTCAGTGCACAAAAATGGCCATTGTTTCATACCTTTGCTTTTTAAGGAAACTAGTTTTAGTAACATCTGTAATTTGAGGGGCAGTTGATGAAATGAGACCCCGTTCTTGCTTACCCTAAACCGCCTCATTCTATGACTACACTGCATAGGGCACCTCAGCTAATCACATCGTACATTTCACCACACCACAATACACTTGTCCTTGAGCATTTTCCTGCTACAGTAGTATTTTCCAATACTTTTTCGTCCGTCACAATGTCGCTCGTTTTTGCCTTTACTTACATCACAGTTCATCACTGATGCCTCCTATTATCTTCTTAACTCATCATTATTATGTCTCCTCCAACGTAACATTGAGACCTTCTGTAATATCCTTAGCGTCTCACAGTAACTGTGTGTAGCCTTCGTCTTCACCTTCTCCGCCCCATTCACTCTCTACACTAAGGCCACCTCTTCCTCATCTGCTACCTTTTCTTTTCTCTTCCCCCTCCTTCACTCGCTTCTCCTGCAGCGTACTTTATTACTGTCAAACCCATTCCTTTGGATTCCCTCCACACGCCCTCCGCCTACCGCTTTCGTTGCTCCACCATCGCTGCCGCCGCCGCCGCCGCCGCGGGCGACCGAACGCCCGCGTGGGAAGCCAGGGCCAGTGATGAATGGTAAGGGAGGGATGTTTCTGCTTCTGCAGCAGTTCGCGTGCCCCTCCTCCGCTTCCCCACCCATTCTCCTCCCGCCCCTCTTGCTCCTCCCGTTTTCGCGGAAGCGTCTCTTTATGTTTGAAGTGGCGAGCATCGATTCGCGCTAAGGAGCGGACTTCATTCCGTCGGCGGCGCGAAGATGTTTGCCTTCTGAGCCAAAGCGTCGCTCCGCCTGGGAGCGCCCTCTCCTTTCGCATTCCGTAGGTCAGTGTGCCGCCCTTCATGCTGAGCGCTTGGCCCGCGTCGGGGTCCCTTGCTACGTCGTGAATGCAATCCGAGTGCTCTTGGCTGTCCGTGTGACGCGCGCGTTTCGACGATCTTGTCGTGGTCTTCCTCACGGCTGGAATGCCAAATCAGCCTCATGACCAGCTCTGAGGAAGGCCACGTCGAAACGTCCTTATCAGAGCCTTAGGCGCGGCGTCACGCGGACAGCCAAGAGACTCTGCACTCGCAAGGCTCTGGTCGCAAAAGCCTACGACTTCGTGAAAGGAACCGTGCGTCCTGTAGTCTATTTCATGGAGGAGAATACGTTTGTTCGAACTGTTGAGGGAAGTTTGATTCTCTGAGCTTTGTTCTATAAACCCGGGGAAACATTAATGGCGTGGGAATGCCATTTCATGGAATTTGTAAATGAAATGCGGTAAACAACAAATATCGGAAAGGGTACTTACATTTGCAATTCCACTTCCATTCCACTCTGAGAATTATTCGATATAAGAACACGATTTAAGTGCAACACACTAATTTAGTTAATAACATATTTCGAGCAATTCATTTATTCTTCTTGAATAACTACTTATATTTTAAAATGTGAGTGTTGTAATGCACTCATGGAGCATTTTAAATGTATCTTCAGAACACTAGAGTCAACAATATCCACTTGAAACACAAACAAGATAGGTCTACTGACTCAGATTTTCAATGTTTGTATAATTTGCCTTCTGGCATTTTAGTATTTTGATTGTATCGACTGTGATAAAACCCGATGTGTTTCATTTTTTAAATCCTGGGCGTTCGCGCATTAGTAACTGCGAAGGCGATTTTTTCCATCTCGCTCTTTAGGAGAAGCGCATTGCGCTGGACGTTCAATTGGCGTATTGCTCTTACAAAGAGACTCGCACTTTCGCTTGCAAACGTGCGGTTGTTGCGCTCTGACGAGGAGGTGTGGAAGCGCAGCATTCTGCGCGCGCAGATGTGAAATACTGCGCATTTGCAATGCCGCCCATTATTATCTCGTCCGGGAGACGCTTCGCTCTGGCATAAAATGAATAAATATAATTGATTGTATCGAAAACTGTTTCATTTTCCGGGCATTATTTATTAATTGTAGCCGCAGTAGAATTTTAATGTCGCGGACAACTGTTGGTAATTAATTTAAAATGCAATGACTTTTGATTGCCTGTTAAAAATTTTTCACGCGCTATCCTGTGGTGTGTAGGGCGATTGCGGTGCTGCAAATGACAGAGGGAGGATCTGAATTAGAGGAAATCGAACCAGCGATAGCATGAATGACGTCCCGACGAACTTTTGAATTTAAAAATATCTGTTCCAACTTCGTTCTAAAGAGGGTCGGAATTGCATTTTACGGGACGTTATTGGTAGCTATATTAATTTTGTCGACAAAAATGGTGTTATTTCAAAAAAATGTTTTTAAATTTATAGAGTACGAAAAAGGCAAAATGTGTCGCGAAATGGAAAGGGCATTTTCATATAGGTTGTAAGAGGTGAAATCCTACATTACAACTTTTGTGAGCGTACTGCATTTGGTTGGTTCCACAACATCAGGCAATTTTCGACCCCAGGTTCAGTAGCTTATAGTGCTAGGCTAATGAAGAACCTCCTATGATATCGCAACACAGTTGTTTTTTTTCTCTGGTCTTAGCGAGAGGTTGCCTTATGTATTCAGTCTTTCTCGCATTACTGCTTGTAGTACGCTTGGCCAGGCATTTCGTGAGTTTCCTTCATTGTGGGAAGAAAACGCCATGTTACAGTGGACGTAAGATCCCAACGGAACCATATATACTCATGGTTATGACCACATACCTATTCACCCTCCGCAGAAGTACCCCCTTTGTATTTCACGAGATTAGCGTTTACGAGACATTTTACTGAAATGACTCTGGGAGAAAAGCCGTAGACTTTGGTCTGCTGTAGCGAAAAACTCTCACTTCTGTATTCAGAACAAGTCGCCAAATGAATTAATTGTTGGAGTGGCCGCCTCGTTTCAAAATGAGTAAAAAAGGGGGGAAAAGAAAAAAAAATGTGAGAATTCCTCTCTCCAAAGTCCTCGCTCTCCAAAGGCTGCAGTACTTCCTTACCGGGCGAGTTAATCTGTTTATTTGTGTCGCTTCGCGCGTTCTCCAGATCTGCTTTCCATTACAGGCGAGCGAAGGGCCGGGCCATGTTTTCCTTCCGTATCTCAGCGCCGCGCCCCATAAAGAGAAATGTTTGTATGAGGCGCTTTGCTGGCAAGTGTACAGCGTTTCTATCCGGGCGGATCTCTGGAGACGCCTGGGCTACTCGCTGCGTCGTAATTTATGTGGTTCTTTGCGGCCCGATGTTATGCAAATTGCTAATTCGGAGCGGCCTGGCATCGAGGGCGGACCGCCCGGGGGTGGGTGGGGTCGGGGCGAGGGCGAGGAAGAGGGTTGTCGCCGCTCTGGGAGACGCCGTCTTCTTTTCGTGCTTCTTCTGTATTCGGAAAGTGTGTGCGATTCGGAGCATCGAGTTGTTTTTGCGCCCTTCTTGCATCGTGATCGATGGAGCTCTCGAGAAATGTTGCTTGTCGAAAATACTCGAGTGTAAGACCAAACAAATTCTCTTTACTGAAGTATAATATTTGAGAAGTAAGTCTTAAGCTTCAATTGAATTACCTCTGTCAATACTTCGTTTTGTTCGTGTTTAAAATTCAAAATGTTCAATGAATTGTCGCATTTTTGAAATCATTATGGATTTAAGAATGTGTACTCGAAGAAATGAGAGGAAGAGAGAGAGAGAAATGAGAGGGAGAGAGAGAAATGAGAGGGAGAGAGAGAAATGAGAGGGAGAGAGAGAAATGAGAGGGAAAAAGAGGAAGAGAGAGAAAGAAATACAAGCGAAGGGGAGAAATGATATGGAAAGAGAGAAAGTGGTTGAGAAAGGAAGAAGGAAAGAGAAAGGAAATTGAGAGTGAGGGAGAAAATAGGGAAAAGTAGAGAGAAAGGTGGTAGGTGGTTCAATTTTTATTAAAAAATCGCGAATTTTGGAGATCTGCGGAGAAAATATTATGTTTTCTTATTTGGAAGTGCAGTATATTCATGGCACATTTAATGTGGATATAATTAATTGGTAAAACATTTATTTAAATACCTCTATATTTGGGGTAAGTGAAAAGTACGTTGGAGATACGCAAAAAATTCATGTACAAATAATGTTTTGCGAATTAAACAAGAGAGAAATGTAGTTTAATGAATATTTTTCTACGTTTTTAGAACTAATTAATTTGTGTATTTTTTAGGTTTTATGTACTACAAAATTATCTGAAATATTTGTATTTTGGTCGTTTGAGATCTAGTACTATTTATTTAATCAGCAATGTAAAATTACGGAATTAAAAAAAAATAATAAAAACCGGTGTCGGATAAAGGGAGATTATCGATCTCATTTGGTTCTCAATTCTGTATCGTGCTGCAACACTGTGAAGGGTCGTATTGGGCTGGCGTGAGCGCTCGTTGCAAGGGCTAGATGTGTGTGCAGTGCCTGACATGAGTGTATTGGGCGGCTGGAGGCGCGTGCTCGGCTCGTAAAGGTCATGATTGCCCGCGCGCGGCCTACCCGACTGCGCGACCGGTTCCGCCTTGCTATGCCTTGCCCGCCCTTCCCACTCCGCACTCCCCGCCCACCCCGCCCTTCCTGCCCGTCCCGCCCGCTCCGTCGCACCCCGCTCGTCCCGCTCTGCTCCGCCCCGCCGTCCGTTGTAAAAACGGCCGCGTGAAGGCTAGCGCGTCGGAGGTATTAGCATGGGAGGCGGTCGTGGCGTCGCAGCGGGGCAGGGTGTGGCCGGGAGGTTCTGTCAGGATGCGAGCAGCGTGCGTGCGCGCCGCCGGGCGAGGAGGCGGCGAGGGCGGGGACGAGCGAGCGGGCGGGGACCGGGTGAAATGCAAATTCGGGCGGGAAGCGCCGGCCGGAACGAGGTGAAACTCCGGCTAGACCTCGCCGCCCGCAGAGTGCACAGCGCCCCGGCCGGGGCCGCCGACCCCTCTGCCCGCCCGCAAGTGCGCGGTGCCCGCGGGCGCGCCGCTCGCCACCCTCGCTGACCTCGCCGTACCACGCGCTCTCTATATCCGAGCGCCCTCCCTACTCTCTACTCGCCGACAGCGTCCGCCGCTGCGCTCGGCGACCGCGTGCTTCATTGTACAGAGGGCGGCACCTTTCCCTGCCCGTGCCTTCTGCCCCGGGGCTGTTGCTGGCGCGGTCGACAACCTCGCACACCTCGCGGCGCGGCGTCCTCTGAATTTCCTCGCGCGCTCTGCGCTCTGCGGGAGCGGGGAGAGGATTTGCGCCCCGCGGCTGCTTGACTCGACGTTGCCGCCGCTTCCTCTTCACTGCGAGCTCGCTCTTTGGCGGATGGTCTCTGCTTCGCGCTATTGGTCTTTTACTACGGTTTATTCAATGCAACTACTCTTCTAGGCCTCCGTTTCTTCTTTGTTATCTGGGAGCGCCACTTATTACCAATGGCCGTTAACTTGTACACACATGTACCCAATGTTCAGTTTCTTTGATTAATTATCTATTTTTTTAAATATATTTTTAATAATAAATACGATCATTTCATCACAACATTATTTCATTCACGTATTACATATACAAAATCAACATTCAATTGATTTGTATTGAAAATTATTACCAACATATCTAGTACCTTGTATACGCATAAAGCTTTCTGTGCTCCATACCTCAGCGCATTCTGAACCCTCAGAGTTTTCAACCGTATTTGCTGACCCACGTTTACCTACTTAAGCGTCTGGTGTGTGTCTTAATGTCCTTAACGTCTGTTTGCATTTCAGAAACATTCACTTCCTTTCTCTTCATAATCGCACTCCGTGGAATTTTCGTTTCTCTGTACATTCTTTATTTCTGCGTTTTCCTTTTGCTTACTGCCCCATGATCTAGTCTTATTGCTCTCCTTTCTTATTTTCCTCCCTTCCTTGAGATTTCTTTTGCACGTTTTATAGGCTGACGAGTTGAGTGAGTGTCCGATCTGTCTCGGACCCATCTCATAGACGTTGGATATGGCACGGAAACATTCTTACTCCATATTTGCGAAAATTTCGTTGTATTTTTGCACTTCCTCCTGTAGGTTTACCTTTTTTTCTCTTCCATGTGATATAGTACTCTTGGTACACGCTTATTTCACTATTATTTAAGTTTAAGAGCTCGCAGTTGCTGCTTCTTTCGTAAACCGCATTCATCTGCAAGCGCTAACCTCTGCCCCGTGAAAAGTGAACTCACTGCCTCAACGCCATTTTTATGCGCGTCTTGTTTGTTTTTATCGGCGACCACCATCACCTCACACCTTCCTCACATAGTTCTCTTAGCCCCTCTTCCCTTCCCGACCTGCCTGCCCTTCCACTTTCCCCTTCGAGCCCCTCCCCGCTGTCCCCGGCCGTCGCGCGGCCGCGAACCGCGCGCTGACCCTCGACCGCTAAGTCCCTACCGGACCGCACACCGGCGCCCGCGCAGCTGCCGCTCCGCCCCGCCCCCTCGTCGCTTCCGCCCTCGCTTCGCAGCCTTCCTAATCCCCAGCCGCGCCGCGCCGCGCCCCGCCCCCTCCTCCGCGGGGCCTCCTGAGCAGCTCCGCGGTGGCCCGCCTGCACGGCGCGCTGTCGTCTCCGAAGCGCCGGGGCGCACCTTGCGGTGGCGCGCCGCGGGCGGAGGTGGCGGCTGCAGGCGGAGGTGGTGGCTCGCCGTTCCCGCTCGCGCGGACTTCGCACTGGAGGCATGTAGCAGCCGAGTGGCAGCGAGTGATGCACATTCGTTGAGGCTGGCATTGACACTGAATTCCAGTTATATTTTCGTTATAGTTTGTGCCCCAGCCAACACAATATTGTCGAATGGAATAGTAATTTTTGTTATATCCAAATATTAGGTCAATTTTTTTTTGTTCAACCTGTGTTCCTACCAATTTCAGAAATCCTTTTTCTACAGAAATGTACTATACTAATCAGACTCTAGTAATGTTCGAAGATATAAATATTTTGTATCGATTAATTTTCATTCAATTCTCCAAATCGTACTCCATGATGTTGTGTATTCTTAGTCCTATTCCAAATATCCAAGTAGATAAAGACTTGAAAAGTAGGATTTTAGTCACATCCAAATCTTGGTATTATATCTGTATTTAAAGTGTTTCAATGATCGTACTATTTCAAAAATACAGCTTGTACTAAAAATACTAACCAGACTCTGGTGGTGTTGGAAGATTTAAACATTAACGATTATATTTCACCCATACCTAAGTACCTCAAAACCGTGCTCCAAGGTGTCGGGTATTCTCAGCTTTTCTCCAAGAACCGAGGCACATATGACTCGAAAAGGAAAGCCCAGGCAGAACAAACGACGGTCTTGGATTTGGCGACGGCGTCTGCGAAGGCGTCGCAAGCGACTTGGCGGCCGGCGTATGCAAAGTGCAGGCGGCAATGTCCATGACGGGCGTGGGCGGCGCGGCGCGGCGCACGTGTCGCCTCGGCGCCTCACCGCAAGTGCCTCCCCACTCCCCCTAGTGGGGCCCTCGGCGTCCCGCGCGCGATGGAGTCTGCCGTCGCGCATCCGGCCGCGCTGCCGCTCCACCGCCGGGGCTCTTTCCGCGCCGCTTCGCTCCTCGCGCGTCGCGCCGCCAGATGCGCGGAAGCGGCTGCCGCTGCGGCTTTCAGCGCACGTGTGACGAACGCCGCTCCGCCCCGCCCCGCCCCCTCGCGCTGTGCCCACCCGTCCGCACTGCGGGCCCCGGCCGCCGACGCGCGGGAGATGAGTCAGGGAATTTGGTGTTGCTTGCACAAGCTCCAGAATCGGAAGGAAATATTGACTGTTGGGTTGCTGTGGTCTTTAAGCAACTGACAGGAATGTGTGCGTGAGGTGTCGGTCTTTATCCACACACTATCGTTATGTTGTCGTGATTTCAAAGACCGCCTATCAGGCGACAGTAGTTACTAACGTGTGTAACTGTTTCGATTGTCCGACCTCGCCGGCTAACTAACAGCGTTCGCCGTGCCTGGGTCTAGTTTAATATCCGACCTGGAGGGTAACAGAATTGTGGCGAACATAACGTATTCCCTTCACAATATCTAGCAAACTCCGCCTGCGTGAAATTTTCTTCGTCACAAGATTCAGAAACTGAGACGATTTTAAAGAAAAGTTTCAACTTTACCTTTTCTCTGACCGAGAATTTAACCTGGGATCACACAATGGGAAGCTAGTAAGCTACTCATGCTCCATTCTAGAGGCTAGTTACTATTTTAGATGAATTATTTCTACTTTTTATTGTTTAACATGGGGTTGTAGTGAAATAGGTTTTCGAACCGAACCTTTTTACGTCAAATAATGATATCTTGAATTTTGAAATCATGAACAAATATCAGGGAAATAGTGTCATGGAGATGTCACTGAAAGTCCTGTTACAGAAATGTCTGGGAATTTCTAAATGTTTGTTAACCGCCTTGTGCGAAGCATCACTGCCTTGGAGGCGGGCTGCGGTCTTAGGGCGAAACACCTGCGGCGGGAACTGCGAAAGCCCTCTCAGACCGTTCCGTCCTTCCTCTCCCTTATTTTGTACCATCCTGCATTCCACTGCGTTTCTGAGAAGGGCCTCTACTGTTGGCGCGACCCTGCTCTTTCCTCTAGTGTGTTTGGTGTGGTAGTGGAGATAATATATTTAGAGGGGTCCGTTTTCCTTTCTGCATTTTACTTCGTGACCGCGTATTCCCCTCCAACTGTGCTGATGTGAATGTTGGCCGACTTCTACTGGTGCGTAGAAAAGGAGAGAGGATGAGCGTTGTGATTGTGAATGGCGGAAAGATCTAGAAAATGATCATGAGCCACCCGAATTTTTGATATGCAATACACAATTTGTCAGTGGTTTGAAATTATTGCGAACGAAAAATTTGTATGAAATCTGTTCAACTATTTCTCTTGATTATTTGCTAGCTATGAACTATTTTAGATACGTTTATCACGTAATCGTCTAGCTTACTTTAACTTCTTACTACCTTTATACTATGTTACTGCGACGGTAATTGTCTCTTATCTGATTACAGTTTACCTTTGGCTCTGCTTGTTTGTGTCTTATTTTTAACTCTGTTCTGCTTAGTCTGTTGTGTAAAAATAAATCCTGTCTTCCCTTTTTTGTATATTATTATGCATAACTGTTGCAACATACTGCGAAAATTAAATATCATTTTATTCCGCTTCTTTGGTCACTGTGTACTCATTCTAGTCATGTCCCACTCTTTTATTCATTGAAGGAAAAAAAACGTCATTTCGGTTTCTCTTTTATTGTGCGTATTTCATCTGCTTTTGAGATTACATGCTTTGCACGCTTATCACTGTCCATTGAGTGACATTTTATCTGTACGAACCAGTTTACCAATTACTTGACTGTGTATATTGTGTTATGATTCAGTAAACATTTATCCTCTTTCTCCAAATAACATACAAGTGCTCATAAGCATCCGACTTATCGGCGCACCCAGTCAAATCACGTGTGTGCTCTCATTCGCAAACGCTACAGTTTGTGTGTCGTAGACGTGACCCCACGTTCTTCTTGTATATTTGCTCTACCATGTGCTTAATGTACGAACTCCAAACAGTACCACGTACCTCCTACTGCTCTCATTTACTCCAGTTTGTACAAACTCGTCACTACGTTCTACACAATCAGTGACTTCAATTCATATTCATGTTCGTCGCCTTGATTTCAACTGCGCTTTGCTTTTGTAGTCATACTCATTCTGCCACTGGCTCCGTTTCATATTTTGTCTTCGCCGACCCCAATCTTTATCTCGTCACCCCCCCGTACCTGATCTGATCTGCAAAAGGGAAGCAAGCCATTTTCATCGCTGTCAAGATCCCGTGCACCTGCCGCTCCGGGCCAATTCCCGTGCTTACTCGCTCCGCTTTGCGGATGTCTCGCTGTCCAGGGCACACGACCGCACCGCGGCCACCGCCGCCGCGGCTTCTGACCGAGCTTCCTAACGCCGCGCCGCGCAAATGGAAATCCCGGAATGGCCCCGCGGCCGGTCACACGGCACCCACCTCCGGATTAGAAGTTCCAACGCGGCGCTCGCCCCGTCCCATCCCCTTCCCCCCTTCCCCACCGCCCTCCGGCGCGGTGGCTCTCGTTCCCCCCGGGGCAATATTAGCCGGGAAGCTCACATTCGGGCCACGTTTCGTGACAGTATTTAGCGGAACAATATCGGCTTAATCCGAGCACTTGTTGTTTACGGAACAGGTGCGCGGGGGCGCGCTGGTCTCGCCGCCGCCCGGTGGAATGAGGTCGCCAGCGAGGTGGGGGGGGGGGCGCACAATGGAGCGTCTCTCGGGCCCTTTGTCCCCGCGCTAAAGATTATGTCTTCGTTGCTATTGTTGAATTCTCCGGCGCGGCCTCTGTTCTGGCTACTTCCTTCGCCTTATGAAATAGCGAGCGGGTGGCTGTAGCGATGGGGGAGGTGGGGGCCGCGGCGCGGCGGCGGGGGAGAGATAAAAGTGAGAGCTCGAGGAGGCGGTGGCGGCGGGGCGCGCGCTGGCGACCGGGAGAAAGGCTCATTTCCATAACAAATGTAGCCTGTGCTGGGGTAAGCTAAAGCCGCGCGCGGCGACGGTGCGGGACGAGGCGGGGCGGTGGGGGAGCAGGGCCGGGACGGGACGGAGAGCGCTCGGGCTCCGGTTTTAACATTGAGCAAGACGGAGGAGATAAGCCGCCGAAGAGCAGGGAGGCGGCGCGGGGGCTGCGAGACAGCCTCGAGGCACGGGCTGGAGCCAGGGGAAGGTCGCCGTCGGCCCTGCTCCGTCCTCTTCCCCGCTGCACACTGGTCCGAAATGGGCTGACGAACGCGCGGAGTATAAATACGTAGTAACCGGAAGAAAATGGCGATTTTCAGTCTGTCGAACAAAAAATCGGAATCAATACATTTCCAAATAATTGACTTCCTACGAAATGCGGTCACATGTGCGATGTATAATGAAAATATAGAGCAAAGCAAGTAAAATCACCTGTTGTTTCATTTAAAATGAATACCCCATTATTCACATTCTGCTCTGATGTATCGATTCCAGGCGGGTGCCGCAGCTCTGACAAAGCTCCATGGACCGCATTGATCGCAAAAATCTCAGTCAATCGTCAGATATTAGAGTTGCTGCGTGGAGTTCCCCGAAGCTCTGTTGTTCAGGGGTGTCGAGCTATCTGAGTACTGGGAGCCACTGGGAAGTGTTTGGAAAGTGCCGCACTTCTTTTTCAAATATTAGACAGTCATTTTTAGTGATGTTTATTTCATCGAAAAAGGTCAATGATCAGAATCACACCCAAGGGGGAGGTGTTTATGGGACTTTAGCCCCCGCCCCCAAGCCATTGTTTCGTATTCCAAAATATAGCTTATACTAATTTTCTATACAAACGAAAGTCATTCAGTGTATCCTTTGCGAATATTACTAATATGAATTGTAAGCCAACAAATGAAATTAAATGTTAAATTCAGCATAAAACAAAAATTCCTTATAAGAAAACATCGTATCGTTTCGTCACTATACCTGCGACCTGCCTCCCCCCTCCCACACACACAAATCTTTCGTGCCTCTGTAAATTGCACTTTTATTTACAAAGTGAAAAATTTATTCGCTGATGTGAAACATCGCAAAACATTTAAATAAAAAACGCATCAGTTTTTCAATTTTTTTTTACCATCCAAATCCTCTATTTGTGATATCGTCCGGGCGTGGTTCAGTACATTCGCAATACCACCTTCTTGTAAGAAAAAAAACAGATAAGAAATTCTATTGTATTATGAGTATTGGCAAGTGACTGTATGGACGTCGGGTTTTCACAAAACTGCAGTGACGCCAAATCTGCTCGAGACTTCATGGACAATCGAGAATGCTATAGCACGTTATAAAGTCTTGCCCAAAACACCACACACCCAGCACGACCTCGAGTATGAAGACATGAATTAATTTTCCATTGTCAATTTATATTCCGGCGAGTTAAAAGAGTGCAACTGAAGTACAACAATGGGAACTCTTAAGATGAAATTTTGTTTTATTACATTGTAGTCTATATTATTATGTATTATTGTAAAGATTCAAGTTTCATTTTCACTCAGTTACAATCATACAGTGAAGAGTAATATAGTTTTCTGCAATACTTCTACACCACCTTTGGGTACACCTGGTTTGTTTCAGTTGTGTTTATCAGAGAGCGGATGGCAAAACCCTTAACTGACGCCATCCGTTGAGAATGATTTTTAGTGTTTCTGGTTGCGCTGTCGATATAACGAAAATCGTAGTACTCGTCCATGCCACTTTTTGCGTGGCTGAGGTGGTTCGTGTGCACTGTACGTGGGGCGGCGCGCGGGGCGCGGTGTGGGACGAATGGCGGGGCCGTGACGTCGCGCGGATTACGCGGGGCACGTGCGGAAGGTGGCCCGGACGTCCTCAGCGAGGGGGGAGGGGGAGTGAGGGCGGAGCGCTCCTTCTCCTGCCCGGGCCGCCCAGAAGAAAAGCAGTTCGTCAGGGCCCCCGGCTTACGAGCTTCCGCGTGGATTTGAATCGTAAGAGCTGTCCGTCCGTTCGCCTGCGCGCGTGTGGATGGGCGCCGCCGCGCCGGTTGTCTCAGCCCTGCCTCGAACGGCCTCCGGAAAAGGTGACGAGGTGTCGCGTAGGGCAGGTGTTAGCGTAATGTGGCGAATCGACTGAACCCAACGTCTCCGCGACAGCTTATGGACGCATGAAGTGCCCGCGATCGTTTGTGCCGACTACAACTAATTCAGCTGGAGATGTATTGCAGCTCACCAATGGTCTCTTTTGAATTTAAAAAATAACACATTAAGTTTTACACAAAATTATTAATCACAAAATAAATATATTTTTTGTGAAATTATACAACCAGAATCAATCGGAAAATGTTGTCTTGTCCGCTTCCGCGGATATCTTGCTTCTTACTTTAGAACCACCGATCAACTTGCTGAGTTACCTTCCACCAGGTTTCGCCAAACTTTCAATATCCTGAAGTCGCTAATTGATACATACGTATACCCGCAAAATTATTAGACGAAGAGCATTTCAATAGCAATTTTCTTTATTTACGAATGCAAAAAAAACCAACAACAACAAAAAACAATGTGACATAACATACATATTTTTGATAAGTATTTTAAGCCTCTTAAGCATGCTTTACACATCTAAAAGAGCTCAAATTTGACTGAACAGCTGGTTTTGACCAAATTATGAGTAAAAAATTGTTTCGTGTTTAAATTTCATACAAATATTTCTTTGTTTTTGTGTAATGCATTTAGTTCTTGCACCAGACTGTTACAAGTTATAACTTGTAACAAGCGGGTGAAGGAAAGTTATGATGTTCGAAGAAGGAGTTTCTGACCTGACAGTCGATTTGCTTGGTGTTTAGTGCCTTCCTACGTATTCAATCAAACTTGCTCTTTTTGAGTGAACAAATAAATTACATAGGACTGCAGGGCCCCTTTCCAAATTTGCAAGGTTGCCTCGCCCTGAAAGAGGGAGAGAGAGGGGAAAATAGTATATGTCTATCTCTTCGTTTCTATCTTTTCCAGAGCGGTCGACGACAGATTTTAGGTGTGATTGCCTCGTGATATAAAGATTATGTGGGGAGAGTTGTAATGTCATTTTAATCACTTGACGTTTTCTGTTTGCACGTCGATCTTTTAGAGCTGTTATTTCTGAAAGGTTATCGTCTCGTAACCTTTCTGTGGTACGAGTTTGATATTTTATTAAGTATTGAGGAGAATTTATAAAAGGTCTCAATATGCTAACTTTTTTATAGGAATTTGATATTTAATAAATACTGTCTATTACATTTCGCTTGCGTTATGCTAAACAGTAATATAAAGTATCGTAATTTCTGTTTTGAGAAACGAACATTCCTTTCAGCGTTCAAAGATAACGAAACCTGTCCTTTTCATTAATTGACGTCTTCTTTTTGTATGTTTCGACCTTTTAAATTTGTTATTTTTGAAAGGTTAAGCTCTAATGTCTAATCTAATTAAATTTTAAAGAACTGATTGAAATGTTACCAAGCGAATAGCCTGATGTCGTTCTACTAGAAATTGTCGATGTTCATTTGAAGTGATGTGTATATTTCTATATACCGGACATTAAGATGAAAGGAAATTAGTGAGTAATAAATAATCTTGCTAGGCTTCAAGAAGGGTTAAGAAAGTCAAAAATATTACCTGTTTACAAAATTCAACGTAATAAGAAAAATTATTAATCATGAGCGAGTTAGTTAAGTAGTTTGTTACTGTAGAAATATTGTCTTAGTCTGCATTTATTCTTAGTTACCTTGTAGTAAAATCATTTAGTTAATAATAGCTAACATTTTAAAGTCAACGAGTTGTCGCTATGGCATGCAATCAGAACGTGGAAAGCAAGGAATCAAAGGATAGATTTAATTAGTAAATATTGGAAATGGAGAATATCCGGTTGTGGAAGATAAAACACAAGAGATGTATATCAGAGTTCTGGAATTTGTACCGAAAGCTTTCTGTCAGAATTGTCGGATCATTCACAAGAGTGGCAATCAAAGAATTCCGGGAAGTATTATAGAGGCATCAACAGTCTCAAGATTTGCTCCTAAGAAAGGTGGGAGCAATCTGGAGTAGAGTTTATATTTGACCCACATGTGTAGTGTAAACTTGTTGAATAAATAATAATTTAATATTAATTATAATATCCATTGGTGTAGTATCGTTGTGAAAGAGTTTAATTTACGTTTTTCGTTTATATGTCGCGCATGAAGTGCGTTGTTTCTGTACCCTAATTTTTTTCCAGCTTTGACGTCGTTTCTAGCCGAACGCAATCTGAACATGATCCTGGACGCATGCGGACGCATCGCCGCCTCGGGTAGAGATACTGCGAGTGCACGGGTCCTCGAGCGTGTGCGAAGCGAGAGGCTGCCTACAGAGCAGGCGCGGAGGCGGTTGGGCGTTGTGGAGTGTATTTCCCGGCCGGGCGGCCCTTTCCGCATGTTTAATTACTCCCGCCGCCCGGCAAGGTGTTTCTTGGGCGGCCGCAAGCGCCCGTGTAACTTCCCACCGCCTGCGAGGAATACTTAATTCGGAAGTTTGGGGGACGATATTTCTTTCTCTGCCTTCTCCCCCCCCTCCTTTTTCTCGTCCTCCTCGTCCACACTTCTCTCGTTTTATAACAAGACACACATGAATAAAACATTGTGTAGTTTTCCCCTCCAGTGCGGTTCGTATTAAGTTGGGTCCCTACGGATATAATTTGTTTCGTGGCGTTATCTTGAATATGTAGAACCGAAAATATGCGTCATTTTGACGCCTTTCTGGAAAGGACCTTGTTTGGCGTCACTGCCACAGTTCGAGGACTGCTTAATTTCAGTCGCATTGCGAAAGCCTCTCTGCATCGCCGAGGGGTTGATATGTATATAGTTTTGCTATTTGAAATGTGAAGATTACGTACATGCCACATTTGTATCACGATTGGACAGTTCTAATGAATGTGAAAAATTAAGAAAAAGCACTGGTGTGTCAAGTTTTGATATTATGTAAATGATACATTATTCGTTACGAGTTCTACGAAAAATAATAATTAAGGAATGAAATAAATGAAAGTGTATTTGTGGTAACAGATCATTATCAGTATCATTAAGTTTATCTGCATTTATTATACTGTTATAATATAATTGTCTGTAATTGATAGTGGTCAATGTCATTAATAATATTTAGTAAAATGTTTTTTTAAATAATTTTTAATGTTTACTAATGTCATTTTTGGAGAGATTAAAATTGTAAAAATACTAAAGCACTTCTATTTTAACAATATTCGAAAAACAGACAAATTACAGAAAATGTAAAATTACAAGAAACGATAGTGTCAGAAGCTTATTGTTCGTTTTCTTCGAAATGGTTCTCCCTTACAGGCCAAATTATTCTTTTAGTTTCAGTATTTAGGAACTTTAAGATTTTACTCCAGTCAATTGCTCTAAATTCTATTCAGGTTTGTTGGGTTAAGACATTCCCCGATTGATTAGTACCATTTGCCGGTCGTGAAATCTATTTGTGCGTTATCCAGTAATTGATTTGTAATGAGGAACAGAGTCATTGCATTGGTAGAATTATTGCGTTGATAAGTTCCTAGGATTCCCGAAATAGTTACAAGAATATGAATATTTCCAAGAATAGTTTCCAAACGATGTTAGTTGATTGGGAAACATTGGTACCGGCGTTCTAAAATCGCTTTACGGGCAGACGTCTCGTGTGGCGATGCATCACTTCCTCGTAGATTCCCCTCCCTTGTCTTTCCTACCGGCTGAGGTGGCTCAGGGCAACTAATGTCACTGCAGTGCCTCTGACCGGGAGGTCCTATGGTTCCAGTGCCGACTGTGCCAGGATTTTCGACACTAGCTAGATACTGAGGTGGAATTCTGCCGCTGTCTGGAGGAGAATAGCGGCCGGCTGCTTTGATCTGTAGTATTCCAGGGTTTCTCCAATCAATACTAAGCGATTGCCGGTGCAGAATCCGAACAAACGAACAACGGACCGCTCGCCAACTTTTCTTTCAGTTTCTTGTCCTAACCTCACCCCTTACAAAACTTACACTTATATGAAATACACTACTACACATGTCGGGAGATCTGTCGGGAGCGTAGAGCTTGTCCCGGCTGGGTCGATGCCTCACTGGTGTGAAATACCTTGATGGAAAAACTCCGCTAATCGTCAGGTAGGTCTCCCATCTTCGCAGAATCTCACCATCCAGCGGGGGAAGATAACTGCCAGCTCTCGAGGAATGAAACATTCACTACACTAAAGGGAGCTACACTAACCTTAGCAGATGACGCGCCTGGAATCCCTAATCAATCATTCAATCAATTAATCTTCCTTCCTCCACCGTCGACGTCTTCTCGCGTGTCTCCCGCCTTAAGGAGGAGCTCCCAGGAAGTGGAGAAGCCCCCGTACCCCGCCCTCGCCCACCTCCGCTCGAGCCCCGCCCGTCCGCGCCCGTCACGCGTCAAAGTGGAGCGCGAGCGCGCGCGCAGATCAGCTGTCCCGCCTAATTGAGCAATTAACGCGCGACATTGTGTGTAATTAAACGATGTCGTTGCTGGTTGGCGGCGCCGCGCCGCGCCGGGCGCCGGTGCCCGGGCGTGGCGCTGCCGGCGATTACAGCGACAGCCGCGTGACGAAGCGGGCTCAGCCGGCTTTGCGCGTTGTAGTGGCCTCGCGCGTGTTTGTTTGGGCGCCGTCTCCCCTTCCGTCCGTCCGTCCGTCCGTCCGTCCGTCCGTCCGTCTGTCCGTCTGCCCGTCAGCGAGACGGTCACTCCCGAGCTCTTTCAGTGTTCGCTGCCCAAATTTTGTACTTTCGGAAGTCGGGTTTCGCTTTCGGTTTGTTTCCCTATGCGGTTATTTTATTATGTATTTTTGTGTATGGTTCTGAAGAAGTACTGGAATTGCTCTGATATTTTACGTCATACATTTGCAATGGAACACCGTATTTTATCTTTTTTAAACTTGATAGGAAAACTAATATTGTGCGATATGTGAGTTATCGTTATTTATTAATCTTGTTACTAAAAGAAGCTTCCTCTGGCGAATCTACATGTTGTGAATGGAAGCGTGACATGAGCATGATCTTCTAGGGGTGCTGGACTTGAGCTTTGATCTCTTGCGTGACTTCGCTTAGTTGTATTAACGATAGCCCCTTAAACTATCAGAATTACTTTGGAACTACATTAGAGGCAAAGTAATGGTATATTTCTTTATAAGCAGTAGTCACCTTTGACATGAGTGTACGATGAAAATATGTGCTCCCCATGATCGAGTTATCTGTTAGGTATCATTTAGAGCCTGGGAATAGTAATAATACTTCAACTTAATACTAAAATTGATTCTACACATTAACTTCAAACTGACTTATGGACATTATTTGAGTGATTTAGTACGTTTCGAATAAAAACAGTCACAAGTCGTTATTTACCACTATATAGTGTATAGTTAATTAACTTTCTACGAGAAAAAATTCACGCACATTTATCTTTAACTTCACTTAAATGATTAATTACTTTTAGAGAAGTGAATTTCCAGATTGGACCTCAATTTATCCTCCCGTATTGCTTATCGATGCTTTATGCTGAGTCTAACTTAAAATGTCTTTAGTTTCTGAATTTTTAGGGACGAATATTGTCAAATACAATATTGAACACAAATGTATTTGTCAGATCTATATATTTTGTTCTTCGGGACGACCCATTAGGTTTACGCGAAATAAATAAATTGAACAGAAATATGTTTATATTTGGCAAATCTTGAATTTGGAAGTCGGATCTTGTTTGTATTCATCCACAATAGTTATTAACGAGGAATATAGTGGAGAACAGACGTCTCAGGGTAATGAGCAAGGCACCATCCATGTGTCGTACATGAAGTAGCTGCAGAACACCTCATCCGTGCCAAATACATTATAATCTGAGCTTAAATTAACTACCAGTTGTGATGGGTTGATTGTTGTTTCCAGACATGTCAACTGCTACGGTGATTAGTCATGTTAGTGCAGTGAATGTTTTATCGCGGGAGGTGGCGATGTTTCTCCCCAGCTGGATAGTGGCTCTTGTGCCGATCTACAAGCTGGCTCACGGGGGACTCCCCCCCAGGTGTCTCTCCTAGTGGCGCATAGCTCCAGCCGGGGCAAGATCGTAGCTCCAGACGGGTCTCTCTGTGGTCGGGTAGTGTTTGTTTCAGTAAACGTAGGGATAGGAGAAGGAAGAAGAAGTAAAGATTGCGAGCGGTCCGTGGCCCGTTTCTTGGAGAATTGCTCCGGCATTTACCCGACATTGAGAGGAGAAATCACAAAAAACAAAACAACTACCGATCAGAGCAGCCGGCCGCTAGAATTTTCCTCCGGACAGTGGCTGAATTAGTTACCTATCTATGTAGTTAATGTCAAAAATCAGCCACCGTCTAGAACCTCCCGACCAGAGTCGCTGCAGACCGACTCTGGAATACGTGGCACCGCATCCTCATTAGCAGCTTGGCGCCTTGAATCCTGGACGGCGGACATTCTTTCCCCCTGGGCGCGTCCACCTCAAAGGGCAGAGCGTGGTCCGCTCTACAGACGCTGCGGCTGAGTGAAGCGACATCTAAGGCGCTCACGGATGGCTGCAAAGCCAATTACCGCTCTCGCGATGCGTGCGTCTCTGCGGTTCAAATTGACCGCACAAGCTCCGGCTCAAAGCGCGAGTAATACGCGTCGTAATAAAAGCGGTGCTGTGTCTGTGTTTTTATACTTAGAATAAAAAAGGCGAAGCGACCCCACAGTAAATATTCTGTTTTCTCAGATAACTTTTGTCGCATTACGACCATTGCAAATGCGAACGTGTGGCAGCTTGAGCTGGAGCTAGTAAAATAAAACATATTTTTTTATCGAATTAATTACGTGTTAAGATGAAACTACATCATATTTTAATAACACGAATCGGTAACGTATACCAACAAGGATGTGAAGCTTAAATTTTCAGAACGTAACCGATTTATTCGTAAATTCTGAACACGGTGTAAGTGCAACATTAGTAAGCGTAGTGCAAGTCGTAAGTGTAGTGCAGGTTGTAGCGGGAAGGTCACGGTGTTCTTTGTTGCGTCGAAAGTTTCGCCCTTTCAGGTACCCCCCCCCCCCCCATCCAGCCGGGGCAAACACTGATCTCACATCACATGTGTAGTTTTTACCTAGACATGGACGCCGTTTACGTCGGCTTAACTTTAAGACCGGGTTGCTTTTGATGTTTTCGCCTCGTGAGGTGTTAGAAAATGTAATGTGGATCGATGAGGTGGGCGTGGGCGTGGGAGCGGGGCGGGCGCGTTGGCGAGTGCGTGATGAGAGGCTGAGCGAGGGGCCCTGACCTCGCGGCGGGCGGCGGGTTCGCTCTCTCTGTGTAGCACGGCCGTGCGCGCATTATGCTCATTAGGGTTGTCGGGCAGCGCGTAACACGGCATAACGATCGACGGACGCGCTCTCGCCACCGTCGCCGCTGGCTCTCACTTAGGACCTCTTGCCGCCGCCGGTCATTTGGCACGGGGAGTGGGGGCGGAACGGGGCGGCGTGGAGTGGCGCGGAGTGCTGGGTGCGGCCACCTCCCCGCTGGCCCCTAGAGCGCGTGGTTTCCGGGCTCGACCGGGGAGTGTGATCGGTTGGGAAGGGGTGGCGCCCTTGCTCAACGTCAGTGGGCGCGCAATGTTAGTTAATTTTTGCACTATATTGTTATCGCGAAATTTTGGTCTAATGTAGACTGCTTAGAAGCTTCAAAGGAACAAGGTAAACGGGATGTTAGGCGAGGGAATATGTTTGGAATGACTAAAGGGTAAATGCAATGTGCAGTGACTTTGATACCATTCATTTTGATGCAAGAGCTTTCATTTATAAATGTTCTTAAGATAACGGAATACCTAATGGGCATAATATTGGTGCGTACCTATTACAGTTCTGGAGAAATTTACAGTTTAAAGGTGTGCAAAATTGAAATTTTCAATGTGAGTAATTTATCTCTTTATCCATTTTTTAAAAGTTTCTTTTGTGCCCTTTTCAAATATATGATCGGATGTGAAGCTGGTCATGCGTCTATTAGTACATGTTATTCACTGTTTCCATATTCGTAAACATTTGAAAATATCGGTAAACTTATGTTACAATTCAGTAATGTCTACTGATTACATCTTATATAATTATCCACATAATTTGAAAGTGTTTTTCTCTGATTCATCAATATTGCTGTTCTTCAGTAAATCTATAATTTCAGTATCTAAATGTCTTTAAATTTTATGGATTACTCATTACTTAAGTTAATGAAAGTTGATATTCATCATTATCTCTTAAATTAGTCTAACTCCTATGCATGAGTGTAAGATAGATGGTAAGCTTCTAGAACTTCTGATCGCCATTTCATGACAGTTTTAACTGCCCTGCAGCAACACCATCTCCTGCGTCGGAAGCGAAGCGGCTGCAACAGCAGGATGGGTGGTGCTGTCGAAAGCGTAGGAGGATCATAAGGGGTCCGAGGGGGGTGGGGCGCTGTAATCGTAGCACCTTGTTTGCCGAAGGGCGCACGCCGCCACGCCCACCTGCTCGCTCGCCGCCGCCGCCCTTGCCTCTTCCTCACACGGCGCTCGGGTGTGCAGCGCTTGTTTGCATGGGGGGCGTGTTACGGGAGCGTGCTCCCTCTCCCCGACTCGCCCCGCCGCGCCCCGCGTCGCTCTCTCCTCGCGGTGAGAGGGCTCTGCCAAATGCGAGAGGCGAGGCGACGCCCCACGTGTACTAAATCAGCTAAATTACCGCCCCGCCCTGGCCCCGTCGCGCTGATAGGGGACTTTGGATCGAGCCGCGCGCGCTTTGATGGGTCGCCCAAATCTGACACATGGCCACGCGCGCTCCGCCGGCTTCTCTGGGGACGGGCATTGCTTTATAATTGCGACGCGTGTGTGAATCTGCCGGGCGGGCGGGCGGGCGGGATTTCGAATGACGGGATTATGGCCCCCGCGCTCGGCCCGTAATGCTTTCCTTGGCGCCGCGTTTCGCCATGATCATTGACCTCTCCGTCTGTGCATAAGTACTGCTTTACGAGCCCCAAGCTGCCAGTGATAAATCTATTCTGCATGTGATTCCTCGGAGCTCAGCGCCTGGTACGGCATTGAGTTATTAGGCCTGGTGTACTTGCGTTTGATGATACACTTTATGTGCGTGAGATTACTTGTTCACTTCGTGGAAGTAATATGCTTTTTTCTAAGTGCTGCTCATTTTTGTAAAGCTGTTGTGTATTTATCACCAACTGGATTTAATATTTTTACATACCTTTTGTAATTTTCTTGTGAAAATATAGAGTAAAATTGCACATAAAAATTATGCTATAATATAGTTATAACATATTTGCAAGCGTAGAATCATTTCAACATTTTATCACGAGTTATATGAGACCACAGTTCGGTTGTGAATGAAATGTTCCACGTTTACCCAAACGAGGGCACCTCCGTTTTCTCCTCCAAGTGTCTGTTTCTCGTGAAGTGCTTCACCAATAAAAAATATCGAGTGAACGTTTGAGAAAAGAATTGAAATAGTAAAAATCAACGTTATGTCAATTTACGACCTGGTATAAACATTTTACGTTCTTTCAGAAGAACATCCACATTTTCTTCAACCAAAAACATTCCTTTCGTGGACCATATTGAATTCATGCTGGTTTTATGAACATACGGTCTTCCTTGAAATCTGGAACTCTGAAGGTAATATTTTCGTAGGGTATCCCAATTTTAATTTATCTTCCTTCTCATTTCAAGCACACTCACACACACACACACACACACACACACACACACACACACAATACTACCCCTACAATTTTTCGCACAATACTACCCGTTTTTAACAACCTCAATATACACATGCATGGTGCTGCTTTTACAAAATTACTGCTGCCCTAATAAATACCTCATGTGAAGAGAACTGGAGATATCTACTGAAGTTGAAGACTGGGTGTGAAGACTTCTGAAAAACTTCAGTTTTGGCTGTTAAGATCATGATCTGTTTTTAATCATTATCCTTTCTGTAGGTTTACGTTGCTTAATGAGGGTATAAGTATCCTTTGAACTTGACCATTGAAAATTGGATTCGTGTTTACATGGCTTGTCCCGGAAATTGCCCCTAGTACTGACACTGGATTTTTTTATTGTTTGACAAGTATCTAAGGTAACGAACTTTCCGGTAAATTCAGTCTACTACATACGAGGAACGCGAATGGAGGGCTGTGGGTAAATCGATTTCATTCTTGCATATTCCACGTGGCTGACCGGTCCTTCCGAAAGGTCGAAGGGAGCCCTGCGGTCCATGTGGCGCGGATTGCCCGCCAGATACGAGGCGTGTGGCTGGAATGAATCCTCCGTCCGCGGCCGCCGAACGAGCGGCAGAGGCATCGTCGGGGTGCCTGGTCGCGGCGCCGCGTGGTCGCGGCCGCACGGGCGAGCGGGGCGACTGCCGCGTGGCAGATTGGAGGGTCGCCGTCCTCGCGGCCCCACGGGAGCGCGGCGGGAGGGGGGCGGGGCGCGGCCCCAGCTGATCCGCGCCTCCGCTTTACGACCCGCGCACCTGCTGCCGCCGCCGCCGCCTCCGCGGGGGCGCCCTCCGTCTCCGCCTCCGCCGCCTGACAATTACTCTTGCATGGGGCGGTGCCGCGGGGCCGCCTGCCCTCGCCTTAATATTGCATACGGCCGCAATCATGTAGTAGCGGCGCCCCAGGAGCGGGCCGGCGCGGGGAGGGGGCGGGGCCGGGCGCGACGGAGCGGAGCGGAGGGGCGTCCCCACGGCCGGGCGGCTTCTTGGCGGCGGCGGCTTTACAGCTCGCACATGTGGCTTGGCCGCCCGGGGTCACCTGCGCGGGGCGCTGCGCCATCAGCTGTCACTCGCCCGCCAGATTTCATAAATAGAAATTGGGCTGCAATGGCATGGGAACTTCCCAGAGAAGGTTGTGACAGAAACATAACGTCGTCCATTGTGAAAACCACCGAAGTCAAACATTTCAAACTTTACATTAGGCACAAATATAACAACAGTCTTTGTTACTTTTCTTTAATTTTTCGCCTCTATAACTCTAAGATGAAAGTTTATCAAAGGTTCATTCAACTCAAAGGTTGACATTAGCTGTTCGAACAGTTTGGTTATTTCGCAGAAACTCTTTTGCCATACACATTTTACAGTCCGAGTTGTTTTTTCTTCTGTTTTGTATAACACATGACATCAAACTCCTGGGGTAAAATACCGCAATATTAACTTGTATGTGCACGAAACTTTGATCTTACGGAATACGTTATTATTAATGAAGTATTTCATTACCAAAATGAAATTACACAGCAATGTACTCTCATAGATGAATATTCGTCCGCCAACGCAGTAAATTAGTTCACTTCTCTACGTTGTTCATATAAGAGGAATTTGACACATTCTCGGAATCATGTTTAGTCATTTCCGTAATAATGAAAATGATGATTTGTGTGGCCTTAATGGCGTGGCCTTATATTAATCGCTGTCAGGTAGTACAAGAGGTGATGACGTATTCAGTTTAATTAGTACTTTCAGACACGAGGGTGAAGCTATCTGCGCTATGCGGACGTCGCGTCATTTATTAGGTTTCAAAAGTGTCATCACCAATTCATATTGTCTTTATCTCTACTTTAGATATCGTAACATTGACGTCGATTCCGGTGTTATCACGTGCGTGCTGCAATGCGCACATGGTATCATCGACATAACTCACTTATCGTGGAGTCAAAAACAAAATGCATTCATTAAATACTACAGGGGGTTTAACGAGTGTGCAACCAATACGCCATTCATTGTATGTACCGTACATTCCATACGGGATCAGTCGTATAGTATTCCAATTTCAAGTGAAGCAATGGATTCCTTTCTCACTGATGCACTTCCCCAGTTCCTGCCAAGTTTTCTCATAATTACATGAAACTCATTTTTGGATTTTATTTTTACTAGCTCGCCTTACTTCATAGCAAGAGAAAGTATTGCAATCGTGTGCTGGAAAATGGCGAATATTCATCACATCAAAATTATTATTGTTGGACTCTGGTAACGAAAATGTTGATAAATCTTGATCCTCGATATACGAAGTAAGTTACTTCCTCCAACACACTGTGTAGTCGGAATCCATGTTTTGTGGGTCCTTGACAGCGAAAACCGGAATGTCGGCAAAAAAATGCTTGCCATCTGTTTACCTGCTTGTGTCTATCTGCCCATCTGTCAGTCCAACAGTAATCCTGCCCTTCGTCTCTCTGCTTGTCCGTCCATCCTGTCCGTTCATCATGTCCGACAGTCTGTCCTGCCGGCCGGCCATCCGTCTTTCCCCCTATCTGTCCGTCTCAAAAAGGTTCCAATTTTGTTCTTCAAATTTTCTCATTGTATGTATTAAAGGATATTAAAAAGTGGCGCTAATGTCTTTTCCTTCAAAAATTGCAAAAAATTGCAAACAGTATAACATTAAAAAATATAATATTGAACATGGCATTTTTTGTCTTAAGCAAAACATGTTTAAATACATTCAGTTCTTTAAAAAATATCATATATAATTTTTGAAATTTGCAAAGTAATGCGAGAATGTATATACTGCAAGAGCACCAATTGTTACTTATAAATTGGTTTCTGAAGAATTAATCATAATTTGATGTTCGATCTTGTGATATCTTCGATCTCCTATGTTCATTAACCCAACAAGCGTTGGCAGGAGTTCAGTCACCGTGACCGCGCATGTGTATGTTGGCTGCTGTCCTAAGTCAGGAGACAGAGCTAATCACGTTATTGAATATTGAGGCGGTCGCCTCGCTCGCCGCCGCCAGTATCCTCAATCGTCTCCGTATCTTGCATCTGCTCCCAGCGCTCTCCCACACACGCGCCCGCTGCCTTGCTTCTCAATCGTCACCGCCACTGCCACCTCCATCGCCAATGCCCCCGCCCTGTCGCCCTTCCTCACCCCCGCCCCCGCCAACACCACACCGCCGGTCACGCCATCCCTCCACTGCTACCACTGCTTTCGCCACCCCATCCCCGTCCTCCGCCACCATCTCCACCTCTACGCCCCCCCCCGCCGCCACCGCCGCTACCCCCGCCTCCGCCTCCGCCCCTACCGCTGCCACCGCCATTGAGGTCTGCACTGTATCTGCCGCAGCCGCTTTAACCGCCGCCAACGCAACCGCAACCTTCGCAGCCTCCAACGCCGTCGCCATAACCGCCGCTGAAGTATCAGCCGCCTTAGCTTCAGGAGTTTCCGACCCCCCCCCCCCCTCCCCGCCGTTCTCACCACTATATGCGCCTTCCCACTGGCACAATAGCCTTTCCACATTCATCATTCTTATAGCCGTCGCTTCTCCGTCTGCATTGGTTCCTTAACCTCCCCTACCTCCCTCATAATCGCCACCTCCATCTTAAGAGGCGTTATCGCCCCACCCCCCAACCCAACACCACCGTGAACCGCAGGTGCTGCTACCGCTACTCCCACTCCCTCACCTACCAAAGCCGCTCTCTGAGCCACCTAAGCGTAACTATCATGATGTCATCATCGCCCCCCGCCTCTACTTGTGCCACCCTCGGCGGCTTCATGGCACAATTGCTGTGACGTCTCCGCCTCGACCACCTGCGCATCCCGCAACTCCGCCGCTGGCGCTCTTCTCCCGTTCGTGCCTCGACGCGTCCGTGCATGTCTGCGAATTGCTCGCGCGGGATATGAATATGCGGCGGCGGCGCGAGGCGGCGGGCCCGCGTGCCGCCGCCATCGCCTCCGCCGCTGGGCTGTATTCGCAGTCATTACTGCCCGCGGTCGTCGTTCCGCCCTAACTTACTGCTTTCATTGGCGCCTCGTGGAGGACGCCGCCTCGCGCCGCGCCGGCGGATCGGACTGCGTCGTTGCTTAATATGGACGCCGCCTCCCCCGACCCCTCTGGGCCTGGCCCCTCCCCGCCCCGCCCCGCCCCGCCTCTCTTCGTTTCGCCCTGCTCGCGTTTTGTTGAATAATGAAGGCACGCCTTCGTCTTCCCTCGAGTGCGGTAGGCCCTACCTTGTCGAGTGCTTGTACTCGGTGTACTTGTTATAAATGTTTTACGGCGAGGGTTGTTTCTGCGGGCGTGTATGAATAACGCATTGCTCGACGTATCCAAGGATGCGGCTAGGTGCCTTCTTTGCTTGGAACGTCATTAGACGTTCGGAATATATTGCAGGATCCCCGAGGAAGTTTGGCCGGTACTAGAAATGTTGTTGGTAGGACAGGAAGTGAATTATGGATGGGCACAAGTAGCGTCCGGTAATTGCATACATAACTCATGTTTATGATACAGTATTCGTAACGAGGCTTATTCGAACTCTTGTTGCGTCGTACATCGAAGATTATTGCAAGATTGCTAGTTTTCGAGTTTCGATGGTCGCTATACAAGTTATATTGTTTCGTGAAGAATGCTTCGTATGAATTTTCATGGCGTGATTCCAAAAATAGAGAAGTAGGTCAAATCCTGTAGGGCTGGCATGGGTCAATTACGAATTAATGTTTAATATTCATGAATTGTCAGTTGCTTACTTTGTCTTGTACATCATAACCCCCTCCGAGTTTTGTAAGTTTGTGCCGGATGGAGTTAGTAGACAGCACGTGGACTTTGAAACTAATTTCGGGTGTAAAGCTACTGAATTCTTTTCCCCCGCAGGAATTTATGTGCCTCGCTCCGTAGGGCCGTGTTCCGCCGGAACGAGCCCCAAACTTTCCCTCCGTTAGCGATTTACCTCGCACCCCATGGGCCGAAAGAATCTACTTGGGAACCCAGGGCGGCCGCACGGAGGGAATTCCGGCCGACAATCTGCGCTGCGCGCGGGCTGGGCGCGGACGCGGTTTTACAGCGCCTCGGTGGATGGAAACGCGGACGTCGGCAGGCAGTGGGCGGAGCACTGGGTGCAGGGACGTGCTCTGACGTGCCGGATCAGGAGCGTCGAGTTTCTTTCAAAATGTGTCGTCATTTTGAAGTCTCTCGAGGGATCAAAAAGATAGTCAAAAATGTAATATGATTTTGGACTTCGGCTCGTTTAAAATTGGGGGATTGAGTGTGAAAAATGGATGACTAAGAAATACGGGTGTTCTCATGAATCTGAGAGAAAAAAATTGAAACGTAAAATTGAATAGGAAGATGGGTGCTCAGTCGTCATCATCATCGTGATAGCTAACATTGGATTACTGGGTGTGATGAGGCACGACATTCGATTATATCTTACTGCTTACAATGCATGTGCAACGAATGTAACACTTATTCATTATATTAAATTCTGTTTCATGTGGATATTAATTATTTCTTTTCTGCATCAACACGGACCATCGTTAGAGTATCCACGATTTGAGTGTAATGATTAATAATGTACTCGCATTTTCTTATGACATTACTGCGGCGAGGAAGGGTTGGCATGCCTTCCGCCGCTCAGAAGGCCGTTTGCGAGCACTGTGCGCCGCGGTGGCACCTTGGGCGAGCGCGGGGGCGGAAACGGCCCCTTTCCTCGAGGAGAAGGACGGCGGGGCGCGCCGTTATTACGCTAATTGCGAACAATCATCCCTGGAGGCGGCGGGGGAGGGGTGGGGAGGCTTTCGCCCCTTGCAGCCTAAATCACGTCCTCGGCGCGCACCGACCGGCAGCAGCAGCAACAGCACCGGCGGCGGAGGGTTCCCGGTCGGGGCCGAGGCCGGGGCCGGGACCTGGGGCCGCCGCCGGAAGCGACCCCCAAACGAAGCCGGCCGGCCCGCCGGCCCGCGCGCCCGGAATCGAAATGCGCGCTTGCTCCCGCGCGGCCTCTGTCGCCCCCCCCCTCCCCCAACGGCCACCAACCGGCCGTGTTATCCCAGCGCGTGTTCCCGCGCGCCACTGCCGCCGCCCCCCGTGTGCGCCACGTCGACTTCGTTGTACAGCACCACCAGGTTTTTTACTATTGTCTTACTCTTACAGAAGTCATGAGAAAATTTGACTCATAAAGTTGATTATGGGCGCTGAATTGATAGAGCTTAGTTTGATAGAGCTCAGTTTGAAAGGATGTTATATTCAAAAAAAAATTTAATTTCAGGCGTGTCCCATTAACATTGTATGTGAGTATAATATACATTTATGTTTTTTCTGTTATGTAAATGACAGTATTAAGGACTTGTTCCTGTAGAGTGACAGTTTTTTCCTGTTTGTCTTGTGTCTACGTGAAAAGAGGCATGTCATATGAGAACTGGTCCTGAAATAAGAATTTGCATTCTCCGTTTTTTGTATGGGTTCGCTGTGTGCTGATATAAGTAGCAAGTGTTTTAAATGTTCTGGAAAAAGAAAGGAAGTGTGCAATAACTACAAATGATGTTGGTAAAATTTAAAATTTGCGTTGACGATTTCTGGAGTGGACTATGGCAGAACTGTTTAGCACGCGTAGTGTTTCTACATTGACTACGCAAAATTAAATACCACGCCGTACTTGTATTTCTAACTGAAAACTGTACATTTTTATTCATTTATTTCGCGACGTTTGGGATTGTCCTGCAAATTGGTTTGGCGTAGTTATTTATCAACTTTTATCATAAAAAGTACCACAATTTCTTAATTATGACGTGGACATTGTCTTTCATTGTAAATCCAAATCTTACCATTAGAGATGTGAAGAGCAATGTGACTATTTCCATACCATATAAGTAACGAAGGAAAATTCTCATTATAAGAAAATATTTCTTAAATTTGTATTCCTACATGAGTTATTGGACTGTGAACTTGAATCAACATTCGTTGTTACAGAACTGAAGGGGTTAAATTAATATCGGCAAATATTGAGCGTGATTCTTTATGAATTGATATGGGTGCTAATAACTGTACGGTAATTTAATAATCATTTACCGTAAACTTGTGTTTTCTTGAAGTCAAGTGTATCGTGTACGTTTGTCACATATTATACGTACAGTTTTAGTCTTGTATTGTTTGAATATTACTTCTTCGAGCAAATATTTCAGACTTTGCGGGCTTTTAAGATTGTATCACTTTTGAACCTAGACATGAAATATTGCTTTTATCTCTGACACACTAGGTGTACCATTTCGCCACGGTATCTACTCATGATTCCTAGTTGCCCGCACGTGGAAACGCCCAAGCCGTCGCCGGGCGTTGCTAGGCGTATCGCGTTGCAAGGAGGCGGAAGGCTCATTTGGTGCTAGTTTAGTATTTACGGAAAGCTATTTTTCTCCTTTGCGGAGTGTGTATTTGTGTGTGTACTTCACCCCGGGCTGTATCGCCTGTTAGAAAGGCTTTTAGGGCGGGATTTATGCGGTCGTTGCGCTAGTTTGGAATTATTTTCGGCCTAGTTTGCCCGGTCCACGCTTTTTGAACAGCGGCGCTTCCCATCGTAAATTGCGGGTAAGTGGAGGGAGCGCGTTAGACATTATTTGGCTCGCGCAATCTCGAAGCCCCCCTCCCCCGGCTCCCCGCCCCCGCCCCCTTCATCGTTGCGTTCCCCGGCGCTGCGACGCGGCTCGGCGAAAAGCGAGTCTCGGATTTATTTGGCGCGTTCAGTAATTCACGATCGGAGTTACGGCTCGGGAGCGTGAGAAGTGAACGAGTACTTTTTGCAAGTTTGAAACACCGGCTGTCATGAAACGCGGCGGCGCAGGAGACGGCGACGCGGCGGGACGCTAGCGAGATCGTTCCGGTAAGGCGTCCAGATAAGCTTACCAGTATATCCAAATGAATTATGTGAGGAAATGAAGGCAATTTAATTGTGTTTCCTTATCTCTATCTTGTTCTTTTTCTCTTTACCGAAGGGAAAAGGAATAATTGTAAAGTTTGACGTTTCTATTAAAAGTTGAAAAGAATGTGAGCGCGCCGGGTACGAATTATCACTGGAAGGCCGCGGTGGTGATGGCGGTGGCGGTGATGGGTAGGGCGGTAGAAATTATTTATAGGCTTCGCGTCGCGGCGGAGGGCTCGAGAGGGCCTCCGCAAGAGTCGGCCGTAAGTTGGTGTCCGCCCGTGCCAGTTACACGGCGCGCCGGCCAAGCGGCGTTCTCGCGGCTGGCGGGGAAAGGGGGAGAGAGCGGGAGGGGGCGGAGGGGCCCGACGCGCTCTTCCGGAAGCTCCCCGCCACGCCGACATCCATTCCGAGAAACAGCGCCCTCCCCGCCGCGCGTTCCCGCCCCCTCCCCTGCTCCCGCCTCCGCCCCCGCCGCCCGCCACCCGCCGCCCGCTGCCCGCCGCCCGGGCGCGCGGCCGAGGCGGCGTTTTATCATGCGGAATCGCGCGTAATTTCCAGCCGACAGCGCGGCCCCGCCGGCGCTAGCATGCGAAGCGATGATACGGACACTTGAGCGCGGCGTCGACGGCGTGGGCGGGTTGGTGGTGGCGTGGGCGGAGCCCGGCAATGGTACGCTCGCAGATGGCGGGCAGATAGTTGCGGTTAGGGCAAATGTAGCAATTAGGGATGGCGAGAGCATTCGTTTGATTTTAGATCTCGGGAAAATGTTCGGTAGCGGAAATATGTCTCATGTTGCTTTTACAGATGTCTCAGGAAGAAACTCCAATATTTTGAGAGGTCGCAATATTGGTAATTTTAACCAAAAAAAGTGTGGAAGAACGTGCGTCTTATTTCGAAGGGTTTTCGAGATAAAACTTACTTGATGTTCAGAATTATGAATACTTCGTGGAATGCTATTCTTTCTTAGGGCCATGCTGCGATAGTTTTTGAAGGATCTTATTCCTGTAATGTTTGCCTTTTTAATATTAGGAATACATTGTAATTGTATTGTACAAAACATGCAGCTCAACTTCATAAATAAAGAATATTTTTATATGTTGTTTACATACCCAGCGCTCGTCTTTCATCTGAAGGAGCACGAGTGGGGAAACAGGAACCCATTATTTGTATAATAAAACGTATCCTTACATCTAGCTCTTGAAGTCTTTTTACGTGTCTCAGTGTTTCACGACAGTGCATGTAAGACGTCTTCCGTATTCGAAGCAGAGAGCAGGACAGTACGTCCAGTACTAATCCCGCACGAAACTATAGTTGTGATTTTCTGAGTTTCGCCCTTGTATCTGATGTGAATTAGAATACTACGTTTCTTGTACCTAGAGGGAATTATGGAAAAAAAGAGACGTACTATGGAGGGCTTTTTGTCATGAAAGTTTTCTGCCTTCGCCGTGAAATGTCCAAGTATCTTCACATTTATTCCCCCTTAATCTCACATCAACAATTTAAAATTTAGGCTACAGTTTGCACTACTCTCACACATTATAATTTTCTTGGATGTTGTTTGTTTGATCAGGTCAGACGCCGACGGTCTGTAATCTAATGGTGAATTTCGATCGTAATAAACGGAAGACTGCAGGTGTGCTTTGTAAAAATCGGAAATTTAAGTATAACTTTGTTTTCAAAATATATTCGAATTGAAGGTATTCCAAACAATGAGAATCGTATTTTCTTCCCCGCAAAGATTTTACAACCTGGGTTCAGTTCCCTCGAGTTTATCTTCGTATCTGAAAACATATCTTTAAAGTGTTGAAATTCCCAATCACTCGTGATCTATTCATTTGTGTTTTTCTCTCTTTGAGTCGTTACTGTAAATTCACTTGATGTGTTTATATCGAGTGGAGAGCTTGGTGTTCTTTTGCGTCATTTGTGTCATTTCCTGTTAGCCCAGTTGTGGAAGTTGGTCATATTTTTGTTCTCGTGCTTGTTGACATCTGTTTTGCCAGTTACAATAGCTATCCAACAGTAGTTTCTACTTAGTTGTTGGAAACGAAATAAGTTCCTACCACGCAAATTTTGTTATTTCGCATAACGCACCTTTATACAGATACGAAAGCAATTCCAAAAGGTGTATCTTCTACACGAATGCACATCATTGCTGAGCAAGTATTATGGTGTTATGAGAAAGTTATTAAAATTATAATTTTGGTGAATTTTAGCCTTTTAATCTATTGAACATTTTCGGTAGGCTATTATGCCTTTTGGGAATGCAAGACTACTGTTCTGTGTAATATTACAATTTGAGTGCTGTTTTCACAAAGTTATCATCATTTAGCATAACGGGCTGGATTGCAAGGCTTTGCCGTGGTTTATTTTTGATCCGGTGTATAATGAAGAATAACTAAGACTACTGAAGCGGCTCACCATTCCATTCAATTCATAATTTAAAAAAATGATAAAGTCAACATGCATCGGACTAAGATTACATTCGTAATAATCTCGCAACTTATTATCATATTTTACTTTAGGATAATTCATACCGATCATATTGCAGTTATAGGAACATTTTTCTTTCGTATGTCTCTTCTAGCGAGTTTTGAAATCAAGTTTGTCCAGGTCATTATGCAGCATTGTTAAGCGGGTCAGTGCGCATTCTACTTTCTATGAGTGTGTGTAAGCTGCACACCTTTCCTGGCGGCGGGCGAGTCCTCGCGAGCGATTTGCGAAAATGGAATGGAAATGAATTTAGCGGAGTTATCCGGCGGCATTGAGCGGGACTGCGGCGGCGGCCGCGAGAGGCGCTGCCGGAGGGCCGAGGATTTCCCGAACGTCGGAAACGTCGAAGATTCTGAATACCAACGAGGGCGGCGCTGCGCGGCGCCCGACGCGACGGGAGCGAAGGGAGGGAGATCCGAAAGCGCCGTGCAGTGGGCCTTTGCGACAACTGCGGTGTGGAATATATGCTATATGATGGATTAAAAGCATTTAAGAGGTTTCAGTTGTGAGTGAGTATTTACCGGACGTGACAGCCACTTAGGCCAGTACTCCCGAAGATATAGTGCAGCTTATATCGGAGGGGGGACGGTGTTTTCCTTCTGCAGGGTCGTGAGATATGGTGTCGACTTACAAGGAAGCTTGCCGGGTTTCCCGTGTGCACTTCTCACCCAACGGGCCACCACTTCACACGGAACGTGTTATAAGTTCCCGACTGGTCTCTCTTCATGCCTGGGGGTGTAGTGCAAGTAAGGGTAAGTGTATAAGGGAAGAGGTGGGTCGAGGAGGAAGAAGGATCGATCACGCGCAGTCCATGGTCTGTTCTTTAGGCATCTGCTCCCGCATTCGCCTGGTATTTGATCGGAGAAACCTCGGAAAAATGCCTAACGGAGCAGCAGAGAGCTACAGTTCTCCCCTAGTCAGGGCTAGATGTAACCCAGACATGAAGCGAGTACCGAAAATCTGCCATCATCGTGACCGGAAACCAAGGACCTCTTGGTCAAAGAGCTGCGGAAGCAACCGTAGTGCTACGGAGCCATCGTAGTTGATTTATTTGAAAGAAAGATTTTTATTGAGATGTACACTCCACGTACGGTACACAACAGTATCGTACTTATGTACACGTACGTATCACGTATTGAGAATTATAATGGCCAAAGTCCAAAATTCAACATTAGAGAAAATGGTGGTTCAAAGTTTTATAGAACATTAATTTACAAAGGACAGCAAATAGTATTATACATTTTCATCGCAACGTGTTGCGGTATTTTTTGCTCCATTAAGCACATGATCAATTTCTTTGAGATGCGTTCTGGTAGCCTTAACCGGAAAATCACTTTATAATTTTAATCTTTGTGATTTTCAACAGGTGAAATGGTATGTATTGATGTATTCGTCATCGTATTACTTATACAGACATAATGGTACAGATAAATATTTTCATTTAATAATTTACAGACATTAATTGTTTTTATTTGCATTTTTCTCTTTTTACGTAAACGTTATTTGCTCTGTATGTAAATGTTCCTTATTACCACTTTTTTGTAAACTATTGAATTGTTGAGCTGACGATTACGGTCTAACCCTTGGAATGGCTGCAAAGCGGCTTATCAAAATATAGATATGGGATTTGTACTATCCTTTTATTGTCACGTTTTCAAATAGACTTTTCAAATAGAACTTGTATAGTATGTGGAGATGAATCATGGAGATATTTAATATAAACTAACACATTCTTAAATATTAGTGAAAAACTAGATGTACGATTTGTATGGTATATTATGTTTCCTTAGAGGCATTCTTTGCATCTTCAACAGGAGCTGTGCCTTTTGGTTTCGCTTCACTGTCCGCTGCAGGGGTGGCGGCGCGAGGCGACTCGAAGTTTCCCAAGCGGACGAAACCGTCTCGACTGGAGTGAAGTTTCGGCCGTCTCGTGTTCTTGATGGAATAATGAACAGCCTACAGTAGCGCGGGGGTGGGTGGGTCCTACGTAGCATGAATCAAAACGTCTTGATCCCCGCTCGTTTTTCACCTTACTCACCGTTTCGTGGCCCATAAATTAAAACACGAGGCAGGCGGGCCACCCAACTCTCTCTATATAGGGAGCGCGACGGTAGGCTGCGGACAGGAAGCGCGGGGGCTGGCCCGTGCGAATCCGTACAAAGGGCCACAAATCTCTTCGGGCCGCGTGCTCCGCCGCCAAAAAGCGCAGAACGTTAGAACGGCCCCCGAGCGGTGCTGGAGAGCGGACGGCGGCGTGATGTGTCCTAAGCACGGGTCCACCCTCGTCGCCCCCATTGCAACTGCTACCGTTGTCTGCGGTTATGGTGTTCCCCTCTCCTGCCGGTGTGTCGGTACCACCAGCGACTCACCCCGGTGCGCCTTGACTGGAATCTGCGTGGCCGCTACCACGTCCGAAGACGGCGGCGACGTCGCTACCTCTGCGTGTTGGCGCTACTCTCCCCACCCCAATCCGCCACCCACGCCCACTCCTCCCCGCGGCGCCTTTCTTCTTCGTGCCTCCTCGCCCGTCCCCATCCCGTCCTCACCGTGCCCACCCCGCCTTGCTCCTAGCGCCCCGCTCTGCCCCCTCCGTCCCGCCTCACCCCGCCCGTTCCTCCCCGCCCACTCCACCATACCCCTCGCCCCTCCCCGCTCCGCGCCCCCGCGCCTCTGAATTATTCAGGATACAGCAGCGGGAGGCGGCTCTCATGAAGCCAAATGAGGCCGCCTTCTTACACATTCATGGCGGAGGTGATGGCACCGCGCGCCCAAAAGCGGGGGTCGCCGCCCCTTGTCGCTCTCCCTTCTCCCTCGCTCCGTCTCTCGCTTTCCCTGTCCCCGCGACCCCACTCCCTCCTTGCCCGCTACTGACAGCGTCGTCATCTTCACGCCCCATCTCGTTTTCTTCTCTTTTTGCCCCTATTGCCGTGTTCATTCTCGGTGTCGTTTTCCGTTGTTCCTTCTCCCCCCCCCCCGCCGCCTCTCCGCTGACGCCGCTGAGCTGGGTTTGAAGTTGGATTAGCATTGATTTATATCGGAATGTGGACTGTTTAGCTTGCGAAAACTAGGAGGCGAAAAGCTCTCCTGGAATTCATGCTCCTCCTCTGTCTGTTACTTTGGAAAATATAAAACTGTAATCTATACGTTTGAGATGTCTTCATTTTGTAATATTGGATGGGAGGTTATCTTTACAGTAGTAGAACAGACTTTTCTTTATGGTCACGCAATGTTTTAATGTTCTTTGCTATTATACATTTTCAGTAATGTTACATCTTATCACACCCGTGTTTGTGGAGCAGTTCTTCGACATTTCTATTTCAGCAGCTATGAATAATTCAGAGTAAAATTCGCGAGCAAAATATAAATGCGATACTGCGCGCTGTTCTATTCTATGTGACTGACCTGCCTACATATCTTTTTTCTTTCTCGTACTTGGAGGTATTTCCTTCATTGTTACAACTATTGAGACTGCAATTAAGCATGCAATTTGATGTGCCTCGACGAAATGCAGCGCGCATCGAGCATTCGCTACTCAGAAAAGAATGCTGTTTCAGGTTAGCGTGCGGGTGTGAAATATTGAACAGCAGAAAATCTGGTCACGTCCTTAGTGGAGAATATTTGTGGTTGACTGAACCTATTTTTATGTTTGTTGCTAGATTTAGTGTTCGTAGTGTCGTATTCGTTAGTAGAGTTCGTAGTATTATTATGCTTGGTGTGATATCTACTTTGATAAATTCACATTTACAGCATTTACTGTATTGTGCACGTAAATAGTGTTAAACCATACACTAACAATGCTAGCAGGATAATATTGTTACTAAAACTACTGACGTTGTCTTTGTTTATCATGTCGACGAGCTTTAGCTTTCAAACATTGCAACGCTCTCCTCTCCTTTCGTGTTTCTTTTCCTCCACTCCTCTCGCGTTAAAGCGATCCAAACGGACACCACTCATCATATTTTAGTATATTTAAGTTTTCTGTATAATGTCTTACGATAGGAGGTTAAAGAAAACTGACAATATTATCTTACCCCCAATAACGTGGAAAAGCCAACAATTTCTGACAGTAAGAAAATACGTAATTCACACCTCTAGAAACAAGGCTAATTATTCGTTCAAATTCTTCAAACATTGTTATAGACAAATAGTTATCTATTGTGTTGTTATTGATGAAACATATTTAATTATTTTGCTTACACTGCAACCACTTAAATTGAAATACCTTCTCAAGGATGCTAAATATTACTTGTGGTTGCAAGGAAGTCCTTATTGATAGAAAGATAACGTTCTGTGACGTATACTATCTTTAGTTATTGACGGAAAAACACAGCGTATTCGGAAAAATCAACGTTTATTAACATAATTTATTTTCATAGTGCAATACAAATCTACTGTACACATTCGTTATCAGTATCAAATTGTTTCTAGAACCCAGCGATTATTTCTAAAAGGCTAGTTCAAACATGGTTGTGATAAAGGAAGATTTATTCGCATGATACTACATTTCATCTATGTTCACATCTGGCTGAAATTAGAGGCAAAAGGAGTCTCGGAAATAAAGAGTTGAAAGTAACCATGAAGCCATTAAGTTGACTTTATAAATTGAGTTCTATTAAATTATAAAAGAAAATCAACAAATGAAAATTATATTTTAGAATTCATTTCAATTTAGTTTGAAGTGAATTTTTTGAAAGTAACTATTTTAATCTTTCCGAAGGTTACGCTTAATCAAAGAATCTCGAATGTAATGCCTAGTTTCTTCTTCTTCTTCTTCTTCTTCTTCTTCTTCTTCTTCTTCTTCTTCTTCTTCTAATTCTAATTCTTAAACTTTTCACTGCTTCGTTACGTACCAAACCCCCGAAACGTATTACGTAACGAAAAACGCGATCTCACTCCACATCATTTTCTATTTCAAAAAGGAGGTGTTAATAATAAAAATTGGTCATGTGTTTGAGAATAACAGCTCTGATTTGCATTCACCAATACCGTTAAAACTTCATTTCTTGAGTGGAATACTCTAAAAAATCATCCAATGCAAATTTGACGTTCTTGTTAAGTCAGGCATGACAAGGTCACGGGTAAGATACCTAAACTTCCTAGAGTTCGCGGGCAAAGAAAATACGAACACTTCTTCGCCGTGCTGACGGCGACAAGAAAGGTTCTGATTTCAATACTTATAAACTATTCAAGTGTAGTGAAGCAAAATGCTCGGCGATTGTCTGCCTGTTTCAAAATACGCACAAATTACGCAAGATAATATATATGTCTCATATATGAGCAATTGTAAAGATTGTATAATTCAATCGGGCGAATTGAATTATAAAATGTGTGGTATCGTCGTTGTTTACGGACATCACAACTCGTGGTTTCAACTTGGTGCGAGATATCTGGACACTGAGCATTATACATTTTCGTACGTTCAAATCTCGGCGGCTGGTCCCGTTGGTGCCGAGCCGGCTGCGCTGCGGTGTTCCCGATTTCACTTGGCGTATTCCGGTAGTTTCCTGCGCGCTGAAAAGACGAGCACCGCGGGGGCCCATTCCAGGCCTGCGGCGACACTTGCGAGGGGACTTTCCAAACTTTTCCAGGGTTATCTTCTTAAACCTCACGTCCGCGGGCAATTGTCGCGGGCGTGCCGCTCTCCTGGTACCGTCCCTCCACTGCTCTCCCCTGTCCTCCCCGCTTCGCTCTCCTCCTCCCCGCTCTGCTCTGCTCTGCACCTTCCCTCGCCGCTCCTCCCTCCGCCGCCCCGCCCCTCCCCGCCCCTCTCGTCCTCTCCAGGCTCCTTCAAGCCTCGCTCCTCCCGCCCCGCTTCTCTCCGCTATTCCTCTCCCCGATCAGCCTGCCCCGACCCGGCCCAGCTCTACTCCGCTCCTCCCCGTTTAGCCCGTCGCTGCGGCTCTGTTCGTTCCCCGCTCTCCCGCTTAACCCCGCCCCGCCCCGCTCCGCTCAGCTCCTCCTTGCCGGCTCTGCCCCGCCCCGCCCGTAAATTTAATCGCGCTCGCATTTGAGATTCCGTCGCCGGAAACCCAGGCGAGGCACGGCCGCAGCGCTGATTTCGTCTTTCGCAGCCTCCCAGGAGGGTGCTCGCCTGGGTTTGAGTGCACTCGATTCGTTTCAAATACTAATTTCTTTTGCCGTGGAGACCAGAAACAGACATAAGTTTAAAAAAAATACAATGAAATAAAGCAACACAGTCTATCAGAAGATTAATAATATTATACGTTGTAAATCAGATATGTAAAACCCGATATAAACATTCTTTGGAAATCAAATGTAAACATATGTTTTATGAGAACAATAATTCCCATGTATTCACACTACTACATTCATAACGTTTAAAACACACAAATTGTGGAATAATTAAGCAAATATCAAATTGTCCAACAACGCTTTTCAACGTTTCGATCCCGGCATTAGGATTCCTTTTGAAGAGTAAAGTGCGATAGTGAAATCCAACGTTACTATCTAAAGGATTAAAAATTAATACTAAGCAAATAAATAGGTGATTAATGTTCATGAGTTAAAACGAAGCAGATAAACAGAATATGATATTTATTGACATGATGACCTCTAGTTACTAATGGAGAATAGTTGGAGGAATACATACAGATGGACTCGCAAACTTCAACCCCGCGTGCATCTTGCTTTAGCATGCACAGTACCTTCCTGAGGGGGGAGATCAGCAGTTTAGCTGAATCTCGAATTTTATTCCCCGAGGTTGTTAGCCCTGTGGTATGAACAATGAGATTATGATAATGGTGAGGGATGTCCTTCACAAGTACACCCATGCCCGAGGCGGGACTCGAACCCGCGGTCTTCAGGTCCGACATCGCTTCGGCACTACTGCCCTAACGATCTCGGCCATGTGACCGTCCAAAGAGTTCTTTGTTGAAGAAAAGAAAAAAAGAATGCAAAGCATACGAATATAAATATTTTTTGACGTACTACTTTCAGAACATACTCGTATATTAACCGCATAATCTGCGTGTCAACTTGCCCATTCATATTTCCATTATTGATTCAAAAATATAGAAGAACTATACATCACGCGAACCTTTGAAGAATTTGTGCCATTGACAACTGGCACTGTACAAACCAGTTGGCTGATTATTACAATACTGGAGCAGGTACGGTTTCATCGACATACCGCTTTAATAGGGAAAGGCGCCAGCAATCGATTGGCACCGTAAGTCGATACATCGAGCGGCGTGGCGACAGCGGTCGTCGAGGGCCGCTTGGCTCACGCGTAGCGCCGCGACAGTTCGGCGTCGGGCAGTTGCCGCACGCGCCATTCGCCCTGTGCGACCGCGTGCGATCCGTGACCCTGGCGAGCACGAGAGGCTGTCAGCTGACGGGTGCGTATCAGGTCTCGGGGCCAAATTCTGGACTCGTTGGTTCTATTGACAATCCGTTAAATAAATAATTCTTGAGTTAGTGGAGTCGCGTTGCACCGGCGCTTGAACCTGGGCCTTCTCAAAGTATAGAGGTCAATTTTACATTATTAAATATTGATACGTTTATAAGCTGCAGTTATATCGTTTTCGTGCAAGAGTTATTAAACTATGATAAATATACAAGTTTGATGTACAAGAGTACAGATGTTGCGTATAAATTGTGTTCAGGAGGGCAATAAAAACAAGGACTTACTTTGTTTCTGCAATATTCTGTTTATGTTAAATGAAATAGCAAATTTCGTAAGCTCTCTAATTAATAAGGCGATTCTGTCTTTTGCTAATGACGGAGGGCTCTGTAATTAATAAATGTCTACAATGCGTGCTACAATCGATACGATAATTAGGTTTGTTCTCTTTACAGAAAGGTGGTAGTCTTGTATGAAGGCTTTTCATCGACCCTCTGTTTTTGGCTCAATGTCATTTTCTTTTCTTTACGACAGTCATTGTTTTTGCAAAGTAAAATTACATCCATGTCAAGACTGAAATATCTGTATTAGTACAAATGAACGTGTAACATATGTCACGAGCTAGACCTTTTTTTCGACAATCTAGTCTCAAAATTAACTATTCCCAGGGGTGCCAAGGAGGGGGAAATGGCACGTGGTATCACAAAATTTGTCCCGGCGCCGCCATAGTTGGGGTTCGATAGTTTTTCTTCTTTCAAAACACATAAAATGTATTTACTTCTCATACGAATTATCCGCTAAGTTATTGCTATTACATGGAGAAATGAATTATTTTTCTATATAACGTTTGTTTGAAATACGGGCCTATGGATCTACTGCCCCAGGTCTGTTTTCTCCGGGCGCCCCTGCGTGCACATATTGTACAATGTTGCCTTTTCGGTCTGGGCATTCGTGCATGACCAGAACTGTTAGTTTGTGATGTATATGAATACTATTCTGTCAATCTGAATGAGTCTAGGTTGCTAAGCTTCAGCCGAGCTTTCGGATCTGCGTGCAGCTTGTCAAGGGCAAAACGCGTGCTGGCGGCGAGAGCCACGAGCAGTTGCATGCGGCCACGCCGCGCCGCGCCGCGCCTCTGTGCGATACCTGTACGCGAGTGCGTCGCCTTCGCTGCCGGCGTGCAAGTATGTGCCGTTCTCGGTGGCACGGTTCACCCTGCCCCTGCCCCTCCCGCTCCCCTCACCCCTCCTCGCCCCGCTCCCGCCCCCGCGCCTGTTGCCAGCGCTATCTGATGGGCGCTGCGTGATTGCCAGCCCTGCCAGACATCTGAGCATCGGGCACGCACAGAGCCGCGTACTGTGGGCCCGTGCTGGCTGTTTCAAGGGGCGAAGGTTGATTTTCCGATAACACGTGTGTTAGGGTGAAATGGGAATGATGAATGCTGGGGAAGATAACATGGTATTAAAATGCAGGATCTTATGGATTAACTGCATTCAGATTTTGATTACATTGTATTACAATTTGAACCGTTTGCAGTATGAACGATCAACGAAATGTACCACTTAGTCTTAATTGAAAAAGTCAGAATATTTAGCTTGTTGGGGCTTGTGTAATTTATTGCATGTTGTGTTGGGCGATGTAGATAATGATCAATGTCGAGATTTTATCAGAGTTTTGATGAAAACCCCAATGTCATGCTGCTTATTGTACCACATCTGTATAAAATTGAATAAGTGTAATGGTATTGGGCTCGACAATTGTATCATATTTTATTATAGGTGTATATGTTTATTTTCTAATGCAACATATTGTGTGGATATTGATTTACGTAATTTCTCTACAATTTTCTTTATTTTCATTGTTGTTTTTTCCTAAAAAATATATCATTGTCACTGATACGTACGCCAGTATTACGTGGTGAGAAAATCAGTTTAAAAAATAATTTATATTGTTAATCTGCATGTTACTGATACCGAAAAAGGTTTTACAAGTTATTAAACCTTCGTCGGAACTGTGAAAAATTAGAAGGAATTTTAGCCTATTACGTATTTCTTGCCGCTAATAATTTTGTAAAATTGCCCAGTATTTATATTACATTTACAAATACAACATTATAAATCAACTTTCGAAAAGTGGTCTTCATTGTATTCGATTTGACTTTGGCAAAGGCCCAGACAATGGCTGAATTAATCTTGTTGTAACCTCACATAACTGTGGTACGAAGTTTTTTGTCATATGGCGCTTCCAGTAAAGGTCGTTTTGATATGACTATGATGGCCCAAAGTTTCTCAAATATCTGAGATTATGAGTAACGGAGTCATAATGTACAAAACTTCTTAATCGTTTTTTCGTTGTGAAATGTAGATTCGCGTGGAGTTATGATGAATACTCTGAGCGAGAGAAGTGGTAGTATTCAAGAAGGTCATAACATTTCTGAGATATGTTCATGATACTTTCTCTGGAAGACTTTACTCCGTTTCGAAGCTACCGCGTCTCATCCATTTGAAGCATGTGCCGAACGTGGGTTTGAGATGTTTGAACGAGCTTACTGTACGTCACTTGGGAATATATGAATGACTTTTTTTGCTGCTGTTTTTGAACACGATAGGGAGTGACTCGTCTGCGTTAAGATAACTACGGCATCCTTCAGCTTACCTAGCACTATACTGTGTTGATCCCTTCAGTATCTTACTTTTACTTCAGGCGGCTCCCCACATTTGGCATTCGCCGAGCAGCGAACTACTGCTCTCCCAATCCAGAACACCTGATGTGTTCGGCGAATTATTGCTTCCTTTGAATGTACAAAAGACCGACACGTGGTGGGTAGGACGGGCATCAAATGTTCGTCACTCGGCAAACTGAGGTTGTTCGCTACTCGCTGAATAACTAGTGTGTGGAGCCGCCTTTAGCCGGCTGTAGCGCTTATAGGGAGTTCTTGCGCCTTCGAACTTTAAAGCAGTCGAAAGCACTAACGATCTGCGCATGCGCAGTTTAAGTTTTGCATCAACTTTGTGCATCTGCGCATGTGCAGCAGATCAAGATTGCAGTCGACTGCTGCTCGCTAAGGCGTGCAAAACTCCCTATTACTTATTTCTCATTCCGTTAGTCCACGTTGCCGTTCATGTCGTTTGCGTCGGCAGCTCATCGGATCGTTTTCCCTCGGGTGCGCGTGTTGAGGCTATCGCCCACGTGCCGCGTGGGGTTCGAGCACTGCGCGCGGGTGGCGGCGGCGGCGGCGTTTGCGAGTGCGCGCGCGTGCGCGACTGCGCTGCCACCGCCGCCGCCGCCGCCGCCGCCGCCGCCGCCGCCGCCGCCGCCGCCCCCGCCCGCGCCGCGTCCCGTGACCCGCCTAATAGAACGCGTCTGCGACCTTGGGGCGCGTTGCGTGAGGGCGCGCGCAGCGGCGGCGGCGGCGCGCGCAGGCGGGCGGGTGCGCTCGTTGAAGCTCCATGGCGGCGGCGGGCGCTGCGTGCTGCGCGGGCGCGGCGTGGGGCGTGCCGACGGGGGCGGTGCCGGCTCCCTTCGCCCTCTCGTGGGGTGCGGGCGCATGGGGTGAGTGAGCGGGAGCGCGGGGGACCGAATGGGCTGGGCGCTTTGGGGGGTGCGGGAAAGTTTTATTGCTTGCTACACCCTCTCGAGTTCACGCCCGGACGAGGCCGAGTAGTGTCTTGTGTTGGTTGGCGATGTTTCTATATCCGCATATAAAGATGTATTGGATGTGATAACCGACGGGGCTCACCAACGTGAGTGAAGGATGAGCAGATTGGAATATATGAACGGCTACTTTGACCGGTAATCTGCTTTACCCCCGTTGCACAGCGTCGTTTATTGTGCACGTGTCGTGACCCAATTATCGTTTAATAGTGCATGGGAAAGCATACCGGAAGCGAGCTCGGACCTAGAGAGGTTGTGGATTGAGAAGGTCAAGCGGTCTCCCATGGTCGGTGATGTTTTGTTTTACTCTGAGCAATGACATGTGCAATGTGTCGTAACGCCATAACTGTCACTTTTTTTATGAATAGGGGAGTAGAATGTGTACACCGGAAACGCGCATGAATTGCGAGGTTGTGTAATGAGATATTAGTGGTACATACACTCGATTGGCAGTTTGAGATTGACTGTTCGGACAGTGCGATTTGTTATTATCTTCGTATCAGTCTAATGTTACACTTTATCTCAAACCTTATGGCATATATAAGTTTTTTTGTGAATAGTTTCAATAGCTTTCTTGGAACAATATCAAATAAGAAGAAATGCTTAAACACGCATAAGTGCGGTACATCCCACTGTGATGCTAGATACTTTGTTATTAATAAAAAAAATATCCTATTCGTTCCTTCATTACAACGGAATATTGAAATAATGTGATATACATAGAATTATTACTTTCCCTGGTTCTGTAGTATAGGGAGGATTGTTACTCAAATTACCTCAGCAATATATCGAATATCGGTTGTAAAACCCGTGTTTAAGGTTCTGTCTTAAGAGAACACCTTTACACACACCATTATACACACAATTGAACACATGCCATAACGAAGGTCTCTTAATGCTGTTTCGGAGATGGTTAAAATTGGTGCACGTGGAGAGGAGTTACATGTAATTTTGTACCCGGAAATCGATGTGTCTTGATGGATTAATGTCAGGATGGCTGAATATGGGACGCATAACTGTATCAGAATGGAAGTTTTTGAGCTAAAATTTAGTAAATACCTCAGAAGTAAAATATAGTTGCGCTGTTCCGGAAATCATCAAGATATTTTAATTTTGACCGTATTCTAAATGACGCTCGAGTGACAAATTATGGGAAAAGGCTGAACATATTATCTGGATTATTTTTGCTCATGTAAAAAAATGCATATATAGTACAATTTCGATTCTCATTGAAACCTCTTGACATTTAGAAATTTTCGAAAATCGTTATGTTTAAGATACTAAGGGATTTCGTTTACAAAGGAGTTTAAGTGTTCCACTTAATCATATTTTGTGTTTTTTTTTGTCTTTGAATGAAAGACAATATGCTTGAAATGTTTTATCGCTTGCTCTTATTAACTAGTTTTATAGTACAAGCAGTAAATTTTAATGGAATTAATTGTTTAATGCTTGTTGAACAGTTCTTGGTAAATAAAAAAAATATTACATTTACAGAAAGATGTTGAACCCTGGCTTCACGTGAATAGTAATTGTACTGTTTCAGGGTGTGTAAACCTCCCTTATTTAATTAGTCTTAGAAACTTAATATTGAACGACACGAAATAATATTGTGAGGGTTTTCTATTATTCTAATAGTGAATATGTAGAAGGTTTCTACCTTTTCGACTGTCACATCCCCCAAATGTCTAATTTTCGGCATGCACCCGTGCTTCTCGAAATTTTAATGTATGTTCCAACCTTCTAACCCACTTTTCAAACATATTAATTCTCGTGGCTTCGATGTTTTCTACATAAACTCATTCAGTTGTTGATTTTTAAACGATGGCAACAACTTTTCTTAAAAAGATGAATCTTTTTTCGTAATAACACTAAGAAAAAAAATGTCTTTCATTCCCACGAGTGTTTTTTTTTTTGTTAATGGATACGTTTGATTCCCATTTGTTGAATGCAATATTTCTTGCCTATCTTGAGGTCACATGGTTTTTTGTCTAAGTCTTGAAAACTTTTGGCTTTTGTTAGTTGAGAACAAAATAATTTTTCGGTATAGTAATATTTAAATATTTATAAACGTTTGCGTGAATTTTCATCATCATTATCATCATCAAAGGATGAATGTACGAATTAAACTCCGGTACAGAATATACACTGAATGGAAAATAATCGAAATCTAGTCGCTTGTTCAGTATACATCAAAGATGTTTCCAGCATATCGATATCTAAAGCAAAGGTACTTACATTTTTTGAGTTTATAATTCGTACAATACAATTGCTAAGTGTTATGTGACATTACATATACATAATATGTTTTGAAATGTTCATAACGTCTTGACAATGTGAATACCGTTTGTTATTCATTTCAGACATTACTAAGCTCTCTTTTATTCGACTTCTGCATAAATGTTATTATATTTTAACGAGTAATGTAAATTGTGTTAATAACTGATAAGTGCTTGTCGCGTTTATTTAATCATTCTTAGAGTATGTAAAGACATTCAGGATTGCTAACAATGTTCAGGAAAACTAGTTTTCTCTTATTCATCAGTATCGCATGTAGTGTTGATGATTTAGAGTGGTGACGTGAGTAACAATATTTGCTTAAAAGAGACAAGGTCATATTTTGTCAGTAGGACATTTAGTGAGAAACACTCATGTTTGTCTGTAAAATAGAGTTAAGTCACGAAACCCTGAATCTTGACTAAGACTTTGCAGTTTGGTTTTGGATTCAAAAAATTTACAATGCCATTTGCTATCAGTGAATTGTATATACAATTTAGTGTGGTTCATTGCTTTAGTCTAATCTTTTTGATTTATTTTCTGCAAAAATTAGGACATTTGGTGAAAAGTATTCGGCAAAATGAATGACATTGCGTGGTAGACGTTATTCTAGCCACTTCTGATAATAGCCAAAATTCATTTCTTTACTGGAAGTTATTCGTTGCCGTAACTCAGATGGGAAAAAGACTTGTGAATGACTGACACCAACACGAGGGTTATTCTACAAACTTGTAAAATATTAGATTGTAGAATTTGATCATTTTTAAAATGGTAAAAGTAGTAAAACTTCAAGAATGACGGTGACTACGATATTACAACACCTTCGAATTGAACTCCGGAAACCTGATTCATCACGAAGTTACGTAATATTTCGTGTTTCTCCATACATTATCGCCTTCCTGTGGAACCTTGAAGGCCCAGATTGTAGGTGACACATGGAGCGCAGCTAGGGGACCCTCATGCTGTATTTATGAGGCGCTTTCTGTTTGTACAGAGGTTGAATGGAAGCCCTGGCGCTCTCCTCTCATTGATAGCAGCCAAAAACAGCACTACTTGCATTACCCGCTGTTTGCGGGCCTTTGCAAAAGTGTTCTGGCCGGCGCGCGCTGTTGCCAAATATTTATAGGTTCGCTTGTCACCGCGGGCAGCGTCGGCTCTTTTGTGTGGGACTGCGCCATTGGGACGGTATGCGCAGTTGTTCTATGTCCGTTCCGTTTCGTTTCATTGCGATACGATCGGTTATGTCCATGGCCCTGCTATCTGATATGACCGTTCTTTCCTACCCCCTTTCTTTGTGATCTTCCCCTTTCACTTTTTCCCCTTTTTCTATACGTTTATTTATATTCTCTTTGCTACTCATTCTTTCACTCATTTGTCGTTGCTCCTACCGTAGTTCACTTCCTTACGCTCTCCTTTTGGATTCTTAATTTTACCTATCAGCTCCCTTTATTTTAACGCAGTTTCTTCAACCTTCACTACGTCATTGCTACCCTTATTAACAGTCTTCAACTAATTCTCATATGTATTATTCGCCTCGTCCTGATAAGATCTATGTATCAAGATATTCTGTTTAATCAGGAAAATTCTCCGTGATCCATGTGGACTTATGGCGACCGAAATACCCTGATAGAAGGTTTCAATGGGTCCCATGCGTTTCCCCTCTTATTTAGTGAGCATTCACTCGAGTCAGTGTTCGTCTCACTTATTTCTTATATCCTAGAATTCCATTAATCCTATCCCATTCGTCCATCTCATGAATCCATTCCGTTCCATCTAACACATCCATCTATCTCGACACGTCCATCCCATCCCACCCCCCTCCATCCCATCCCATCTAATTCCATTCCATTCCATCCCATCTCATCAATTCCATTCCAACCAATTCATTCTATCCCATCCAACCCGTTCCGTTTTCACTTCATACCATCGATACTATTCCATTCATTTCGTTCCATCCATTCCATTTCCGTTTCATTCATTACATTTCATCCCATTCATTCTATTCCTAGACATCCTTATTTTCTATCTCATCCATCCATACATTCATTTATTTATTCTCAGGTACAACTCATCAGATACAGGTTCCAAACCCATAAATAACATTTCCAAATACGAAAAAAAAGTGTGTGGCGACGTCGGTGCCCGTTTCGATGCCCTAGCTCGTCCCACCTTTCGTCGCGTTGTGCGCTGCCGCGAGGGGCCGAGGGCGGGGGCGGAGCCCCGGCCGGCGACGCCGCCGACGTCGGCGCGGGCGCTATGAATTATGAACGCCGGTTCCCGCCCGCGCCCGCACCAGCGCACGCCCTCGGATGCATCGCCGCGTCCGGTGCGTGGGCGCGCGGGCCTAGCCCGAAATTCACGTGCGCGGCGCGGCCTCGACCCACAGGCGGTGGCAGTGTCCGTGGCGTTTTTTAATTTTTTAAATATAATTTTTCTCAGTGTTCAATGGCGTGGCCGCTGTTGATTGGCGGATTGCTTGCTCGGGACTGTCTATGAAGACGTATTTTAGAGTATACTCCGGGCCATATTTTTTACATAGCTGTCCGATTGTTCTTGACCTGCAGTTGTGCAAGATATTGCCTTAGCAATGATCTCATGTCTAGTCGTAATTCTAAATTCTAATTCAAGTTTATTAAATGGCCCAATTGCTATCGAAAAAAGTTAACATCCATACTTCGCCTGGTTGGTTTTCGTACAATAAAATTTCTTTGAAATGGTGAATGAAACTTTATTTTGAAATATGAACAAGCAAGATCCTTTTTATAATACAGTCGTGTGAGTGGTCGCATAGAAATCAATGGAGTTCACATTCTCAGAAGGGTTTTGTTGGTCGATTTGATAGTTTTCCACCTCTACGGCCTATACTTTTTTTTCTGGCAATTGTGGGTGTTAGGGGAGACATATCAAACTTACCCTGTATGATTTTCATCATTAAATGAACGGTGTGTCATTTTTTTTGGCTAATGGAGCGAATCCTCTTCCTCCTCGTGGAAGTAACTCATGGTCGTCGTTCCAAAGGCACTGGCGTCACGTGGACAACAAGGGTGGTCGTTTTTAGTCGAAATATGTCAGAGAATCACTCTTTAAATCTCATCGTACTTATATAGTTTCTGTAAAATGTTACGTGGCCTCTGTGGTTTTATGGAAAAGGGGTTGTGCTACAAATTCTTACAATTCAAAATTGAATTAGTATTTTCAATTGTAATATTATTTTTTCTTTTCCTATCCTTATTTCGGATCATTCAATCGTGTGTTTTGCATTTTTTATCAGGCTTAATTAGACCTTCTCTGATGTTTAGGTAACATTTATGCTCCTTTCCTGGGTTTCAAACACCACCTAAGTATCTTTGTGAATGGGAGTGTTTGTTTACAAAGTCCTGCATGTGACTATTTTCCTTTATGTTTCCAACCCATCTCTAACTTCAACCAACACGTCTCCCTCTCAAAATCTGATACGGCCCATCTTTCTCGCAATTGCTTTCCTCCTCCTTTTATACCATCAACCATTATCATCATCTCTTTCTTAATTCCAACACGACTTGACCTATATTTTTGTTAAATTCGTACCTTAATTCGTTTGGATTATCCTCTTCCGCTTACTCCGAAACAACCACCTCTACGCTCTCTTCGTTTCCCGTGCCCCACCCTCCATCCCGCACATTCCCATCATCAATTTGTCGTCCGTACGTCGACCCTCCCCCTCCGGCCGGCCGGGGGCCGGGGGCCGCCCAGAGGTCGCGCGAGGTGCCGCTGCCGCAATTCATACCGGCGCGGTCATTTGTCTCCTGTTGACGGAGCAAAACTCGCGCGCGGGGCGGGGGCGACACCGTGAGCGCGGCCCGAACTTTAAGCGCCCGGGGCACGTCCGCTGATCACATCGTTATTCCGGCGGCCGCCCCGGGCGCGCGGGGCCCGCCGAGCGGAGAGAGGGCGGGGCGGGACCGGGCCCCGGGCCTGGGGCCCGCGGGCGGCCCCGGAAGAGGTACATTTATTTCGGTGCGGTGTGCTCGCGTCGTTGCAAGCTGGCGCTGCCGCCCGCCCGCTCGGCGCCGCCGCCGCCGCCTCCGCGCTGTTGGCGTTCGTAGCCGCTGGCGGTGGCGGCGCGGCGCCGGCGCAGTTTGTCTACGCTAATGGCGACCGGCGCGCCAATTAGAGCTGTCAGCGGCGCGACTCGAACCGCAGACCGCGCTACGGGCCGCGGGCTCTCGCGGTCTTCGGCAGCGGCGGTGGGATCGGGGGCGACCAGCCGTTCGGAGGCTTGGGAAGCGGAGATCGGGGCGCACGCTCTATTCAGGTGGCGGAAACGCCCGGAGGAACTGTGAGCGCTTATGAGGGTCGAAACGAACTGGAACGGGTAAGGGTGGGTTTGTCTCAGACGCACGGAAATACTTCAACTGTGTTGGTAAACAGAGGTGAATTAGTGAAATACTTTAGATCTCTAAAGCACCGTTAGTGCATTGTTCGAAACGGACGAACGTGAATTGAAAGTGTGTTTTGGGTGCTTGAGATACATAGAAGGGGCAACATTCGACACACTACAAATGATTTGCTTTCTGAAAGAAGGGTTTCGACGCGCTTATGTTCCAATGTGGTGCATCGTGTTTCTTTCTCATGACCATTGCTCGGCAAATTTCCTCAACATTCACCGAACCATGACTGTAGCATGGCACGCGAAGTTTCATTAGCAGTGTTTAAGACCAGATTTTTCCACTTGTGTTCACGTGGCGTAACGAAAAGTAAATTTAACGCGTCGATTTCGCAAAAGTTCAGAAAAGCTGTGCGATAGTTATCTCTATGCAAATGCCATTGCTATGCACTTCAAACAGAGATGGTGCATCTGTTGAGCGTGCTAGTGGAATTTGAATCGCGTTTTAAGGTGTAAGTTTACATATACTAATATATACAGCAAATATACTTCAGAATGAGTGAAAGGATGGTACCTGAAGTGACAATAGTGTGAAAGTAGAATTATTGGCATCGGAATCGTCCGATTACCGTTTATTTTGTACATTGTCAGAATCCTCCGTCGTTACAGATCCCAAATCTCGTTTCCGCCTTCATCGTACGTCACGTGTCGGTGGATTCGAATCGACGCCACCACTACGTGTTCAGTTCCCTTACTGTCTCTCAAAACAGGGTACTGGTACTCCGTAATCGGGGAGTTCGAATGGGCATCTGGCGGTTGTCTTTCCTTAGTGCGCGTCATACCATGCGACTAAGATCACTGTCTATTTCGGAGATGCCGGTTGTCGCAAACCAAGACTTGTCTGCCCATCTTGAACTTCGCATATGCACATTACGTATCACGTCGTGGTTTCCCGTGAAATAAATCTGAAATATACTGATTGAAATAAACCAAACATTGCGAGGTTGGAGAAAATTTTGAACCTTGTAAATGTCTTTTCTTTTGTATCTGTGACTTTTTCTCTCTCCTGGAAATTAGAACTATTTCCTCATACTGTCTTCCTGTCTTCCTCGGTTACGTAAGATAGTAAAATTTTAATATTGTGGTCAAGTTTAATGTGCAACTTACCTCGTATCTAGTGTGTCGGATATTTATTTGTTTGTTTGTAAAGATTTCAGAGGCGTAATAGTTCCTAGTTGTTCCAGAATGATTGCAACGTGAATTACGGAAATATATGCTTGTATAATTTCAATAAATTGAGCCTGAGTATAATAAACTAATATTTCGTGCCATGGGAAAATTTCGTGTGATTTGCGCAATAACGATTTACTTCCTTCCCATTATTTGCCCTCGCGCTCCATTCCAGGGCTGGATTCGGGGTTGCGGTATGAAGACATAAGGTGAGAGGCTCCTGCTCTCGCCCTACAGGTCTTCGCATGGCGATCGCCGCCGCGGCCAATGGCCGGCCGGCCTACGCTCGGCCGATGGCCACCGCCGCGTCGTAAACGGCCGCCCTCGCGAAGTAACGCAACCGTAACGCACTCTGCTCCCCTGCCATCCCGCCCCGCGGGCTAATACGGTTAGTGGCCGCCGGAAGATAGCCGCCCGCGTCTGATTATTCATGAGCCCTCGCCGTAAAGCGACGCGCGCCTCTTGCTGCCGCGCGGCGCGGGGGCCCATCGCGCCAGTCGTCGCGCACGTATTAAACGCCGGCGTCGTTATTTTTAACGATGGCATTAATTTGTTAATGGACGCGGAATGAACAAACATAAATTTACATAAATTTGCTTACTAGAGCTTTGGCACAACTGGTCGTAGTATTTTGCAAAGTGCAGGTAGTTCTGATAAAATAATTCGACTCGTAAATTAATTTTGTAATCAGCGCAATTGAGTCAGTAAACAAAATGACTTCCCCGGCTAAACCGAATTAAACTTTAAACTGATTATAATTTATGCTGACAAGGCCATGCTAATGAACCGGGCAGCCCCGTCCCCGCCACGCCGAGCGGATTGGCCGTTGTTTAACAATATTTACGCTGGCGCGGGGTTGTCGCGGGACGCCGATGAGCTCGGAGCGGCCGGCCGGGAGCGGCGGGGAGTGGAGTGGAGCGGAGCGGGGCCTGGACGGGGAGCGCTGCGGCGAGGAGGGGTGGGGCGGGGCGGACACGACGAGGTCGGCCAACTCGAGTGTCGTGTCTGTCAGCGGCGGCGACCCCGAGCCGGGATGAGCTGATTGCTACATGTTTTAATAACGCTGCTTGCCCCCGCTTACGGCCGTGTTCTAATCGAGATCCGGTCGGGGGACCTCCGGCAAGGGGAAAGCGAGCGAGCGCGCGCGCGGGCGTGTGTGTGTGTGTGTGTGTGTGTGTGTGTGTGTGTGTGTGTGTGTGTGTGTGTTTTGAGACGGGCGGACGCGGGCGGAGCAGGGGAAGGCAGCTCGTCGTCCAAGATAAACATGGCGGCCCAACACTCGGCTATGCGGGTATGCGAGAGCGGATGGGTTGTAGGTCAGCGGAGCAGCCGATTCCATCGCCACCGGGCGGCGACTGCAGGCTGGAATAGCAGTAGGGAGCTCATTTGTCGGATGAATGTTGTTTTTGAACATCATTCAGCGGAATGCATTGTGTAAATGTGCAGTATCTCGTGCTTGTAGGGATGCGTTTTCTGTTGGAATTGTTTTCTAATAGTTTCGTCTATGAGGAGAGATATTTACTCTGGGAAGGTAGTGAGCGCCTTCCAAATGGGCTGCAAAACGAACAGATAATTTTCTTTGAAATACTCGTTTGATTTAGCTAATTAAATTGCTTGGTGTTTCTAGTACATTTTTGGTTCAATTGGTAGATGAGTGAATCATCTCTCATCATATTGTCATTAGCATAAAATCCGAATGTGTAATTACAAATGCTTGATCCGGACGTTGGAAACAGTCAGTATTTTATTTTATTTTTTACTTATTTAAGGTCGGCTTTGAATTATTAAGGTTATATAGCAACCAATGTAAGTAACATTGGGGTAACGTTCTTCTTAAACACATAATCATCCATGCCCCGGGCAAGATTACAACCCGCGACCCTTGAGACACGAGGAAGTACGTCTCTTCAGTCTTAGCGACCTCGGCTATCAAGGCCGGTAGTATTTGATTTGTTCTTTCTGTTTGGTCAAATAACATATTTTTGCATTTCGATGCTAGCCCAAGGTTTCGTGCTTTGCGTGCCTCGGGAAAGTTTAGATAAGCGGAATGTAGTGGTTGAAACGTCTAAGTATTCTCGTTGTTAGCGTGAGTTTTCAAAATAAATAAATAAAATAAAAAAAAACTAGAATACTGTGTTACTCCTGGAGGTATATGTCTTTGACATGTGCGAATCATGTTCTAAAAAAACGAAGATCGCTCGCATTGTATGGATTTACTTTAAGGTTGTTTTATTCGCATCGCTTTATATTCCAACTTGCGAGTAATATTAAAGGCGTCATTTGCTTTGGAAGTGATTGTTTTGCGTTTCAAATGTATGTTTTGTATTCTCGTTCGCTCATCTAACTTCTTTTGGCAATGGAAGGATGAGCACCGAAAGGTCATTTTTCGACCCTGCATCATAATTCGTTTCGAAAAAACTCCGCCCTCTTCTCGTCCTTTTAAAAGTACATGGAGTCTTCCGTGCGCGCCGACCTCTTGTGTTAAACTAACCTTTCCTCATGCATTGACATTTTCGACCGCGTCGACCTTTCTCCGCTAATCTAAATCGATCTGCGCTGGAGGAACCGCGGCGGCCGCAAGGACCCACTGGGCCAGTCGAATTCCGTCAAGTGGCCACGCACCGCAGTTTAAGCAGAGTGAACGAGCTCGTATTCATGGCGTATTTACCAATACGGCAGAGATCTGTTTGTTTATCAAGTTCGTATGTACAAATCAATTGTCTGATCTTATTATGCGACTTTTTATCTCGAAAGCTATGATTTATAATTGATATTTACGAAACAAGTATCGAAACATGTTATGATACAGTTGTACAACGTATGATTTTTTTATCAGCTTTCTGAAAATATCGGTATACCATGATTTTCGTTTGAATTTCACTATTCATCCTGACAAATTGATGTTCATAGTAGATAGTGGAAAGTCCTGGCTTATGAGAACATTTGAATTCGAATAATACTACAAAATTTATAACATGCATTAATTGTGAGCCATGGATAATTCTTGTAGCAAAACTGATCTCAGTTCCCTAAAGCTAGACTTTATTTAACCAATGTGGATAAAGAAGAATTAATGATATTTAAAGAAATTGAAGTTTTAATTTTATATTTATGGGGTGTAGTGAAATCTTTATTGTGAGGGGCAATATTGACCTAAAACAATTTTTGTAGTCTTAGCCATTTGAGGTACTCTACAAAACGATATTCTAACATTTCAGCTATGAGTTCATAATGGTTGTCGATTATCAATGACGGATGAAGTGAGTTGCGATTGACTTAAATAAACACTTTTTATATTTTATTTAGGACAAAATGGCCAAATATGAATTTCGATCTCGGTTATGTCTTCGAATGAAACTTGCTCGGAAACACTTCGTAAACAGTGTTCTATCCAACGCCACATGGCTCGAATTCAGCACTTCTTGATAAGTTACTGTTTATAAATTATAATTGGCACGTAAAGATTCTTATTGATATTTCATTATTCATATTTCATCATTCATTTTAATTTGCAAACATTAAAATGCAACAGAAATAAAATCATCATGTCGCACTCGGATGTCAGCTCTATCTTTGGGCAGATAAGATTTTTGTCTCACAGCTCAATAAATGCCTTAGTAGTCTAGCAAAAAAAAAAAAAAGTTTTTACCTAGTTTTCATAGATTGACCTCTATTAAACATTCACCATAAACGATTTTGAACAGAAATAAGATAAGGGAAAAAGTTGTGAGTACATTGTTGATTCAGTATCTCCCGGCGATGGGATTTTTTGTCATATTATTTAGAGCAATGTCATCTAGAGTCGTTCTTCTGGTAAGGGTTTAATTTTTGTGTAAGACAACAATTTTTAATAAATGCCTGTGTGAGTAACAACACGTTCGCGTCGCTTATTCAGAATTTTTCTCGTGAAGGTAGCTTTTGTCAAGGTTAGTGACAAATTTTACTGCTTTACGCTTTGCACAGTTAAGAAAATTCAATTACAGAGAATGTGCCAAATTTAATTTCGTCTTCCCCTTATTTATTTAAGTTTGAAAACGCTGCTTTCAAAATGAGTGGCCTTTCTTTAGTTACTTTGGAAATATATTTAAAATAGGCACAAGGCTGCCAAAACTGTATAAACTGGGAAGAAAGATTGTACTGAATTTTCTACTACGATAAAAGTATATTTACCATGGGCACGTAAAGAATAAGGCGTGTTTATTGATACCGCTGAAAACTTACCCAGTGATGTTTGCTCTGCATTGTCTGTATTTGAAATATTTTCATTCTTCACAGATCAATATTCATAAATATCTTATTGCGTACCGTTGCAGAAACTAAATAGTTCTGCGTAGTATTGTATTATTATCGTCAATATAACTCGAGACAGATTTTTTATATGAAAGACAATGATCCAATGTTCAACATCCTTAGGTTACACGTAAAAATAAAGAGTATGTAACTTTGTAATAGAAAAATTGTAGGGCATGTGAATTTTTGCGAAGAAATCTCGTGATCCATCGGTCTGTCTCTACCCTAGTGTCTGGTATTATAGAGCTTCATTTCCTTTTAAGGGAGCTTTGAAATTGAATTATTTCGATTAGCTGTCATGTTTCTCTTGTTGCCAGTGAGTGATAGATGGAGTATATATCAAAAACACATGTGTGCTACATTCAGAGAAGATTTTTCTCTCACGATTATGAGTATAAAGTATGAGTTTTGCGATTTCTAGCACGAGTATCTTAGTATTAATTGCGAGAGTGATTGTTATTCACACGAAGGCGTATCTCATGTCAGTCAGGGAGCTTCGAGATCTGTTAGCGTGCATCTCCATTTCCTCTTAAGTTGGCTGTTGGCTAAATAATCAGTTTTTGTTTTCTCACCAGTCCACAAATTGGGATAGTTATCGTTTCTGAAAATTAGTGTAAACTTGAAGTGACATGGAGTACTACAGTCTTCCTAAATTCGAACAATTTAGACCATTTAATTCCGTCCTGAATTGTTTGGCTTGTTAGTAACTGTAATGTCATTTCGGATTAAAATTTCGTTCATAAGAAATCCTTCTATGATCTAATTTTGGAGTACAGATCATATTATAGCATTACTGCTATAGCAAATTTTCACCTTACTCAAATTAGTTGTGATATTTTTACAAACTCTTTATTATACTTAAGTTTCATAAACATAACGTAAAGAGCACCTGCTGGCCTGGTGATGCAGGGGATTGTGTAATGTACAATTAGATAACTTTTCGAGCATGACTATCTGTTTGAATCTCCTCTGAAGCATGGTTGTTTTGAGATGTGTTGTGACACGGAATATATATTTCTAGTATTCCTTTATTATCTCTGAACCCGAAACCTTCTCGTAATTCCTAGCCCTTCCTCGGTAAAATTCCTTGAGGGCTAAGGATACCAGTTGTGTGCGATGAAATGGGCCTATGAACCTCAGCGTGTACGAAGGTTGCCTTTTATGTTTCGGGATTTGGCAACCCTGGTGTTGCAATCTGGTAACTGTCAGCTCTATCGTAAAGTTGGATGTTTTGAGGTTATACGTACTCAGAACGTTTTGACATACGAGCGCTATTTGTGTCTTTTACAGTGACTTTAAAGATTCATCTTGGCCCAAAAATGGAATTAAATCGTGAACATTTTCGTGCGATTATTTTTTACAACTTTCGACGTGGATTTACTCAGCAACAGTGCATGGATGAACTTAATTCAATTTTTGCGATGAAGCTCCATCAAGGATCAGTGTTTATCGATGGTATGGTGAATTCAATCGTGGTCGTAGTTCACTCCAAGACGAATTTCGCGAAGGTCGTCGAAAATCAGTTGTTGTTCCGAAAACCATTGATGTGCGTGAACTGATATTGCAAGATCATGTGACCTATCGTGAGATTGAGACAACCTTAGGCATTAGTGAGACCAGCATACATTCAATATTGCATGAACATTTGACTGTCAAAAAGAACTTGTTCGCGTTGGATCCCACACAATTTGTCAATCGCTCAAAAAAAGGCTCGTGTCGTTTGGTCGAAAGAAATGCTCAAAAAATACGATCGCGGTGCTTCGAAACACGTCTATGACATCGTGACAGGTGATGAATCGTGGATTTTCGGGTATGAGCCCGAAAGTAAACAGCAGTCGACTGTATGGGTGTTTCAAGATGAGCAAAATCCAACAAAAGTTGTTCGCGCACGAAACCTGTTTTTTTCGAAAAAAACTGGACATGTCGCAACCGTACCACTAGAACAACGCAGAATAGTAACTTCTGAGTGGTACACAACGATTTGTTTGCCAGCTGTCTTCCAAGAAATCAGGAAAACCAACCGCCGAAGACGGATCACTCTTCACCACGACAATGCGAGCTCTCACACATTGGCTCAAACAACTGCGTTTTTGAACACCCAAAACATCGATTTGATGAGTCATCCGCCGTATAGTCCTGACTTGGCACCGAATGACTTCTTTTTATTCCCGTACGTAAAAAAATGAGAGGTCAACGTTTTTCGACACCTGAAGGAGCGGTTGTTGCATTCAGAATGCATGTTTTGGAGATACCTCAATTAGAGTGGCAAAAGTGCTTCCACAAGTGGTTCAAACGCATGAAAAAGTGTATAGATCTTAATGGGGAATATTTTGAAAAACAATAAAGTGATTTGCGATGATTAATATTTGTTTTTGTTCTCTAATCCTGAAATATAAAAGGCAACCCTCATAGCGCCCTCTACCCATGGGCTGGTTCCCTTCTTCTAAGCCGGATCAAGCTCTGATTGGCTTAGAAATTGCATCTGTCCGAAGATAAATGTACGAACTATTGTTGAAATGATATTTCTGTCTACTTGACAGCTAGCTGTTGACTTGGGAGTGGGGGTTCTGGTATCAAAACAGAGGCTTCAAATTCTGCTGACGTTGCAGAGTTGCCGATACTTGTTAAGAAAAGAAATGAAATATTTTAGCGCGAAGCAACTGTTATCTGAGATAACCAAATAAAATCATTATTATAGCGTCATTACTTCTGTGGTTATGCATCGTGACTGCGATTTTGTGTCGTCTATTGTTGTATGCTCTTGTTGCGATTTGATTCCTGCTACTGTTGTAATCTGATGCAATGACCACATGACCACGTGTCAGCCGCCAGAGTAAGGGGCAACATCTCTCTACTTCCATCGTAGCTGTCAAGTAGACAGAAATATCATTCGGACTATGTGAATAATATAGGCTTACGAGACACTTCGGCGGTATTGGTGGAGCTTAGAGCTACATCAGCGCGTTAGGTGGAGATACCGGGGCGGTGCAGTAACCAAGGTGATCGCACAGTTGAAATACTCAGCCGTGAGGAGGGGGAGGCGTCCATAAAAACACCGAAAGATGTAAGTGAACGTAAGACAGGAACACTGTTCCATGTAACTGAGGACCTCAAATCGCGTTTGGATCTGTACTACTGACCTATTTTAGCCGAGGTTTAAACTATACAGAAAGAGCAAAGAAAAATTCGTAATCAGCGTATCATGAAAGTGAAATGGATTCAAAATGTGGGAACACGGTAGTTCAAAACCATAATCCATGTCAAAGTGGCAGTTCCCACATCATAGTATGTGTTTAAGCTCCATCGATTCTCAGAAGCGTCACGAACTGAAAGTTACAAGGCCATTTGTATTGAAAGAAGATGTAATAGCATAGAGGCACGATTTTAAGTCAGACTACAATTTTATGTGCTTTATACATGTACCACACTGACGTCTGATTCGACCTGTAATAAGCGTTATTTTGCTAATTGTTTCGTCAAGAATAATTTGTGAGGATGTTTGGAATTTAATAAAACCGCCACAACTAATGCTTGGTTGTAGGTATTTGGCAGGTATATCGGTTTTATTATGATAAAACATATTGATTGATATGTGGATATGCTGTGATTTGTGTTTGGGTGCTTGATACATTTTTCAAGGTTTGGGGCTCTCGTTTTTGTATTCACCGAATTGTATACCGATTAATTGAGATGTAAACGAATTCTTTGGGTGTGAAACAATCATGAAAAATTTTTAAACGTCTCTCCATCTATGTCACTCGATTTTATAGGGTCAAGAGCATTAGCATAATACGCGTGAAGAAGAATGAAATGAGTGGTAAGTTTCAATTACGACCCTTTTTAAGGAATTGCTTCTAAACTGGTGCCGATCAGGGAAAATTGTTTTTCAAATAAATATTTCGTGCACAAGAACTACAGTGTAACCTGCTGTAGATTGTGTATTTTTCCTTCATGCACTTCCACCGGCGGATGCTACTGATGTCCCTTTTAGCTCTACTTAGTTCAGGGTTGATCAACTTGCGAAATCTCAAGGGCCACACGAAAAAGCTTTAACATGGTTCCGGGCCATACGTTATTTTGGCAATACACCTGACTTCCTTGAATTGTTGAATTCGGCAGTTTTCCCTGCTGCTCTGAAATTTTGAATTTCTGAATTTCCTAGGGAAAAAATCTCAAATCTAAGTGTAACCTATTTTTACGTAGGCTTTAACCACGACAGCGCGCGAGCGCTAGGGGCGCAATGTTCTCGCCTGACATGGATGCAGGGGACTTTTACTTTTGACTAATAATCTTACGCGGACCACAATAAATGGAATCGCGGGCCACCAGTTGGACAACCCTGACTTATTTGATATCTGAGTTCCGCAAAATGTTGCGGGAGTTAGTAAACTACTTTGAGTGATTTATCTTTCTTCAGGGGTCCCGTTTGTCAAGAGGATTAGCTGCACCGCAGTTATTTTAGGCATTTTGTTCTGTTATCGTATTGGGATGTGCGAAAATGTTTAATAGGCGTGGGACATTCGTTACATGCTAGAATGGAGCTTATTTTCCGGAATCGGTCTTCTCCAATGTTCTAATTTGTTAGTTGAAACGACGCTACGATTTCTACCTACAGCTTCACATTTCAAGGCTTACTTTCTCGCAAAGAAAATTGTAGTATTCAGTACTTAAAAAAAGCTAACATGTTTCTGTTTCTTCTACACGATTTAATTTGGCAGTATGTTCATACTATTTCTAATGTAGTTTAGCAGTATATCTACTTTGAGAGTAGCAAAATCCCAGCACCCAGCTAGCCTTTCGAATTCTTTGATATTTCGTCACTGTTTTATTTTCCAAACAAAAAATCGTAGTTGCTACCCAACTTCCGTACAATTTCTGTACTGTAGCCCCATCCTATCGCGGGCCAGTGTGTTCGTCGTGCGGCCAGAGAGTCGGTGACCGTCAGCATGGGGGGGAGGGGGGCGTGGTGCTGGCAGGCGCAGCCGATGCTGACAGGCCTGGCTCGGCCGCGCGCGCTTTCGCGCCGCCGGAGGCCAGCGCGCTGTGTTCGCCACGCGTACCAGACATGTCTGGCATATATAATTACGACCCTCGTCCTCCCCCCCCCCCCGCCTCATCCTCCCCATCGCTTCTGCCGTCGGCTCCGCGTTGCTTCACTTCCGCCATTGCATTTCTCACTTAAGCGCGCAGGCGGCTAGCTTGGCCAAATGGAATCGTGATATTTGTGAATTGTAACGGCTTTTGCGCACAACCCGGAACGACGGGTAGTTATCATTTGAGTTGTAATTGTTTGGTAGTGAAATTTGTATATGACATCGTGTCCTTTAATCGTACATGAAGAAAAATGTGTAAAATTATTTTAAATTAAAAACAAAACTTTATTTTTGGTATTATAGTATAAATGCAAACCACTTACAATCAGCCTGTCCGAAATAACAATTGTGTTGATTTGAGATTGATGATGTCATTCATGACTAGACATTTTAATATCTATTAGATGTTTTATCTAAATATTGCTTCACTCGATTTTCTTTTACATTCGATTCGTTTTCTACTCAATACAATTATTGAAATTATTAAAAGTATATATGTACTAGTATAGGTTTAGAGCAGCAAGAATGCTCCGAACAAAACCATACAAAATGGTTGTCCAAAAAGTCTTACGCACACTGCATAAGAAGAAATAAAATACTCGTAAAACACCACAATAAATTAAATATTTTACCAAAACCAGCCTTCACGAATACTCGTATTGTCGCAATAATATTGTGTAGTAAATACGCACAAACTGTACAAAATTTCTTGCCAGACCACGAATATATAAAAAAAAATTGCAATTCGGAACACATCTCGTGAATAATACATATTCAGTGGCGGGTGTTCTCTAGCTTAAAGCCTTACAGCCGCGTCACGTGAGCTATGTCGTAAGTGACACACCGAGTATGACAATTCAGCCGTCACTCAGTATGAGGAGAAGCGGAATAACACAATCAAATATTTGCACTTTTCTGTTGAAATCCGAACTGTTTCTTCGTTTTTGTATTTTTCCTATTTCTGTTTGTGGATCTACCAAAACCATACATACATCTAAAAAGCCATGATTGCATGATTTTCTTTCTATTTCTACGCGTTTTGGAAGTTAATAATATATGCGTATTTGCATTTTTCCAGAGTCCCTGACTATCAAACAAAACCATGGACACGTCTCAGATGGTGGGGCTACATAGTTTTCTAACAATTTCTGTGCGCATTGGAAATTAGAATTATAAATGTTCTTACACTTTTTCAAATTCCTTGGTATTTAATAAAACCACAAACACTTCTCACACGCTGGAGGCTTCATATTTTTTTTTCTATTTATGCGTGCATCCTAAATTAGTAATGTAAGATTAATAATAATAAGGTGAAGAAGAACAAGATATAAATGTCTCAAAAATTTGGATATATTATTATTATTATGAATATTATTGTTATTAATAATAATATTATGAATAGACATATTAGACAGTTTAACATACAAAATAAGTAACATAGATTATCTTTTCATTAATGCCCAGATTGTTTCGAAATGCGAACATAAACTAATCCTTCAGATTACGATCAGGATTTGAACGACTCTATTGGAATGCTGCTCACACAATTCGTTCGGGCTTTCAGCAAGTCAAAGCTTTGGCGCTCATTCGCCCGGTTGGCCATCGTGTGTTATTCTTGGGCGTACATCTGCACAAGTGCAGCGCTGCGAGGGGTGACGGACCACGCGGGGCGGTGACGGACCGCGCGCCGTGTTTTTATGAGAAATCGAAAATCGGCGAAAGTGAATGAAGATAAAATTTTACAGCGGCCCCGCCGCGGGCGTCTGTTGTGTCGCTGCGCCTTCGTGGGTGGGGGTGGGGGAGCGTCTATTGAGCGGGAACGGGTGACGTAACGTGCGCAATCCGCGTTATTTCCGGGGATCAAATTCGGTCGCGGCGGCGAATGCATGCGCTCGAATAAAACCTCCGCGAAGAGTTACAGATCCGCGATAGACGCGAGCCTCGACTTACGGGCCTGTTTGCGTGCCGAGCGGGCGCCGCCTGCGGTATTGATTCATGTACACACAAACAGACTCGTATATTCCCGGCAGCGTTCTGTGAAGGAAATGATCCTTTCTCAAATAGTCTTGTATGCAGTGGGGAGTGAGTGATATAAACTTCGCGCAATGTTATTCCTGAGCGGTCTTCCCCGCGAGCGTGCTGCATGCGTTATTTTAGATGCAGGTGGTAATCGGTGGGGAGTGAATTTGCAGAGATATACCCTGAATCGTCTTACCCTCTTCTTGTAGTTCGGGAAAAACGAAAAAGATATAAATATGTGTTCTTTTATAAAACCGTTCTATACGTCCATCTCAATGTAGAACCTACACGTATTAAACATGTGAATACGTGGAATATATTAAGACGGCGTAAGTGCATCGGGTTCTCATACTCGTTATTGCAAAAATGTTGTAAGCATCATTGCTATGTAGGTCTCAGAGTACATGATACAAAATTCTAGAGCATGTGGGGGGGGGCAAATATAATCACTTTTGCAAATTAACCTGTGAGGAGGTATCTGAAATAACAAAATTACATATGTAACATTTTGTCCTGATTGGTAGACAGCGAATCTTGGATTTATGTCTTGGAGGTATTCGAAATTGCATTTACTGAATCAGAATGAATGCTTGTCGAACACCAATGCAGTAGCTACCTACCAATCAGGGGCAAATCTCACTTGGGTAACTCCGTATTGTGTGAGTTCGCTCTAGATCTTCTTTCGATAAAATTGATCGTTTTCGACCCCCTGTAACACCTAGACGTTTCTAGAATTTATTCAGACTACCTCAGGGAGAAATTAAATTATGGCAGTTATGTAGGATAGTATGAATTAAATATTTGATGCAGTTTCTATTCCTTCATATTTGAAATGAACCGCATGCTTTATACACAGCATGTCCCACCCATTGAATTTCGAGAATGTCACGTTATTCCATATTTCTGGACGGTGTCATGACTAAGTGCTTGTCACTAGCACATCCATCTAATCATAACAAGTCTTTGTGAAAGTATTAAATGAAAGTGAAACAATTATAGCCAGAAAAAAATATGGTAAAGTGCTGCTTTCTGAATTCGTAATAAGGCACTTCATCTTGGATTAACCTTTCTTGGACTATCCGAGATCTGTATTGTCATGTAAATTTTTCGGATCTTGGGCCAATAAAACGCATTGTCACTTTAAATGAAAGTGAAGTTTAATCACACACTTGAAATTGTGTATGAATGCATGTCAGAAAGTGAACAATTATTTTCATCAAAATATTACTGCTTTAGGGTTTCAGTAGTTTCTTAAACATGTCTTCTTAAGTATTTATTATCATAGTACAATTTATATTTAAATTATTTATTCACGTTGCGTTGCGTCGGTTGTAGGTCTCTAAAATGTATTTATTGTGATTGACAGGCCCTTCAAATGTTGAGGTCATATTTCCCCATTAGTGATTATGTAATGCGTAAAATGATAGCAATGACAAAGGTTGTGAAATGTTAGGCGAGGGAAACGGAGGATCGATAACGTTGTCCTCGTTCGTAGCAAGTCTCAAGGCTCGCTTTGTCCACCACTCCACTTGCAGTAAGTCTCGAAAAGTGTAATCACTTTTTCAACGGTAGAAAATTCGCGACGCTGTTGGATTAACAGGGAAGTACGGCTAATGTGCTCATCGCCCGGCTATTAGTTTGCAAGCGGGAAAAAAATAGGGAAGAAAAGATCGCGCGCGGTTCGTAATCTGTTCTCATTGTATTCACCTGCTGGAAATGTGCGTTGTATATTCTGAAAATAGTTAGTTGCTTACTACATTATCGACTTGCCGTCGTCGCCAATTCCACAGTCGTTCGTGTGCCGATATCTCTTTCCGGAGAGCAATGACGCTTTTGCTCATCTGTAATGGTGGCTCCCTTTTCTCTTATCTCTCCTCTTCTGCGTTCTTTCTTCAAAACATCTCTTTATCGTTCGGAATATTCAGTGAGAATAACTGTTGATGCAATAATAGAAGAAAATTGAAAAAGTTTTTATTGTGTAATTTAGTATTCTAGATTTTGTATAAATTATACTTTGATTTATTTGTTATTGGCTGGAAAGTTACACTTGGCTGTACACATTCTGTAGACTAGTAGTTTTGGCCATGTCACGTAGACTACAGAGGTATTGTAGCATAATATAGTAACATCTAATATAGATGACATAAACACAGAAAGCCTTCCCCCCTAATAGGACACCAAATGCTAAAATAAAATTAAAATAAAACTTAGACGACGGAGCAGATGAATAGGGCAACATAAACCAAATGACTGCCGTTTTGAATATTGTAAATGATTTTAAGAATTTAAACTAGAGTTTTTTATGAATTTGTATAAAACATCAATGCATGCAACCGGTACGAATATAATGTTAACACACTCGTTTCATATTTGGAAACTCGATCCTATTGTTGCACGTTCAAAATTCTTTCACTTCTACACCAAAACAACATTCTGTATTAATTACAGAAGTAACTATTACTGTTCGAAATTTGTCTCCATTTATTTCCCATTATCTGGTATTCCTTTATCGATGGCTAAGGCTTCGTCGCCTCCGTTTTCCACCGTCCCGCTCTCGCATTAATATGCGCCCTAAACCGCATGCCTTCCCAAATTAACGGTCCCGCGGAGCGGAGCGGAGCGCGGTGCGTGTTTCGCGATTCATGTGCGGCGCTTCTTGTGTATTTATTCACTTCATTAGGCGGCCCGATTTTTCAACCGCCCCCGCGTCGTACAACTCCGGCGTGGCGGCGGCGGCGGCGAGGGCGGGAGCGAGCGCGCGCGCACGATTAGCATAACGATCCCTTGACGAGAGGCAGCTGCGGGGGCGTCTGCTGCCACCGGGGGAGGTCGCAAGAAGCCCCCCCCCCTCCCCGTCCTCGCCCCCATGCGACGTTTTCCTCCGACTTCGTGCGGAAGATCGCTCCGTCGAAGGCGCACCGCTCCGGCCCCGCCCCTCCCTCCGCCCATCTCTCATGGCGGCCTGGCTCCCCGCGCGGCCAGCCGTTCCCCCGCCGCCCGGGGATCTTCTGCGAGAGCGCTTCTTGCTGGAATGTGCTCGTCGCGGGTGGCGGTGATTTCGCCGTCTCCGTTGCCTCAGCTCTTCATCCGCCTTTGCCCCTTTCGGGAGAGCGATGACGTTTACTTGACTTGCCTCTTTCCTCCCCTCTTCTGCGTTGTTTCTACAAAATATTTGTTAATAAGTTCTTATTATTTTTGGTCTTAAAATACCCTTTTACAAAATTCGATTCTCGTGATGTGATGTATCTCTCACTTTTTTGCATATGTATGGTTTCTGATTTCACTCCACAAATATTGATACCACTTGTCTTGTCAGTCGTATGTGCATTTTCTCATAGTAAAGGAGACATTGATAATATTGTTCAAGATTATATCTTGCCCTTTACGTATTTGGAAGTACTGTGAAGTACTGAGTGGTATTCTGTGAAGCACTTTTCTCGTTCTCGTCTTTTCCTCATCATTTTATCATTGTATTCCCGTACATTCGGAGCTAACTTATTAATACGCTCTTCAATTCCTTCCTTGTGTGTTAATGGCGATTGCCACCAGCTCCTCCTTCCTCCAGACTCCACCGTCCCATTCACCCCCTGGCTCACTTCTCCAGCAGTCGGCGCTTTCGCAGATGCTGCTAGGGAGGGTAGGGGGCGTCTCCCTGCGCGGCGCGGCGCGGAGGGGGAAAAGGGGATTTGGAGAGCAGCCTAACGTGGAGGCGGGTTATGCACTTGTGGCAAGCCGTTAACGGGCTTTTCTCCGGGGGTATAAAAAGATTCCGGCGACCGGGGGACGGGGGTTTCACGGCGCGCCGTCCGTGGTCGACCTGTCCGCCTGTCGATTCGGATGCCGAGCGGCGCGGCGGGGTGGTGCGCTGCGTCGTTGAGCGGCGGGGCGGGGCGGCGCCCGCGCCCCGCGATGACGTCCTCAAAGGGCAGCTCCTCGCGCACCGTCCTCGACAAGATTTCTCTGTTGATTCCTGCGCTTCCGGGAAAGAAACGCTGTTCCTATTCCGAGATGACTCGCTTTCTTCGTTTTACCGTACTTTTCACATTCTGAAGACTGCGTTTCAAATATTGTTTACAAAATGTATTAACTATCAAAAAAGACAACTGTTTTGAAGATTATTCATTTTTTAATGGAATCGGTAAGATTAGGTAATCTTCATTTACGTCAGATTCTTGAACGGTTTCTGGAAATAAATCTTATTCCAAGATGTCTAACAGTCTCGTGTTTTTTTTCTTTTTTTCGTTTTTAACTTACATTTTATGTTCTTAGGATTAGATACTGCGTTTAAAATACTATGTACACCATTATTAAATGACAAAATGCAACTTTTTTGATTTTTTTTTATTATTCAAAGGAAGTTATAGTGTTACACCATTTTAAATAGTCTGTTCTTGCAACCAGTTCGAATGGGGAATTTGCAATTTCTTGTGTCCTAATGTAAGTGAAAATCGTCAAAAATGTAAATTTTTAGAATACTTGTAAAATTGTTTAAAGCGCCAGAGATACTGTATTAAGCTAGAAAGTATCTTACATATGTGAAAATACTTAAGAGTGAAAGTGTCAATGTATGGAGCTTGTATCAAATACGAGCTTTACACGATGCATCTTCTCATACTGTATCTGATACTTATTATTTAATTTAAAACGTGCTGTTTTGTTGTTTCAGGTATGACTGGTGCGAATTCATGTGCAAGGCAGTTTCCTTGTGGTGAGTTTTCTTACCCGTTTTTTAGTCACACTTTTGTTATATTATACACTTTGCCAGGTGTGATATCAGAGGTTGAGTCATGGATCTTGAATTATAGATTTGTGGGGCAATGCACAAAAATGTTAATGTAATTATTTTGAGTTACTTGATTATCCTTAGTATTTATTTTTATTATAGCGCTGAAACATGGAAATTTTCTTGTCTACCCTTATCTATTTTTTCTAGCTTGCACAATGATAAAACAATGAATTTTGTCTCAGAAAAGAAACACAGTAACTGCAGTTTTCATGTTTTTTTAAATTTCTCGCATGATAACGATCATTTACTGTGCGGGTTTGTCGCACGTTTTCTACAGCAGTTCCTAGACGAATAGCTATTTTTACATGTGAAAAGAGCACTTTTGCAATTGGAGTTTGCTGGAATTGCCCCGGCGAAGTTGTTCCATTAGTTTTCATAATGCGCAGCGAGTTTCTTGTAACTTCCCCTGTGAAAGAAATAAACGCAGTCTGGCGGAGACCTCTGTGTAATTTACTGGGTCGTTCTCGGCCCGTGCCCTTCATGACCCAATTTTGGAACGAACGATAAAGAAGCCGTAGGAACGGAGCAAAGTGCTTGGAGAACGCTTCTTTTCGTTCATGTGGAGACTTTCCCGATCAGTTGGAACAATAACAAAACAAAACAAAAAAATCAAAACAAAAAACTGCGTCTGTTGAAGGTTAACGTTCAACAAAGCCCAAATGTGGTCAAGGGAGTCAAAAACGGCATAAAAAAATCAGGCACGCCCCGGCCCCTCGTCTTGAAAATGAAACCTTGGACACGAGGGAAATCCGCGCGCGGGCACGCGACGTACGGACGTGACGTTCATTATTTTAGCGGGTGGGGAGGGGAGGGGAGGGGAGGGCGACGCTCTGGTTGAATGGGAGTCGGCGGAACTCTCGGCGGCGCCGCGGCCTGCCGGCGCATACCAACGCCCTCGCGGAAGCTGTAAAGCGACGAAACAGAAGCGGACGCCAGGACTGGCGGCGGTTGGAGATAGCGATGACGGGGTCGATGATGGAGGTGGTGGTGGGACGCCAGAGGTTACCATAGTATTGGTTGGGCATTAGACCAGAAGTGCGAGTTGTAGTTGTCATAGAGGGAGTGATGGTGGCGATTGCTATAGCTTGGGTTGTGGTAGGTGTAGTGTTATTGTTTTGGGAGCATTGGTAGCGTTGATGGAGGTGGGGGGGGGGTACTGTAGGCGTGATTGAGGGAATAGGAGAGTTAACGGTAGCGGCAGTGGCGAATGGCGATGATGGCTGGGCATGGCACGGACATCATTTACGGTAGTGTTGAGGATGGGCTTTTTAAAGGCAACATAAATAAGATAAATTTATTTACAATACAATTGGAAATAAACCGATGACAGGTGATTACATAAACAATATAATTTCTTGCAAATAATATAATAATGGTATAACATGTAATAATATAAAATGATGTTGTGTTTTGCTTGAGATTCGCAAGATTCGCAATGAGACGTGGAACAGCGCAGTAAAAAATGCCATCGCTGCATGTGAACTAGTAGTGTAGGAGCGAGTAGTGTATGAAAAAAAATTAAATGTAGCGCACAGAATGACGTAGGTCTTAATTTACATAACATGATTTTCAGACATAACCTATTCAGTATGTATAAGCGGGTATGTTGGCAATTATCTGTTATGAAATGAATTATTTATTTCTAAATATTTTGGGAACTAGGGAGGATATATTACGTGTTCTCTGTATTCCGGAAGTAATGGGAATGTCTATTCGGATATGAATATTTTAATGCACATGTTTTAATTCCAAGTTCATCATTGGAGTATTGAGAACTATATCCAAAATACAAAGTAACGAAGTTAAGAATACTCGAAGCACTGTACATTTACTTGCAGGAAACCGTTATTTACAATAAAACATTTGGGAGGTCTCTACGATGGACAGTGTATTAGTTTTCCTTGGGGTGCGCACGGGTCCGATGCCCGGTTGAGTTAAAAATAGTTTAGTTTTCCTTTAATATTGTCTCACTTTCTGTAGCTGAAGAAAAAACGCTCAAGCTGGCAAGTTAGCTAGTTAGGGTGAAGAGTACACGTCATGTTCCCCATATGTCTCTCTTAACCCCCAAGTGTGGGAATTAAACTATTTTTACCAGGTATGAGGCACACCGTAAGCTAGCCGGCAAAGTCTGACAACAAAACCAAAATGTCACATACAGACAAACAAAATGGTTCGGTTCTTATAACTCATTAACATTTTTAAAATGTAATATTTAATTTTATAAACTGTTTTAAAACTGTCATCTCGAAACATAACCGTATTTTGAACCTAAGAATAATAAAAAAAAGTATTTCTAAGATCACAGTTAGGTTCTCTGTTCCTGGGACTACAAGATTTTCAAGCACGGCAAACCTCATTTAATTCTCAGCTTCGAGTTCTTGACAGTGGTGCCTTTATCAATGCCTAATGATAAATTTAAAATGATCCACGTACAATGCTGTTTCTTTGGATCTGAATCTACAGGGTAATGTTACCAAACACTATAGTATTATGTGTATTATATCTATAGATATAAACATTAGCGCGAAGAATGGAGACGCAGTGCATATGCTGGAAAGGAGTGCATATGCTGGAATTTAAGCAGTTTGTGTACCTCGGAATCTTGATTTTTTGTATTGTTTATCGGTCCACAGAAAAGGACGCTAATCTCCAATATTATAAACCAAGGGCTGCGAGGTCGGAGCTAGATCTAACCCCCGGCCGGGTCTTCGCCCTTTGCCGTGCGCTAGGCCACTCTCCCCGCCCGAGACACCCAGTGCCGCCAGATAACCGGCGCGTTTACTTAGGGTGTTGGCGGGGTTAAAGATTCAGCGGAGTAGCCCCCCTGGAGCGGGGGCGGGAGGAGGAGGAAGGGGAGGGGGTGCAGGGCTATCCCTGGGGCTGCGGTTGCGTCGCGGCGCGGCGAGTTCGCTCCACTCCGCGAGGAGTTGCCTGCTCGGCACCTGAGCCGCAGAGCGCCCCGCCCGGCCACGCCCCGCCCGGAAGCTGCGGCTGGAGGAGGAGGAGGAAGCGCGTCGTCCTGGGAGGCCGCCCGCCCCCATGCGGCGAGGACGTTAGATACTCGCCTGTCCGCGTTTTAGGCAGACTTGCCAACGTTCCGGCCGTTGCGACCTTTCTGCGACGGGAACATTTCAATATGCATTCACCCCGACGAACATCGCAGGTTGTCGGCCGAAACTGAGACAACTGAGCCCACGACGCGCGTCTCCCGCGGAGAACCGTGTGCGTGTTGACTCTTGGCCATGCTTTCATTGGGACCTTAGCCACTTCCTCTTTACAAGGCATACATACCGTGGTTTTTTGGAATTCTAAATTGCTTCTTGTGTAAGTTGATCTTTATTGTGCTGCTCCTCGTCGTTGAAACTATTGCGGTATGTTCGTGGGACTCGAAGAACTGCATATCTGATTAAATCCTTCTTGCAGTTTACGTCATTCACGTGCTTTTTATGTCTATTTATTTTCCTGTTCCTCCTTATGCTGCGCGGTAGCTGTAAGCTTACTTTATTAGTCGGAAAATATATGTAATAATAACAAGTATTGATGCGAGGGGGAGTAGGGAGGGAAGTGGTTGAAGAAAGGGAAATAATGCGCTGTATGTGAAAATGAAGACAGGTCATAGGAATAGAGAGTCGACAGTGGAGGAGCGCTTAATAGGGGAATGCTTTAAAGGATAACCAACATCAGAATATACTCCCTTGGAAAGCTAGTTCATGAAAACTATTTTTTTGCGGTTGGTATAGTTTGTGAATTTCCAAATCGAATTTATCTTTTTAGGAGGAAAAGATACCTTGGAAAAATCTTCAATAGAAGTCATGTTTGCGTATAGAAAACACGTAAGGGATATACGGAGAATGTGTTGGGAGGAGAATAGCTTTTTCCCATTTCCTTGCGTATCATGCCCCATCCGAACTTTAGAATGAAGAAACGGAAACTATGTGCATCCCAGTCCTGTGCACAAACGGAGGTCGCGATTCGCGTGGTGGGGTAACTGCATAGTCAGTAAGCCTCGTAACCGAGGTCGCGAGTATCTGTGGGAGGGGAAGCCCCCCCCCCCCTTCCCCAGGGCAGCCCTTTCGGTTCGTTGCCAGATACGTCCGCCCCTTAGCGGGGCTTCGAATTTATCGGCGCCTCTTGGAATGCGTCGTGCGGGAATTCGCTTTTGGTCCCCCTCTTTCTCCTCCCGCCCCTCCCCTCCACGCTTCTGTTAGAGGAGGGCAATGAGCACGGAGGCACGGATCGGGGCCTTCGGCCCCCGCCCCTAGTTCCCTTCCGCCGCCGCTCTCCGTGTGCCTCACCGCTCCCACCCACCCGCACCTGTTTTGAGTGCTCGCGTCTCCCCACTGCCAGGGCTATTGTTGGCTCATGTGTTTACGGTAGGGACTATTTTCTAGAATGTCCACAATATTAATTCGAAACGCTAATGCAAGGGTTCTTAAAGGAAATTAAAATAATAGTAAAACTGTTTGAGTTAATGGAGCTCTTTTCGAACAAGCAAATTAATTTCAGGTCGTAATGTGGCGGATATTTTATCAGCAATATTCTCAGCTTGCATGAAACTAATGGAAGCAATTTTATTTGACTCATTTGAAGATGAGAAATATTTGCTCTATTTGCAACTAAATAAATGTGTTCGGTGTTTTTAGAGTTCTCAGTATAGGCAATTATGTCTCTTACCTGTTTTAAGAGGCGTTTCGAAACCCTTGCACATTTCTCAGGTAATAGCGATAGCATTATAAAAAATACATTTGACAAATACCCAACTTTTTTAATTACAGCTTTAACTCATTCGAACATTTTGCAAGACATCTTAATTAACACGAAGCAAAGATGTTGCAAATTGTTTCTCATTAACATTATATTACTGCAACAAATCTTCATGATTTGTATTTTTTGAAATGGAGAAAAGAGAGATTAATCGACCACTGTATAAAAATATTATCCCAATCCTTCCAACCAATACTACAAATTAATTTAGGTTTTCATATAAAACTTTATGTATATTATTAAACTTAACTTACTTAGGTTTTCATATAAAAACTATTCTACTTTCAAAGCACTTCATTATCAAAATAGTTCTTTTGTATTTTCCCAGACCTCCCATATCATGAAGAATGGGGCTTGCGAAGGGGGAAATGAGATAGTTGGAATATATTTAATTGTGAGAAAAAATACTTGCTGATTAACAAACTTCTAACATCCATGTTAACCCGTGTTTAATCTTCTTGTTTTCACTACCTTTGGTAAGTCCTATGTTTTATTTTTTGTTGTTGAAAAAGCTTCAAACCCCTCCCAGACTTCATCTTGGTTGAAAGCGACTTTTACATTAAACTTGATTTAACTATTTGATTCCACTGTCATTTTATCTGTCTTTCTATAAAAACCCTATTTTTGTGCTTTATGAGCGGCAATTTAAGATTCAGCTTTTGTCCTTCTATGGACAGATGATGACTGTAATATGCAGGAAATATTAACAAAAGTGTTACGCTTTGCCTTAAATTTAGCAATACCTTCTTTACTGCCATGGCTTTCATAGTTGCCTAAAGTCAATAGTATTGTAGATGCTTTATACTAATCGGAAATATCGTGGGAGAAGATCGCCGGGCTCACTTCGGCTTGTCAAAGCGAGTGATCGTGGATGAGCTCCTTTAAGAAAGTCATCTTCATATCACTGGAAATGTAGACTCCAGAATTAAATTCTTTAAGAATTTAACTTGTAATAAGCAGTTTTTTCGAAATAAAACAGCGGATAGTGGTTGATACCTCTAATGCAACCAGTGCCTTAATGCTCCTTCTGATGCAATTTCGTTACATTTTTACAGGAAACGAATCACTGGAGGGGTTGAACACAATTCGGCGACCAAAATATATTGTTCTCTATTTTTACTTTGCTTATTTTTCCACATTAAATGACTAATTTAGAAGCAAATTAAGTGCAATTTGGAATAAAAATACTTACCGCTGAGTTGTGATAAACAATAACTTGTCTTCTTGATGAACAATACTTCTTACTAGGCACAGAAAGGTTCATAAAGTAGAGAAACTATAAAACAAGTGGGTGTGGCTGGTTTAGAACTCAAGACATTAAATCCATGGTGGAATGTTTGAAATGCCCCACCATACCTCCCACTGTTGCATACGATTGTTCTCTTTTGTTGCGTTGTGTGGTCTCTTGTGTTTTATGGGAGGAATTCTATTCTCAGGGAGGAATGGAAGTATCGTCTATACCTGCGGGTATTTTTAGTCTAAAAAATGTGTTCATCATTTTTATTGATGGTGCATGTCACCGTCCCTTCATTTACATACTTGTAACATCCACCGCCTCTCGCACCAAGTAATGAATGAAATGTACGACGTTGAAAGTAATCGTAAAAGCTGCGGTAGTATCTCCGCTGGACGAATGCACCTGAACGAGCCGCGTAATTTCCATCGTCCCAGGCAGATGAAGTCATCTCGGCCCCTCCTCAAACTCGGGGTCGCCCAGGAACATTTCGTCGCCTCGCCCGGGCCCGACACGGCCTGCAGCTAGTTAAAGTTGGCGCGCGAGATTTCTTCGCGGATACCTCCATCCCTCCGCCGTCCCCGTCCCCTCCCCCTCCCATCCCTCCGACCGCCACCTAAAATAATTCAGCGGCGGATCCCGCGTTATTAACGTTATCGCGACGCGCGTAACAAACGGCGGCGTTAGCTTTGTTAGGGATTCCCCGCTGCTCGCGGAAAGATTACGCGCGAACCTTTTCCGCGTCTCAGACTCCGCCAAATAATTAATGAAAGCGGCGCAGGCGGCGGTAGCGACAAAAGTGGTAGTGGAAGCGCGAGCGACGAGGGGAGTAGGGATAGGTGAGAAGGTGGCTTCGGAGTCGAAGTTCGCACTAGCGGAGGGAGGGGCGGTAGCTGAGAAGCTGTGAAACAATGGATGTTGGGACATTTCAGTAAGCAGAGGCGAAGGAAGAGTGGATAGTAAGTACGGAGGGGGCGGTGGAGATGATTGTGCTGGAGGCAGCGGTGGAAGAGCATATTCGGAAGCTAGTGAAGGAGGTGGAGACGGTGAGGAAGATTACTCTGCGAGAGTTGATGATAATGGTATGAGTGGCTGTGGATATGGAGACGGACAATGAGGAGCTGAAGCGATAGCGGAGATGTGAGCAGTAAAGGTGATAAAGTCGGGTATAATACTGGACCTCAGTAGTGAAGGTGGCAGGGTCCCTTATAGCACACGACAGAGAGGTCGCAGGTGGTATAAGGATGAGGCTAGGCAACTAGGGAGAATGGATAGCAATGGAAAGGGAGGAGAAGACGGTGCAAGCAAGACTGGCAAGCGATCCAATAGAACAGGCAGGAAGGAAAGGTAATGGTGATGGAGTCATGTCGTATCGTCAGAATGACAAGGTTCTATCTGACATTTGGCGCGAAAATGATGTTTTCACATGTTGTCACGTGTTTTCAGACGAATGACTTTTTGCTAAAAGTTTCAAATCAGACTTCTAGGTATTTGATATATTTTTCATTTTCACGTAATCACCTCCACTCTTTCTGAGTACTCTCCTATAACATTTTCTCAAAGTCAGATGGAACCTTGTTATCTGGAATACGCGAAGTGTGTGTGACTGGAGCGTAGTTGCAGGGCAGGCGAGCCAGCGGTGGCGATGGTGGTAGCGTGTCGGTGCCGGGGTGATGGCGAGTGGGGAGTGGGGAGGACTGAGACGGGAGAGGCGGAGGTGGAGGCGGAGAGCGCGAAGTGCTCATTGTGCAGGGGAGGTCGAAACTTGGCGCTTCCTTTTAAAAGAGAGTTTCCGCCGGAGCCGCCTCTGCCCGTCGGCGCCGCGATCTCCTCAACTCGCTCCGCGTGACTGGGGCCGCGGCCTCTCGCCTGCGCCGCCTAGCTCTGGGATTGCCCTTGCGCGATCCTAGGCTTTTGGCAGTACCTGTAAGGCTCATTTTTTAAACTCATTTTTCTAGATTAGTTGTCTCGGATAAGACGCTATTTTGTGAATCCACTTTGCAATTCTAATGTTGGACTATCTTTTGATTCTCAGGCTTTTTGATTTTACAATTTGTACGTTCGAATACATTTTTCTAATATCTGAGACCTTACGACGTTTCTTCATTCAACTAATTACTTAGAATAACGTAGAATATTTTTAAACCTATGTAGCACACTCACACTTCCTATTAAGTATACTTTGTGCACATTATTAAGAGCGATTCTCGTTCGTACTCTCTGTTCTATTAGTTGGTGTTTACATTAGCCTATATCTCAGCGTCATTTCATCAGTTGTGGAAAATTAAACCCACTGGAGATGAAACGTGTACGTCTTCTATGCAATTCGTTCTCTTCCACTCCCACCACCAGCACATTCTTGCATGTACCACTGCTAAAAGGAAACTAGCATACTCACGCCGTAGATGTCGTCATCCATCGTTTGGCCGTCTCCATCTGTGTGTCGTCATTACTTAAGTTCTTCCTTCTCTCTCCGAACCCCCTGAATCACTCCACTCCCCGCGTCTACCGTTGCTACCACCTTCGCACTACCACGAGCAAGAAGCAGCAATTACCACCGGCGGCACTGTTCCGCGGTGTTATTCTCGCGGTTCTTGCTGGGAAAGTGCGTTGTTAGCGGGCAGATATCTCCGAACCCGACAGAGCGACACGACGGCGACGGTGGGAGCAACGTTTGCAAGTCGCGTCGTCCCCACCCCATCCCACCGCACCCCACACCTCCTACCCTAACCATCCCACCGCGTCCGCCTCGGTTACCAAACCCGCAGCCGCTAAGGCGTGGCACGCCCGTGCGCTGTGTCCCCATTACGCGCGCCGTCCTCGCCTGCCCTGCCTACTGTCCCTGCTAGGCGCCTTTTGCCCCTTCGCTTCCAACCCACACTGCCATATCCACCTCTCTCCCTATCCCACCAGCGGCGTAGATACCTCAGCCGCCCCTCATACTATCACCGACTCCGCCGCTGCTGCCGCCACCGCCGCCTGTGAAGTATCCATCCCCGGTGCCCGCGCCCCAGCAACCGCAGTCGCTTCTCGTCCCATCGCCAGCCCTCCCGCGCGCGTGATATAGGCGCAAGAACGTGTCGCGCGAGGTGGCGCCGGCGCGGGCGGAGGGGGATAACGGATGGTCGCGGTCCCTGGGAGCGGGCGCGGCAGCGGCGGCGGCAGCCCGGAGAGGGCGTGCCTCAGTCGCAGATCTCATTAGAATGCCGCCGTGCGCAGGGAGCAGCGCCGCGCCCCTAACTCATCTCAATGCCTCGAATCGCTTTCCCTCGGCGCGCGGGGGCTGGCGGGAGGACGCGACGCCGCTACTAGGTTGGGTATCGTTGGGGTATCGCGCCGCATGTTAAATGGTAATCGAAATTACATAAATACGTGTGTGTATTATGAAAGTCATTTGCTATGATTTGGTTTTACACTTCCGAATATTGTTTAACGGTTTCAAAAAAAATCTTTAAAATAATTCACAGCTACATTGTTTATTAATTGTGCTGTGTGGAGAACGTGCTAGTGATAAGTTAATGAGTTTTGTGTGCGACAGATTTAACGTGTTCCAGTTCATGTAATTAGGCAGTGTTCAGTTACCCATCACTGGAAGGTTTCGTTTTGAAGTTAATAGATAATTGCAGCATAAGTATACATTTTGTAAATTAGTTTATTGTGAAATTATAATGAAATTATGCATACTTCACGAAGAGCTACTAACTTAAAATAGAACACGTTTGTGATAATAGCATATATTTTATTCTTGTAACCTGATCATTCGACATTTATAACAATCATGGTTACTGAATATACACTAAAACTCAATCACAGCCAATATAACATTTCACGTTAGATTATTTACATTAGGTGAATAGCAATGCCTTATCCGCTAATGGCTTGCCTGGTTGCAGAGGCCATCTGCCGAATCGTACCTCCACCCGCTTCTCTTGTTGAAGCACGACGACCGCCACCCGCATCATGCCCAGTGGCACTGTCAATCCCCATTCCTGTTGATCCGACTTCTTGACCACTAGCCAAGTGCGCTTGACCTCCGCTACTTGAACCAGTACCTCCAACACCCATTGCATCGGCACCTTGGCGCAGAACCCCCCTCATGGTACCCATCATGTTCCCTGCGGCTTCGCCAATTCTTCTAAACATTCCCCTTCGAGAGCCCCCTGAGGAATCACTGCCACTGCCCGTACTGAAAGATCCACCACTACCACTACCACTACTGCTCCCGGTAGAAGATAAATCTTTTCCACCCGCTGTTGCCCCAACAGCACTGTGTCGCACACCGTGATCACCGCCGAGACCTCTTTCCAGACTGCGTCCATGGATATCTTGACCGCTTCTCGAGCCTTGTCCTTGGAAAGAGCGTGCCACACCAGCAGAACGCATTACCCCGCTCCCGGTACCCAGTCCGTGGCCTCCTCCTCCTCCGGCTGTGCCTCTCATTCCATGAGCTTGACCCATGCCTGCCGTACCACCGCCTAATCCGCTTGCCCCTCCACCACCCATTCTACCTGCTGCCCCAGTCAGTCCGCGGCCTTCTCCTCCTCCTGCGGCAGTACTTCTTATTCCATGACCTTGACCGATGCCTGCCGTACCACCGCCTAATCCGCTTGCCCCTCTACCACCCATTCCCCCTTCTGCTCCACTTAGTCCGTGGCCTCCTCCTCCGGCTGTGCCTCTCATTCCATGACCTTGTCCCATGCCTGCCGTACCACCGCCTCCTAATCCGCTTGCCCCTCCACCACTCATTCCCCCTGCTGCTCCAGTCTGTCCGTGGCCTCCTCCTCCGGCTGTGCCTCTCATTCCATGAGCTTGACCTATGCCTGCCGTACCACCGCCTAATCCGCTTGCCCCTCTACCACCCATTCCCCCTGCTGCTCCACTTAGTCCGTGGCCTCCTCCTCCTCCTCCGGCTGTGCCTCTCATTCCATGACCTTGACCCATGCCTGCCGTACCACCACCTAATCCGCTTGCCCCTCCACCACTCATTCCCCCTGCTGCTCCAGTCAGTCCGTGGCCTCCTCCTCCGGCTGTGCCTCTCATTCCATGACCTTGTCCCATGCCTGCCGTACCACCGCCTCCTAATCCGCTTGCCCCTCCACCACTCATTCCCCCTGCTGCTCCAGTCTGTCCGTGGCCTCCTCCTCCGGCTGTGCCTCTCATTCCATGACCTTGACCCATGCCTGCCGTACCACCGCCTAATCCGCTTGCCCCTCCACCACTCATTCCCCCTGCTGCTCCAGTCAGTCCGTGGCCGCCTCCTCCGGTAGTGCCTCTCATTCCATGACCTTGACCCATGCCTGCCGTACCACCGCCTAATCCGCTTGCCCCTCCACCACTCATTCCCCCTGCTGCTCCAGTCAGTCCGTGGCCGCCTCCTCCGGCAGTGCCTCTCATTCCATGACCTTGACCCATGCCTGCCGTACCACCGCCTAATCGGCTTGCCCCTCCACCACTCATTCCCCCTGCTGCTCCAGTCAGTCCGTGGCCGCCTCCTCCGGCAGTGCCTCTCATTCCATGACCTTGACCCATGCCTGCCGTACCACCGCCTAATCCGCTTGCCCCTCCACCATTCATTCCCCCTGCTGCTCCAGTCAGTCCGTGGCTTCCTCCGGCTGTGCCTCTCATTCCATGACCTTGACCCATGCCTGCCGTACCACCGCCTAATCCGCTTGCCCCTCCACCACTCATTCCCCCTGCTGCTCCAGTCAGTCCGTGGCCGCCTCCTCCGGTAGTGCCTCTCATTCCATGACCTTGACCCATGCCTGCCGTACCACCGCCTAATCCGCTTGCCCCTCCACCACTCATTCCCCCTGCTGCTCCAGTCAGTCCGTGTCCGCCTCCTCCGGCAGTGCCTCTCATTCCATGACCTTGACCCATGCCTGCCGTACCACCCCCTAATCCGCTTGCCCCTCCACCATTCATTCCCCCTGCTGCTCCAGTCAGTCCGTGGCCTCCGGCTGTGCCTCTCATTCCATGACCTTGACCCATGCCTGCCGTACCACCGCCTAATCCGCTTGCCCCTCCACCATTCATTCCCCCTGCTGCTCCAGTCAGTCCGTGGCCTCCTCCTCCTCCGGCTGTACCTCTCATTCCATGACCTTGACCCATGCCTGCCGTATCAGATCCTCCGCCTGAAGGTCCAGCCATACCTCCTTGTTGATACACTTGTCCGTTTCCGGGATTGTCGTACGTTTGGTAGGTGACCTCCTGCGTTGAAACTCCTGGCTGCCCGGTTTGGTACACAGTATGCGTTGCACCTCCCGGCTGACCAGTTTGGTACACAGTATGCGTTGAACCTCCCGGGTGACCGGTTTGGTGCACAGTTTGCGTTGAACCTCCTGGCTGACCAGTTTGGTACACAGTATGAGTTGAACCTCCCGGGTGACCCGTTTGGTGGACAGTTTGCGTTGAACCTCCTGGCTGACCAGTTTGGTACACTGTATGCGTTGAACCTCCCGGCTGACCAGTTTGGTACACAGTATGCGTTGAACCTCCTGGCTCACCAGTTTGGTACACAGTTTGCGTCGATCCTCCGGGTTGGCCGCCTTGTTGACCAGTACGCGTTGTGGCTCCTCCTTGTCCCATAGCACTTCCCTGTGGTTGTCCATCGTAATGATAGTGATGGTGGACCTCGTGCACTACTGTTCTGGTTCCTCCTTGCTCGTTCCCGTTCGGTTGAGGCGGATAGTTGCCGTATTGGTGCTCCATGGTATGCACGGATCCGCCTCCGTTGCCATACGATGTGCTACTACCGCCACCCGGGACTCCTCCGCCTTCGCCGCTCCAGGCGCCTCCCTGGCTGCCTTGGGCGCCTCCTTGTCTCACGCCGGCACCGCCTCTTTGGCTCCCTTGCCTCCATTGCCCTCCTCCTCCGGTTTGCTGTCCAGCATCTTGCCCTTGTCTCCTAATAACTTGTCCACCTTGCTGAGTTGTTCTTTGTCCTCCGCCTCCGTTGACTTGTCTGCTTCCTCCTCCTCCTCCTCCGGCGATTTGTCTGCCTCCTCCACTGATTTGTCTTCCTCCTCCTCCTCCGCTGATCTGCCTACCTCCGTTGGTACCGCCGTTGCGTATCTGCTGGTTGTTCACTGCTCCTCCCTGCCCTCCGGTGTAGATCCTCCTCCTGATGACCCGCCGCTGCCCGTTGCCTCCGCCTGCTCCTCCGCCGAACATGTTCATGACGTTTCTGCCGGCGCTCAGCCAGTCCGCGCCTGCGAATCCCGTGCCCTGGCCGCCTCCCAGGCCTCCAAACATGCGCGTGAAGCCCATGCCGCCCTGTTGCCGGGTCATGCCCATGCCTTGGCCGCCACCCGCCGTTCTTACTTGCGTCCGCGTGCCTGGCTGCATTCCTCCGCCACTGGTCCTGTAGACGACCTGCTGCTGTGTGGACACGGGTCCTGCCAGAAGGAAGGACGCCACCAAAAGCCTCTGGAATGAGAAACGGTTGCGCATATTTGAGCTTTCAGTGATTCGAACGTTAGTACTAATATTAGTTCTGTGAATCATTTTGTTTGCATGTATTAATAATTTTGATCATTTCACTCAATGATATTATTTATTTTTGAGTTATTCCTTCGTAAATTACATTTTGTTTACTATTATTAATTGAATATAATTTTTTTTAAAGTTACATTAACTTCAATTCGATAAAATAAATACAATTCTGTACGCAAGTAGACATGCTCATTTCGTTAATAGCTCTTCATAGTATTTTAGTGATTTTATAGACTAAATACTGACCTGTTTATACCTCTCAAAAATATTTGTTGTCGTAACGACTTCATCAAAAGGACAACGAAATCATCTTTCATTAACAAGGTCTTCAACCCATCTGCACATACTATAATGAGACACTTCTAGCAAATATTTTTGCTGCTTGGGATTCATTCAATGACATGCTCCTGTAGCGTGTCAGTGTGATTATAAATTTTAATTCGAAGGTCAGCGTGTCATGTAACAGATCTTTTTCCTTTCTTTTAGATTATTCATTTCGTGTCTACAGGGTGATGAGGTCAGTTTGCTTAAATCTCTTTTTTCCGTGCTTTCGATAATGGAAGTCCGTTTTTTGATATTATTATTTTAAATCGTGAATTAGTGGATAGGATGTTTCTTGTTTCTAGGCACTTTCGCTATGTTTGATGGAATAGGAACGCATCTTAAGAAGAGTTGCCAATATACGAGTGAAACAAGTGACGTTTTTGCTTCATAATTTAATTCAATTTTGGAAAATACTAAATCAGCTGATTTTTTATTTATTCAGCATTAAATGTTCGAAATATTCTTTGAAATTTTATTTTTCTTGTTAGTGACGTTGATCTGAACGTGGTCATATGCGTAGTAATTCGAATTACCCATACATTTGACCGACGTACGAATAATTTAATATGAATTATTAATAATTTCTTAAGAAAAGAGATTTCATTACATTCATAGTATCCTCATTCAAGAATCAGAACACCAGAAGGAATGTATGTTGCAGTCGCCTCAGCTCTTTGTTAAAGGCGAAATACATGCCGTAAATTTAAAACGCATTAAAGTGACAGAAGTTTCATAATACAAATTCAGTTTCCATAACTAACCATTATGGCTGGCAAGAATCTTTGTATTTATAATAATTCTCGAATCGTACATAAGAAATGTGACAATAATTTATCCTAATACTGTTTAGGAAATGAAAATGATTACTGGAACATATTTCAATACGTTCTTTAGGCATAAACGGATTTTATTATTGAGCTTGACTTACTTGATAGTATGGTTTGTTATTTTATTTTGGAAATTGATCACTATTCCTTTTCTGCAGTGGCACAAGCTGTAGTTTCATATTTCACTGTTTTCAAGATTTATTTTCGTAATACGAGGCAAAATTGCTTGTTCATGTGCACTACTAAAGTACTACCACCTACGTATTTTTCCGTGGTGTGCTCACCAGAGTACTTACCACTACAGACCTTCGAAACCTCGTGGTGCCCATCCTGAGAGAGGCCCGAGTGACATCGCCTGCCGGTGATCAGCGTCTGGTGCAGAACCCGAGATCTTCTGTCCGTATGATTTATACATCAACATGTTTCCGACTAAAGAAAAACCCTATTCCCTGCATCCGAACACAATTTCGAGCGTTTGGGCGATTAGCTTAAGCGGACGTTCTCTCGACGGAAGCAGACTTTTTCACCAATTAACAGCTGAGGAAAGTCGCCTCTTTTCCTTGTTAAATTTTGCAGCTAGTTGAAGCATGCTTCCGTACGTTATTGACTTGTTTTGAATGTTGACCTCATTTAATGTGTTATCTTTTCCTCGTACCTCGAAAATGGGCATGTGGGAGAAGCTCATATTTGCTGAATATCAAATAATTTCTACATAATTAATACTCGTGCTAATGTTATGCTTCTTTGTTATAATTATTTTCTGGATAATTTTATTCTGTGACTAACACTGGTTAGGAATATTCAGATTCTGAGAACAGAAGTTTATCCCACAAAGGCGAAAGCAGTATTTTTCTTTAAACGAAATGCTTATTAAAAAAATAATAATATTTGACTGTACTGTCAATTTAAATCCCAAAATTTCTCTGAAGTGAAGGTCTCATAGGACTATAATTTGCGAAAAAAACGTGATTTTACATAACATTTTTAAATTTATGTGGTTTTCATGTTCCTGTTGTAAAAATAAATATTTTATGTATGATTGTGGAGTTGTAATACAGAATAAAATATTGTCCCAGATCGCAAGATGATAATTTACAATTTTTGAATCCCGTCTGTACGTTTCACGATTTAATACTTATAAAATTTCTGGAACTGTAGACGTATGATTCAAAGTTGACGAAGATTGCTCCACAATGTACTTGGTGATGCAATATTTTACTACAATATCAGACTATTGGACTCATTGTTTTGATTTGTACAGTTGTAGCCAAATAAGACTACGTATACGAGTTTGTGTTCATTAATAGAAGTTATTTAGATTTAGATTTATGCAGTCAAAAAAACGGTAAAATCTGTATATGACGTATGAAGAAGATCATCTGCGCACGTTTTCTTGAGTTCCAGAATCTCTTTCCGTTATTTCAACTATAAATAGTTGAAAGGTGAGTAAACCAGTAGATAGTAGAGACCAGTAAATAAGGAACTCCGTTTCATAGTCGCCAGCATGCGATTTTTATTACGGAAGGGGAAGCATAGTCCCTTGTAGTAAATAGAGAAAAATGTATGGAGGATGCGGTGTGAGGTGTAGTCTTCTAAGACATTTTTATTATTCAGTTTATCTTACGCCAGCCTCCATCGATGACACATCGGTTAAACGGTACGATTACTATCGGTTAGGATTCTGATTATTATTTTCAATTAGAGGGAAGTGAGTAACTCCGAATAGGTTCCGATATTCTTCAGATTTTTATATGTTAATTAATCTAGAGATGTGAAAATTATTTTTTTGGAATGTTAAGTTAAATTTGAATAGATATCGTTCTCTAAACGTCATGTGTAATAGGAACGAGTCGTAGATGTGGATTGTATTCAACAATTCGTGTTGAGTGCAGGCCGTTGCATATGTACCCACATGCGGTACAGCATAGGGAAAGTCTCGAATGCATAATTATTTATTTCAATTTTTTTATGAAACCAACAACCGATCGATAATACCTCGGTGAAGTTTTGCAGTCAGATTGTGATATTAGGAGAGAACACGGTGGGAGGGACAATTACGCGAACAGAAAAAAAGACAGCATCAAGAGAGAAGATCCGGAGTACACCCAAGAAGTCAACAATGCGCGCGAATATCATAGTAAGCCATGACCTTTAATTCTTAACCCGTACGGGAATATAACTATTATATAAAAATTGTATCTCAGATCAATTCATGAGTTAATTGAAATCTGTAAACCAAATTTGTTTATTGTTAAGTTATTTCTGTGAAAAGAGCTTTAAATATAATTTATAGCTAGTCGCCATCAATTCAAAATTCCACCATTTTTAATTAAGAGAACTTTCAGAGATCGCATTTCTGTATAGATTGCACATTCACATATGACAGATAATAAGACTGTATGTTGTATGTCGAAACCCATAATTAACTGGAAATAGAATCAAGATGCTAAATATTTCAGTATAGAGCAAATTTATGAGCAAAACAGGGTAAATAATTATCAATATTATGTGAGTTTCCTTAGCGTGCCGATGGAGGAAATTAGTAATACAAGATTAAATCAATAAAAGATTTATATAATAGTAATATCAACAATAGTATAGATCACACTCTTGTATTTCACAAATAAGATAATTTATTATTTATTACACGAGTATTAGAGGGCATTTCACAGTAAAAAATACATGATGTTTAATAACTGCGTTACTCATTTTTTCTTTTGAAATTTCTGTTTTTACTGCCAAAAGTAAATGCAGATAAACAAGTTGCGATATTTTAAAACTAATCCTCAGTTTTTAACTGAAATAAATTACGAGTTTACGTTACTGCAACTTTCTTCAGACAACAGTCAAATCATTTCAGAATATTTCTTTCAAACACACGTATGTCTGTAATAGAAATATATTGGAAACTTCTCTCTTGCAGATAATTCATAAAAATATCATTTTTGAAAAAAAAATTAAAAACAAGAATTTTAACTTAACTACGCATATCTGGTCGTTCTGGCAACCATAGGAAGCTACCTTCTCGATTGGTCTTTACTCTAATCAAGATGAAACGTGAGTAATTGTAATGAACTTTTCGCGTGGCCTCTGGTTTAATTTGAAAATCCTAAGTTAACAGAGGTCTAGCTCTCCTGGGTATTCTGTAGTGAGGTTTTTTAAGAGGAAGCCCACTACATTCGGCCCACATAAGCATTTCTGTTCGCCCGAAAATAAATCCTATTTAATACAAGCGGGGGTGAACTTATATTTAAAAAGTATGTCGAAGTGTAAGAAAATTCTATGTTTACTTTGAATGTGTTTCATTACGGAAGGTGTAAAGATAATTCTTGGTAGTAGATGCGAGTCGTTTCCCAGATATTTTCAAGAACACTGGGCAACTAATTTTAACTTCAAATTTGCGACTCGAACCGAGCTTGGCTTATGCGTACGCTAACAGGATTACGACAAAGAAAACGTCAGTTAGGCTCTTGTTTAACAATATTATTTCTGACCTTTGATGTAATAATATATAGCGACTTGGATGGCCGAAATTGCTGAGGACTTGCGTTAGCAATCTTCGTTCGATGGAAGGGATTCGAATCCTGTTGGATGTTTGTTATGCGTGTTTTGTGGCATTGTATGACTCTCTCAGCCATCATGTATCGCATTTCAACTCTCTTCCTTATATTCCTGGCCGACCTGGTAAATGTTTGCGCCTAAATCCGCATTAAATGCGTCCTCTGGATTCGAATCCTACTCCTGGCATGGATTAATTTGTTGCTTAGTTATTTTTTCGGTTGTGTCAATTGCTAATATCAATAGTTCCATAAGTGTTTTATCGCAAGTGGTGGCGGTTATATCCCCCCTGTATTGCGAGATCCGGCGCCGATCTACACGGCTAGCGAGGCGTTCCACCAACCAGGAATACCCAAGCCGGTTCCAGGCTGGATGTGCTTTCTTAGCACATTTTGTATTTTGATTGTCAAATCCTACCTTTAATTCTTTCCCCTTCGCGGTAAGTGGTATAAACCAGGATAAGACCTGGTGCGTCACGTAAGGGCTTATGGGCTGCAGCATGAGCGCCGTCCATGTATAGCCTGACCCCCTTACGCTAACACAGGAATAAACCCTCTGGACGTATGTTCTTCAACTGAATGTACAATGAATAATATGAGCTCACGCTCCACATCGCAACGTTCCACGCTCGAGGCACCACAGTTCCACTGTTTTTGCCCCTGGGGTAATGTCTCAGCTGCGGCGGGACGTTCCGAAAGAACCGATGACGAAAAAATAGGAATAGTGTAAGAGTATATGATGATTTACCTAGATTAAGCCCGCGTTCTCTTTGCTTTCTTATTAAATTTTAGTTCAAGAATATATCTGGTGGCACATCAGCAGGGGACAGTTCACACACTCGTTCTCTACTTTTCTTCATAACGTTTTTCTGGAGTGGAAATTCGTTGATGAAAACGTTCACCATGTTGCATTCAATTTTTTGGCAAACTGACAGTAAATATATTACTAGTTTTGCATAATTTTTTTGACTTTCATTTATTTCGAACAATTGCTAGTGGTTTGATCTTTGAAGACTACTTGTAAATTTGACGAATCAGGAATACAACAGAAATGCCTCTCATTAACTCATAGCTTCCTTTTTTTAGGACACACATTTCTGAACAATTGAAGCTCAGCGGTTTGTGTTCAAGTTGGATGGAGATGCCGGGGTAAAGCAAACCGTAGTTGGTGTACAACGACGTTGACAAAGCAAGTGTAGCTAAAGTCGAACGGTTTTTCTACAAATCAGGTCTATCAAAATTATCTTATAATCAGCTTTGTAGCGCTCGGGTAGTATATTTAGCGACAATGGTTTAACACTAAAAGTTGCAAACACATGCTTGCCTAGAACTCCATTAATGACTCTGTGTGCACGGTTGCGACGACATTAGGCAAGGGAAAGACCTCGAAATTGTGTTGGGCTTTAATGGGTTAATCGCTCCTGCAGTCTTTGTGTAAAAGTTTGTAACTAAGATAATGTTTGTCTACTTTGATCCAACGTTTTGTAATGGTTTTGATGCCAACTTTTTGGTGGAGAGAAGGAAGTCATGTTTTCTTAGGATCTATCAGATGGTGATGTACTATATTAATTTACCCGGTTTTTGTTCGATATCTTAGAGGTCAATTCTTTTTTTAGATGAGATGCTGTCTCTCTACTGCTTTATTCACCGTGTTTACTGCAAACGTCCTGGAGTTCAGTTAGTACATCAGCCACTTTAAAGTCTCGAGAGTTTTGTCACTTATGTTTGATAATTGAATTGAGTAGATTTAGTTCATCAATTCAAACTGTCGTAACAGAAACTAACAGACGCTGTTATGGAGTAAAACAGCTTTCAAGCTCAATTTAGATACATCAATGAATTTTTCATTCTTCAGCTACATGTTTCAAATGCATTTCTTCAAACAATCCTGATACATGTTTCCAAACTAGAAAACCATCTTCCATAGAAAAATATTTTTGAAGGGCTTCTGGGGTTTTGCTAAAATATAGGGCTTATATATCTTCTGTGAGATTGTTTAATCTTGGAATCTGGAGGATACCATCTTTGCCTTGCCTTTTGAAAGTATTTGTTTCCACCAGTTTACGTAATACTCATATTACAATATTGCTAATTGAATTCTACTAACTTCTCAGCTATTGGACTCATGCCATATTTCCATGTGTACTTTGGTCTACTCTAGGAACGAATTTTCAGAAAAAAATGTGACAAGATGGCTTGATATTGTCAGAAATTTAACCTGAAAAGATTACGTGTCTAAAAAATTACAAGTCTGGATCGCAAACTTCCAGTTGATGACACACTCGATGGAAAGTGGCAGAATACTATTCTACATGCTTTGTTGGCATAGACGTTTCAGAAACAATTTTCTTAAATAACAAAAACTTCTCATATTTTGAAAAAGAAACTATATAAAATTCTTTTAAGTTTTAATCTTGACAAATTGATGTGTCAAGAAACAAATATCAAGTGAATGTGTAGACCACGTTTGTAAACAATTGAACTAAGCCATATTATAGCATTTTAAAATTACGAAAAAAATATTTTGAAAATATTGTATCTAAAATTATTTACAGATCTAATATTTAGAAATATATTGTTTAAGTAAGAAATCCCTTGCTTCAATGTAAAAGGTGTACGAGTAAAACAATTTTTACAAGTTTCTTAAAATGCGGTGTTCACTGAAAATGGGTCATTTTTGTACGTACTTTCCTCCATTCGAGCAAAATAATTAATCCAAAACTTCGGACACGAATTTGAGAAAATCTTCTTTTAAAAATTACCTATTTCATTTCACGCACATTTGCGCCTAAACTACTCACATTTACCAAAAACTTTACTAAACCTTATTTAAAGATTTAACTTTGAAGAATATATTTCATTCAGCAAAAAATCTATGTCGGTAATGTTGTTGTTGTAGAATTTTGCCGACAATATTGTGAACTTTTGCATTTGTTGAAAATCAGATAGTCAATCGAAAATGAGACTTGCGCAGGAACGTCCTTTGCTCTATCCGGGAAAAAAGACCTACAACTTGGAGGCAATATCGAGATCATTTTGAAAATGTTTGGGCCTCATTTCCATTTGTATTCCTCAAAATCAAAATATCCGTTTCAAATTCGCAAGTAGTCGAGTTTGGCCTGATCGAACGGAGAACATCAGTTCTGCAGAGTCAACTGAACAGCTGTCAACCGCAGACAAGGCAGGCAGTCGTATTGATATCAACCAAATTTTCAGTATAAAGGACCAACAAAACCTGGATTCTGATTACAGAACGTGTTAGAAGTAATTTAGTAGTATACAAGCCATAAACAGATTTATCCACTACGGTGTCAGGGCCAAATATGCATTTTTTTTCTTGAAAATCGCCATTATTTGCTTCAGCATTGCTTCACTTTCTCTATTCTTCGTAGTATCAGAAAATTAAAATGAAGTAAATGATGCAAAATAGCTCATCCAAAGAAAAAATGAAATACGTGTACCAGTTGAGAGACATTTTGCTGATTACGATAGAAAATAATATTTTTCTGGTTTGCCATGTCTATGACTGATGGAACACTGTAAAGGTATTATTTGTCTAAATAAGTATTTGGCTCATTCCTTTCGTTTTTTTGTCATCTTTAACTTTATACACTTTTGGATTCAGAGACTGAAATTGAAGGAGCAAACATATCCATTTGTAATGACACAAATTGTAATGTAACCAATGTTTTAGTAACGTTTTTACATTCTCACCCTACTTCGTAAGAAGAGAACATATTGTCGTGCGCTAGAAACGGGGAATTTTCGACAGAAACACTTATTGCCCGGCCGAAAGAGTATATAAATCTTGTTCATTATAATTGCTTTCTCTACCGCGTTGTGTTGTTTATATTCATGATACTGAAATATCGATTGTCGGCACAACGTCCGTGTGTCCATCTGACTGTCAGAGTGTAGGAACATCCGTCCAAACGTCCGTCCGTCAGTGATCAAAATTACCCCTAAACCGTACAGCGTATTTTCTCTAAAATCGATATTTCCGGATTAAATTAACTTGGTGCCCTCGAAGCTTGAAACTGAAATTTGGTTTTTGTAAGAGACCTTACAAAATGTCTCAACATTTTCAAAATTTTCTCAAATATGTGGATTAAACATTGTCTTCGGTTAGCGTAAAGCACGCTTAAGAGAAGTACGTTTTGTTAAAATACATGTTTTTTTTTTGACAATTGCAAAACTCACTTTTTCAGACTCTTCCTAGAAATGCAATATTGAATGTAAGATATTTTATTTTGAATTTAAACTGTTCCTTAAAAATATATCTTGAAATAAGATCGTACACAATTTTTCAAAAATATTTGTAGTTTTCGCGTAATTTTGAATTATAGGCAATTTTTAATTACTTTCTTTAAGTATTCTAAAAAATGGCTCCAATTTTTCTTAAAATTTTATTTTCACATGTATGCCTATAAAAACCCGGTAAAGATAGTGTTAGTTTCATTTCCGGCGAACTCTCTGTATTTTCGAAAATTGGAAAAAGTTAACATTTCAAAATTACAAAGTTAAGATGGAGCTTTTTCCTTAAAGAGGATTTCTTAAAAAAAAATAAGCTCTTTAAAAAAGTTAGGTACAATTACTTGAAAAGAAATGCATTTTTTCCATTTGTTCATGCTTGAAATTAATGTAATTTATAAAAAAAAATCTTGAAAACCGCTCCAAATGTTTTATCTAAAATTTTTCAACGGATAAAACAAAGAACGCTAAAAAGAAGAGCACTGGTCTCATTTTCGCTGAAAACTCGGGATTTTCCAAAATTGCAAACGTAGAAATAATGCGAAAAAGTTTGTGATATTTAGCATCACTAGTTTTACCCAGGACCCTACTTACTTCCTATATTTCTGAACTTTCATCGCTGGTGACCCTTACGAAAATCTAATAGAGGAGCGCAGGCTCAACATGACGCCGGTGGCAAGGGCGGGGGCTGGCATGTTGCCTGACCGCCGGTGGCACGCGCGCCCGGCCGGAGAACGGGCCGTCCTCCGTGTCCCCTCCGTCCCCCGGCGAGGACACTGCGCTCGGCGCCACGTGCCTTTGCTGCGCTTTCCCTCCACCGCTCCCGTTGCCTGCTTCCGTTTCATCTGACGGGCTGGCTGGCAGTTTTTGCTCGCTCGGAGGTATTGGTACAGGAAATATGCTACAAAGTCGCGCTTAAGTTTGGTTTTGTGATTTATGATACGAAATATTTAACTGCAATTGAGTTCAGTTTTGTGGCAGTAATTTACAAAATAAATGAATATCAATATAATAATAATAATAATAATAATAATAATAATAATAACGAAGTAATTTCAAATTCATAGATGTCTTCTGTCTAGTGTAGAACTACAGGTTTCTGAATGATACTATTCAAAGGAGAGGAAAAGGATCGTCTTGCGATTTGTAAATACTTATGAAAACAACACAACGTTTTTTAAAAGATCATACATTTTGTTAAATGAAATCAATTTATTAAATTTCTATTATCAATAAGTAACGTAATGAGTAGAAAATGAACAGTGCAAATTTCATTGTTAGCTTCGTTTTCAAATTTCATTGTTAGCTAATTTCTTCTGTCAGTAACAATTAAACTTTATTGAATGCGAAAAATAATCATCTTCTGCACTGTTCATCACTTTCACATTAAATATATTCAAACATCAATGTTGTTTTCGATGTCTCACACCTACTCATAACTATCGCTGACTGACAACCTTCAGAAATATACTGAACCGAACGTCAATCATAAAATTGCTATTTTTTTAAGCGTTTGGTAACATTTCGCATTTTTAACAATACCATCTCTTAAATACTATTTGTTTAATGAACACTAAAGTGCATTGATAACATAACAAGTGCTGTACTCAGCATAATTCCCGATCAAAATGAGGTTGAAATTTCACAATTAAAATATAATAAATGTTAGGATGGCTGGAAGAGAAAAGAGCATAAATGCAAAAAGTAGATTTTACAAAGAGATATTTGAAAAAAAAACATACAACACATCGTAAGTGGTCTAACATTCACAAACGAAGTAAATTATGAACAATTACGTATCCAATGAAAAGGTTTGATGAGTACAATGTCAAAAATATGATTTTGAAAAATCATGAACTTAGCTCCTGTCTTTTTATATGTGTCCTCTCTAGCGCACAGAATGTTTTTGATTACCTGTTAGTCCTCTTTGTCTCTCTGACGATAAGTTTGTTGGAAACTGTCCCTTCCGGGTTTGCTTTTGTATATTTGCAATTGTGATTCTCTGCTTTCAGTTATATCATCTGTCTGTTATCCGCCGGTCTGGGTGTTCGAACTTTTCTTCATGTTGACACGCAACTAGTATACTCACGGATAAATTGTTTGTTGCGGATTTACTCTCATATTTCAAATATTGTTTAATTTTATGATGGTTCATTACTTTAAATATTCATTAAATTTCTAAATTATCTTAGTCAAAATAAATAAATACTTTGTATAAAAATGAAAATATAGATCTATGCTGCTTATCGAAAACGTGAAAAAATTATCGAAAATGCGGGAATATGCAGTATTGCCTTACTATTTGGTGTTACCATTTAATTTTTTGGGGAATATTTCGCTCATGTTCTAAGTGTCCAATAGCAACAAAGATTGAAATATCAGCCAATATCAGCTGCGTTTAGAAAGAAATTATTAAATATTTCCTTCAGGATAATCACGCTTCATGCACTTGTTTTTCGTTCATTAATGAAATATATTTTCTATTTGAATCTCTTCGTTGCGTTCTTATGTGAAAACAATCTAAATAATGAAATATATTGAAACGCTTCGGTGCAAAAACAGATGAAAACATATGCCGCAAAATAGTGAAGAAATATTGGGTTAGGAATTTTAATTAATGACAGTGAAATTACTGTGAAAATAATCATGATCATTCGTTATAAATCTCAAGAGTAAAGAGCTGAAATATTTTGAATCACTGAACTAAATGTTTTTGTTGTAATACTTACTCATTGAGTTTGTTAATGCTATTTTGTGTTCCCTATAATGTTATGTGTTATTTTAATGTTTGTTTGTTATTGAAGAATACGTGTTGTAGAATAATAACGAAACATTAAGATTTGAGTTTCTTAGTAGATCTTCAATGCCTTATATAGAACCATTCCAGGAAGCAGTGATATTACGAGAAATAAGTTTCGGAATGTTAAAATTCCTACAATATATCGTTTCTTCATACTTGTTAATTTGCTAGTTTGATTTATTTTATAGTTTATTGAAGACTTTATTACCGAATGAATCATTCTAAATACCACTCATGCACAGGAAAATTTTTAATATACTTGTGGCTTTTCCTATTCTTATTAGTAGGCTTTTGTCATTTCTACTTTTTCCCCCTGTAATGTTTCTTTCTTGTGATTGTTGTGCAGCAGTGTTAAATCTTTACTCCCTCATGTCATTTTTACCTTCGCGAAGTGTCTTAATTAACTTTTACCCTCAAACCTGTTTTTTCAGTGGAATATTTTCGATGGATTTAAAATGTATAAGAGATGGAAATGAAACGTTTTGTGCAAACTAAACATTAAGAATGAGGATCTTGTGTACATTATCACTTTGGAAAATAAAACACATCTTGAGTTCACAAACTTTATTTTTTATTATTGTTCTATGTTATGTAAAGCATAGAGTTTCGTGTTGTTGAAACGAGATTCTTAAGATTAAGGTTTTCAATCCGAAATTATATCTTTAGAATGATATGTAACAGGGAAGTGGTTATTAGGTCTGAGTTGAAGGGGAAACGAGGGAAGTGTTGAAGACAAGCTAGGTGTCAACCATTTGTTCTTGGAAGTCAACGATAATTTCTCGATGACATGGGACGTAATATCACTTCGGACTCAAAACCTAATATATTCAATTAACATGTTGGTCAGTCCACACAGTTACCGCACTGTGAGTAAAAGACGCGATTCGCATGATGCTTTCTATTTTGGTTCATCGTCGTTTGGTGCATCGTTTTTGCCTTCTTTCTTCTCTTTTTCTTTATCCTTGCCCAAAGCTTTTCCCTGCCCCTTGCACTCTCCTTTGCCTTTGCCCTTCTCGTTGCCTCTGCCTTTCCCCGAGCCTTTGCATTTGCTACCTTCTTTGGTGGCTTCTGTTGTAGCTTCGCGTTTCTGCCGATCTGCGAACACTAGATGTAAGAGTGAGTTAGTTGTAGGACTGACTATTTGTTAATAAACTAATATATAAAAATGTTTCTCCTGAATACAAAGCAGTCGTCAACTTAAAGAACTTACAAAACTAAGAAAGAATAAAAACTACGAGAGATCGTCGAAATTAACTGAACGACAAGATCATCGTGTACTTACTCCAAATTAGTGTTGTTTTTAAATAAATGAAATAAATTGGGGTGAATACCAGAATTCGAAAGATTAGAACGCGAAAGGATGTAGATATTGTAATGGCTTAAAGGCCTTCGGCCTAGCCACATAGAATCAAGTAAGCCAAATTGTGTGTAATAATTACCTATTAAATAATAAAAAAAAATAAATGAAATAAATACCAAGAGGTGTTGGTATGTTCAAGGGATGGAAAAACTTTCAAATGGGAATATAGCAAGTGTTTTCAGCTTTATTCATTTAATATTCTTTTCGTAGTATGCAAATTCTACGAATTAACTGTACGAATTAACTTTTTTGTAGGAAAAGTATTAACACCAAAAAATAAGTTTGAGTATTACTCAAATGCGCGTAAAACATCAATTGATATTGATTAAATAAATTGATTAAGAAAGCTGCATACAGAGCATACGATTTAATTTGTACTCATTAGGCAGTAAACATGTATGAAATTTATAAAAACTGAAAATTATTGATTGTGGAGTTTCTTACATTCTTTGGTATGGAATTACCCTTTCTCAATATTAATATAGTATGAACTGTAACGATAAAATATTAATCTAAAATGTTTAAGAGAAACGAGTGAGAGTACTCTTAAAATAGTAATTAAGTTAGGAACGGGTAGTATTTTAGAAAGCGGGTAGTACTTCAAAAAGTAAGTAATTAAAAAAAAAGTTTCTAAAGAAAAACGAACTTCAGTAGTATCTCATTTTATCTTGGGTTTTGACGTCATCCGTAGAAGCGTGGTTGCACTGTTGCTCACAATACTTACCAACGGTAATGGTTTGAATTAAAAAAAATATTCAAATGAAAGTGGAGGTATCTTGATTAGATAAATCAATTTGGCTTGAATTTGGCCACCTACCTTCGCTCAGATGGTACCAGCATTGCCTCCACAGCACTCACCGGCGTCGTAGTCTTGCGTTTCACGATCGTAGAGGGGCTGTTCCTCGCCGAACATCAAGGCTCCGGCGGCCGCTTCTTCGGGAAGAGCCAGATACGCCGGCGCGTACCCGTCGGGCACCGATCGCTTCCCCTCTTCTTTCTGGTCGCCGCCTCCGCCGCCCCCTCTCGCCTTGCCGCCGCCGTCCTTGCCACCGCCACCCTTGCCTCCTCCGCCCTTGCCTCCACCGCCGCCGGGCGAGCCGACACTTCGCACGTGATGTATAGCAGCACCGTTAGCACCACCTGGTTGCAAGGAATAAAGAATTTTACCGCTATACTCCGATTTAACCACAGTGACACTTCAAAACCACGAGCTGGTCGGAGAGGGTGGCACTGTCATTTAATCGGGAATTTCCTTCAGCTTAAATTCTGGGTATTGAAGCTTCCGATTGCATGACAATGGGGTTGACATCCTTAAATGCTGTTGATTACGTGACCAATGAGGTTATCCGGTCGTAAGGAACAAAGTTTAGGTGAGCTTTAGCCATGACGACTCGCGCTAACACATGAAGCATTTCAAGCATTGAGTAAAGAAGTTGCGTAATATATCAAAGTCTAGATTAGGCCTGCACAGCGGTTTTCACTTTCACTGACCTCGGGAGTATCGGGCGAGTCACTTGAGTGCAAATGCGGAACGGTAAGGAAAGTTGGGGACCCCATTCTCGGAGTGGGGACCACCAATGAGAATGCGGAATTCGAAACATAGTGCGTAAATTGAAATAGAAATAGACATGTTATATACAGTTCAAGTAATATTGCTTTTTGTGCAATATTGGAAGTGTTTGTTGTCGATAGATGACAATGTGAAATATGAACCTAGACCTACATATGTGATTTGGACATTAAGTATTATATAATTGCTTTTGTGGTTGATAATGTAATTCGCTTTTGTTATTGCTATTTGTTACCATGTAATCACAAATTCAGTCTGGTGCTAAGACAAAATTGTAATATTGAATCGTTTTGTTCGAAAATGATAGTAATAAATTATTTTTTGATTAACTGTGTTTTATTCAATAAGACGGATGAATCTAAGCCAAAAAATATTATTCTTAAAAACGTATTATTACTTTCTAATCTAATTTTTGACAAGTGTGCAAGGTATATTTCTATTATGAAATCAACTAAAACTATTTATTTCTAATCATTTGCAACACCGTATAAAAATTAAGGTCTTTGCATTGTATTTAACAACACCTACAATAATCCCACAATTTTCGTGACGTATCCTTGGTATCTCGTTGTGCTTTTGTTATCATTTGGATATTATACTATTTACACTATGGAGGCGCCTAGATATTAAAAGTAAAATATAGTACACGATTTTATGTTAGTATACTGACAGTGATTAAATGAGGGTACCTTACCGCCAAACGAATGATCTTCATAATCCGGGCCATGGCGACGATGGGACCGACACTACCCCGAAAGAACCACGCTCTGCCTTCGCTTAGGTAGAGTGTTTCTATATAAAGGAAATAGAGAGTGCCAAAACGGAAACCAGTTGCGTGGATCTCACATCGCATGCGATATCGTTGGAATGGTTTTTCTCCTTTTGAAAAAAGAATCCCCCTGGAATTGACAAGCATTAGCCCGACATCGCTTATGACATAGCCCATCAAGTGCAAGCGGGTTCGGACGCTCATGAAAGAAAAGGGAAAGAGGAAGCAGAATCGACAGTTGGGCATAGGCTATTTATGGATTTTGAGAGGTTTTACCATTAACACTTCGCTTACGTTAAACAATAGTTTTTGCGCGGCTTTATTATTATCAATTATATTAATATTAAGTCTGTACAATCTCTGTCGGGCAAAGGCCTCCTGAAAGTTAGGGATAGCTTCTGAGTCACCATCGGAGCAGCCATCTCTGATGTTATGCGTTGGTAGAATGTATTAACCTGAAACAAAGTGATTGAACTTCCTTTAGCTATAAGTTAACGCCTATAATGTTTTACAAAAAGACTAATCATTAATTAATAATCCTTAAAATCATTATAACTATACAAGTCAACATTGTTATCTTTTTGTTCTTTTGAAATATAACTTAGTTCATTTGCTTGTATTCAGTCCAACTTCACTTGAACTTCACTTCTCCTTTATTACTCACTTTTATCAGTCACAAATTGTGGCTCTTTTTTCTATAATCTATCTTGTGTTAGCCGTGTCCACTGTATCCCTGTTACACTCTGTATTTCACTGCACTATGGTGGCATGGGCCCATCAAGCTGTCTCCATCCTGGCAAAATGTCCTCCTCACTTTCATTTCAATTTCTCCGCCATTAATTGAACACCAATTATCCCTCTCATATTTGTTATTGTTTCGTTTCTTATAGTTTGTTGGATCTGTATATGTATGATTTTTATTTCCATCCTTCTTTGACAGGCAGCAATCTTCTTTCGTTGTTTCTCTGTCAGTGCTCGGGTTTGAGCTCCGTACACCAATACTAGTAGAACACAGCTATCCAATATTGTTTTCTTTGTTACATATATAATAATAATAATAATAATAATAATAATAATAATAATAATAATACTAACAATAATAATACAAGCATTTTTAAATTCTTATATTAACATAATGCAATTGATACTTTTTAATTTTTAAAATTTGTATTGTTTGTAAACAATAAATTTTAAAATTTATATTTCTTAATTAGTAATTTTATAATTACTAATATTAGTTACATTTTTAATTACAATTCACGTCGTAGAAATTACGTTCATCAAGTGTTATCAACAGCTCACTATCAGAAATTCACATACAATACATGTACGTTACATTACAACGCACTGCCAGACGATTAAACAATTGAAGTCGGTTCACAAATTTAAGTTAAAAGTAAAATCTTTTCTGCTGCATAACTGTTTCTCTACAATTAAGAGTCTAAACTGATTATTAAAAAGGAAAATAATGTTTATTTTAACAAAACAGTGATCTATATTGAATTAGTTTACATTTGTATTGTATAATTTTTTAAAAGACTTAATATGTTTGTAACAAGTAATGTACGTCAGCTTTTGGGTCAATGACCCCCATCTCGTTCGGGTTTTTGACCAGTTTCCCTGATCCATTGAGCAAATGATGAGATAGCCCCTTGTTTGCTTTGGACGTGAATGTAGCTTCACTATGCGCACGTTTTGTTGAACTCTCCTTCTGTTTGTAATGGTAAGAGTAGAGGAAAGGCGAGTTGCTATTTTGTTAGCAATGCAGAAAAATCATACTTTCAATTCGTGTACCGGTGAAAATAAGTTTTCTATAACTCAGGAACGAAAGTGTGTAGTTTTTTTTTTAATTACTACTATTCTCGCGCTTCTTTAATATTTATTTTTATTTATCTGTAGTTAAATTGATGGGAAGGGATTCTGGAACTCTGAATCCCTCTGAACTGAAATCTGAACTTCTGAAACTCCTTGCATATTGATAGGAGAGATACCATTACTTTAGAGAATTGTTTTCATAAATAAATAGATTTCTCGAAAAATGTCACCGACGTGTGCAGAAAGCAATTGAACATGACATCATGTTGGCATGAAATCGTTGAATATGAAAATTGATTTCAGGAATGGAGCAAAGGAGATTCTTGGAATATTATTAAGATAAACAAGTTATTTCCGTGAACTGTTTCTTTATTAAACGTAAACGTTTACATCATTCGATTTGCGGAGGCTGGTTGGGATGCCCTAGGTGCGAACAGTTGACAGTTTTTGAAGAACGGTCCTTAGGCGTGCAACTTACTCTTCGGGAGGCGCTTGCTCACCGCCGTCTTCGCCTTGCTGTCCCTTGCCCTTGCCCTTGCCCTTACCTTTGCCCTTTCCTTTACCCTTTCCCTTGCTCATTTCCTCTCCCTTTCCCTTTCCCTTGCCCTTCCCTTTGCCCTTGCCCTTTCCTTTGCCCTTCCCCTTGCTGCCGGGCTCCTCGTCGCCGGCGGGCTCGGGGGCGGCGCCGCCTTCCTCCTCGGCCTGTCGGCGCGCACGCCCCGCCGGCGCGCGCTCCTCCTCGTCGGGGTTGAAGAGGTAGCCCAGGCCCTCCTCGGCCGCGGCGTCAGCGTCGGCGGCCGCGCGACGCTGGCGGTCCTCCAGCTGCTGGGTGGCGGCGGCCTCCAGCAGCCCCATTAGGCCGTAGGGGTCGTCCTGCTCGTCCAGCGCGTCGACCGCCTCCCGCTCCGCCGGGCGCGCCTCGCACGCCACGTGCAGGGACGCCAGCAGCGCCAGCTGCGCACACCAACGCTCACTTTCACGTGTGGACATAGCGCGAACCGAAGAGCTCGACGACCGGCAGCACTTGTGATCGAGTGCTGGTAGCCCATGTTATTCAAATCTTAACATTTTGGGCTGCTTCATAATGAAATGGACTTTATTGGACATATACACGATTCAAAAGCATTATATATCTTCAGTATTGTCTCATATTGCGTGAAAACAAAAACAAGTTTTAGGAGGCATGGCCAAACAACTTGAATATTCGATTTTCTTTAGAATGGCACGGAAGTACTGCTTTCTGCGAAACGCCTCGACACTGCTGTGAATAATCAGCGTGAATCGCATTCAAATGCTTGACAACGGACCAAGCCACCCACAGGGAAGGCGTAACCACAGAACATCGCAAATAACTTTAGATTGTGTCTTTAAAATTGCCAATTTCAAATTTCAAAAGTAAAAGGAAAACAAATCACTCGTTTTTAGTGCTTTTTAATTACTCCGTTTCGCTATCGCTACAAGTCATATTTTGGCCTTTGTATATAAATAACTATTAATTTAATTTTTAGAAGTTTAGAATTTTTAGAATTTATCGAATTGTGATGTATCTATTGCCTTCTCGTTGTTTATAGTGCTCTATCGACTAAAATACTCATACATCTCAAAGTGCGGTTTTGTGTGGTTGGATTTGAACGTAACGTAATATGTATAAATGGACAATACATGTTGAGTAAGAATTGATACAATTTTGAATAATAGTGAGATTTCGCAATTTCTAATAATTCTGTGTGGGATCTCTTTAAAATAAGAATATTTTGAGAAGATGCGCATAGCCCAACATTGAGCATGTCGTTTATTATTCCTGAATGTCAAAATAATAATAATAATTCAGATTCGTGAAGAAATAATAAATGAAATTTGTACATAATGCAGAAATAAATTCTGTCAAACTGAATATTGTAATGCTTGCACGAATTGTTCCAACTCGATTATGTTGATGTCTTCTCAATAGTTTGCGTTGTGTTCTCAGTCGTGAATATGTCGTTAATCTATTTACGTTGATCCAATCTTCTTCTAACTGAAATTTGCATTAGAGAAGAGACTCGAAGCTTTGCTAAAATTATTAAAATTCTTTGAAACTCCCCAAGTTCTGTCCCCTTTTAGTGTTTTGAACTATCCTGCAATTGAAGTTTCTTCCAACTTCACTTTGCTAACCATTGATTCGAGAGCCCCCCCCCCCCCCCCTGCGGTGAGCTACTCTCTGAATTTGAGTGGTAAATTAATAAAATTAAGTATTTGATTCCCAAATTGCCGCAAATATTTTACTTCTGCGAGATGGACAAAACAATTCAGTGACCATGTACGAAAAACAAAAATGTTCACAGGAGATTAATTATGAAGAGTAGCATGGATACGTTGGAGAAGACTGGAGAACCTATTAGTTAGATTGAGACAAGCATTGCTTATTCTTATTCTGGAATGATGGCGTGTTGTTCGCCGTGAGTGTATACTGTCAACATGCAATAGTTACTGGGGACCATACCGAGATAACGTATCATTCAGCGAGATAAGCAGGTGCTGAACCATATGTGCCTCGACTTGTTCGCTCTACGGCAATGTTTTCATTCTTCTTGTTATGAACACCGCGTTTGAGTCGAGTTTCATATTATTGCGTATATAAACTATCTCATATTACTTTTAATCTGTCAGAACGTTTAATCGCAATGTATAGTACTATCTCCATTCACTTGGCTAAGTTTTACATCTGTTGATGACGCTCTTCATATGAATGAAAATATGGAAAGGCAGTTCATTTAGTTTTGAAGAAGTATATTTCACAGGAAGTAAGTGTGCACACGCAACACAAAAGAAAGTTAATGGAAGTATGTTAATAATAAAGTAGCTTCGACGTTTTCCCCACTCAAGAGAGAAATTTTAACTTACCCCCACAGTCATGAGGATCTTCCTCACTGCCATTGCTCTTGGTGTGGTTAGCAGGACTACTAGAGACGAGAATGATTTCTATAAGCTGTGGCGCAGCTTTTATAGGACTATGAGATGTAACGGACGCAATCAGATTGCTTCCAAATCACTGAAAATTACATATTTCATGAGATACAAAATAGCTCTCTTCCGGTTACAAATGCCGTAAGTGTCTTGCGTTGCCGGAAACGTGATCATGTTGCCTAATGCTGTAAATGGAAATAGTATGGAACTTCCAATCATATACACGTCAGATCAATTTGCGAATCTTTTTTTGGTATTGCTGCACGTAGCCATTGAATAATCGTTTGACCTTTACATACTTTTGAAAAGAATTGAGCATGCGTTATCTTATAGTATGCATTTTCGGGGAGACGGGTGAAGGCCGTTGCTACGAAGTCAGGATCTCAACATTATCTTCGTCGAGTCTCCCTGGTAACGCGATTATGACGAGATGATGAAGAAGAACCGAGCGTGAAGATAGAATGAAAGTCGGGGAAAATGGATCGACTTCCGATTTACCTCCCTACGCGATCTCAGTGTACACCACAAATGCCACTTGTATCGGACGGAGATCGAGCCGCGACTCGGGTGGAGGAGGCCGGTGTTGCGACTGATTGACGTGGCTCACAGGTCAACTGACGTCGCTGTAGTGCCTCTGGAGGGCTGGGGTGCCGGGAGGGCTGAGGGTTCGAGCCCGACGGGACTAGGCCGAATTCAGCCGCTCTCTGGAGAAAACTTCTAGATGCCGGGTGTTCCTATTGGCAGTTTTCGGTGTTTTCTCTAATCAACACAAGGCGAATGAACAGTACCCTAATCTACGGGCCATGGGCTACGTGCTAACTTCCGTCATTCTTGTCCTATCCTCACCATTTGCCTACACTTACATCCACCACACTACCACACCCGTCAGGAGACCAGTAGGGAGCTTAGAGCTCGTCCTGGCTGAGGCGGCGCTCCGTTGGAGCTGAATGGGAAAACCCCGCAAGCTGACTTGTAAGTCGGCGCCGGACATCACCACCCAGCGTTGGAAGAACTCCATCTCCCGTGATAAAAATTAGGCACCGCATATACGTGTCTAATGTCGATAGCAGGTGACGCGTCCGGAAACACGAAATCAATCAGGAAGACTGACAGTTTGACTATGTTCCTCAAAGATGGCCCGGCTTCTTAGATCTGTGAACTGGACCATGTTTTGAATAACAAAGAAGGTTTTTGCCCGGCGTAACGTGCAGAAATTTGACTGCAATCTCTATCTTATGCGCAAGTGCAGATGCCCAAAAGGAATGCGAAACTCGAACTGTGCATGAGCAAAACGATTGATAGTGCTGTCGATTGCTATAACGCTTCGCCGTGCACACACTATAATAAATTGACATGTATGCCTTGCATGTGTATTAAGAGATCCTTTTTTATTTATACAAATATTTCATTACTCATATTATGCAGTCAATATGATTGTAGAGTACGTTTCGTGCTTGGAAATTCACATCTTCCTAATATTAGAACCCTTTCTCTCACCTAAATATTGGTGTTATACAAAAACCACATTACAGAAAAGAATGAAATTAAAGAATAGGATCTTAAAGTTTGTAACCTTATGCACGGCCAAGGAGACATTGAAGTTAAAGTTAGGAGGTATGGAGATGGATTTGAAAGCCATGATTCTGTGGGAAGAAAAAAAAATAATCGCTCTCTCGAAAGCTACCGAGCTAAACACACGTAAGCAATCGGCGCATTGCGAATATTTTTTCAGTATAGACTTGGGTATTAGTTAAATGATAATGATAGGGATAACTTATGATTGGTTTTGATAGTTTGGCATTGTGCAGAGTAAGAAGCCGAAGGTGTTATTCGCGTTGAACTATAATTGCAATTTTTGTTAATGTAATTTGGAATTTGAATTCAAGCAGACTCCGTATTTCGAAGGAATTTATATTAGGATAGCTCTGAAGATGGGGAGGAATTTTTAAGCAGTCGGCTGAACAGAGTCGCGCGTGGGTGTTTCATCCTAAGCACAGCCAGGGCAAGTTGCGTCCGCGAATTAATTTAACAGAAATTACTGAATCCTATAAAGTATCAAATAGTCGTGGATATTCCGGGAACATTTGTAATCTATTCTAACGATAGGCAAGAGCGCGATGAAAGGGTATCGAAGACATCCCACGGACAACAGCGAGCTCGAAGTCATCGGAGAAGAACTTCTGAGAAGCCCTCGCAGTAAACGTACAAACTTTATTGAAAAATGTGCGATACTTTAAAGTTTGTACAGAGGGAAAGTTAATCATTTCATTCATGAGCTCAATAAAATTTTGTAAGAATGTCAGAATGAATGTTGTTTTCTTAGAAAAGTAAAGGATGATAATTTACAGGTGTTTCCATCAATTAAATAATTAGTTTGAATCCACAGAAATTAGAGGAATCGTAATTCTGTATAGAATTACACGTCCACATGCAGCAGGTAAGGAGAGAAATGTATGTCGAAACCTGTGATCAAATTTAAAAGTGAAATTAATGTGATAATATTGTAACATTGAGAGAATTCATGAGCATAGCAGGGTAACGAAAGAAATAATAATATGATTATCGCAGAGGAAGTAATCCCTTCTTAATGTCCGTAAGATAGTTTGTAAATAATATCAAAATTTAGTCATTTTAATGTCAGGAAGAGAAGTGGTATTTCACAAATGACTTTCCCAATGTGGGTCATCAAAAGTGTAAGTTTGGTGAAAGGAATATCACATTGCAGGGTATCGGGATGTCTAAATCTACTAATACAGATTGTTATATTGGCATAAAAATATCTTTTGTAGAAATACTGTAATACTATTGTCCAGGTTGTTGGGTATAATATTACAGGTATAAGTATAGAAGGTTGATTGATTTGGGGACATTTGTACATTATTGAAGATCACATATATTAGAAGTTTTTTGGTATTTGTATCTTTAAATATTTCAGAAAAACAATAAGGAAAATTTAAATTGGGAGGCTTGTATTTTGCTATTATATTATAAAATTCGGAATTTAATTTGGCAGTTGTTGCTACAGTTTCAGATTCTGGAGAATTGTGACATGTTAATTGGTTTGATTTTATTATTATTATTTTTTTCGTTAATCGGCCAACTAGGACCACGCTTGCAAGCATCCTGCCTTTACCGTGGCCCAGTTTTTATTTATTCTCACGGTGGCAGGTGCTTGCGACAATTTTTGGGGGGGACCAGCATTTTCAGCTGGATCCGGTTTTTAACCCCCACGGTTGTTAGCCCTGGGGGTATGGAGGATGAAATGATGATATGATGGTAATGGGGGTGAAAGGACAGCACATACAGACATACACAAACACACAAATATACCCATGCCCGAGGCGGGACTCGAACCCGCGATCTTCTAATCCGAAACCACTCCGGCACTACTGCCTTAGCGACCTTGGCCATCTGATCGGCTTAATATTATTATTATTATTATTATTATTATTATTATTATTATTATTATTATTATTATTATTATTATTATTATTATTATTATTATTATTATTATATTTTCGCGTCTCCAGAGGCAACTATACATGGTCTGTATTTTCTATACATATTAAAGCTGTGAAAGTAAAGTTTTTCATTGGGTATTAAATGTTTTTCAGAGATTCAAGCAATTTTGATTTTGTGTTCATGGCGATAATGTTTTAAAAGAGTGAATTGTCTTTTTAGTTCATTAGCTTCCCAATTGAGTTTATTGATTGACACACAAATATTTGTAGTATTGAATATTTTATTAAAATATAGTTACTTTGTTTGGATTTGAGGAAAAATTGCACAAAATTATTAAGCAAATGAAGAAATGAATTGAGGAAGATTCAATTGCGATTGAAAATTATTATGTGGAATATATAATATTGCATTATTAGAGATTGTTCAAGCTGAAGGGTTTGTTGGAAGAGACGTAAATTCCTTTATATTTTGAAACAAAGAACACGAGGAAGAGATTGTTTTAAGGGTGTTCGACTTTGATTGGGATATATTAAAAATAACAATTAATAGCTTGTGAAACATTGGACTCCTTCGATTGTTTTTTGTATGATTGCCTTCCCAATTAACACATTTGAGTGAATATCCTTTCGCTTTTTTCAATCTGTGAAATGATGTGAAGCATAGCATTTAACACACCTAAGAAACAGTTTACAATTTTTCCTGCGAGTGACCATGTCTTTAACACTGTTTGCATTGGAGTGAGGTAGGCTCTGGGTTGTACTGTAACCAGTATAATAGAAAGTATTAATGTCTTTAGGTGAATAATTGCATTACCTTGAGTGATATTAATCAGTTCTGCAGTGCCTGTTTCTTATTGTTAGTTTTAATTTGTTATAAAATCTGTTACCTCGTAATAGTGGATTTTTTAGGATTAATTTATACATTTCTGTTTCTCTAAAGGTTCTTTATATATGACTTTCATCATAACGGGATATGTTTGTTTGTTGGGTCTTAAAAAGATTAGAACTGTTGAAAGTTTCACGGAACTTTCTGAAGTTTTTGGTGTTCTATTGTCGAAAACTATTTTAATTTGGTTTCTTGAAGATTTGGTGGTGAAGTCGTACTGTGCTATTTTTTAATGTCTTACACTAGTAGGGAGTAAATTGTGGCCGATAATAGTTTTGGGACGAATTTTAATTTCCAAATTTGTTCGGTCTTTAGTATCCTTTTCTGCATGATTTAATATATCGTATCTTGAAAATATTGGGCTGATATAGCTAAATTCTTTATTCGATAAGGTTTTACAACTGTTAGGAGAATTATTTGCTTTTATGTCATCGTTAGGTCTTGTTATTTGTGATGTTGTAGGAAGTTATTAATCTATAATATTTTGAAAGGTAGGTGGTGATGTTGAAATCATTATGATTCCATTTTTCATGATTCTATGCTTGATTTGTATAAACACAATCACTAACAAAACACAATAGTTATTGTACAAAGCGATGTTCAGTAGTTTCTTTTTCTGACCGAGCCCTTCGGGTCTAGCTATTATTTCCACTATTTAGCACTGTAGTTCAATTAATATTGAAACAATATAGAATATTAAAAACGTCTAAAACACGATATAACCAGTTTTATGGTTGATGGTAGTACATTTTAGGATCATGTAAGTGATCTTTCCAGGTCCCTTAATATTCTGGGTTTTGTGAATTTCACTTTTTATTTTGTGAGGAGAAATATATTTTGGTTTATGGGGCATGTTAAAGATGGGAGAGGGCGTATTTGGAAGATTTATTTGTGATTAGAATGGAAAGAAAAATATTAGGTGTCATGGTATTTTAGAAATGTTTTGCTAACGCTACTGGTTTGGAGCTAGGAGACTGTACGAACGTAGTTTGGCTGTGCTTATTAAAGGTGGAATTGTATTATTTTATCTGAAAATTTTGTTGTTTTTTGTGTTTAGGGATAGCAATAGAGTTGAACCGCGCGAAGTGACACAGTGCGTAGCGTGCTGGTTTCGCAATCAGGAAGTCCGTGTTCGATCCCGAGGCCGGCCATTCTGACCGGAGTTTGCGTGGTTTCTTTCGGTCATAAAGGCGACTGCTGGGATGGTTCAACTAGCTCACGACAACCACCTCACCTCCCCACCATCCCATCTCCCAACTTGCACCATCATCCTAGTCCTTTCACTCCTTATCATCACCCTATCATTTCATTCAGCATTCCCTGCAAAAGCAGGAGATCCTTGTCTTTAATGGAATCTTTGTCGGATAATAATATTATTATTATTAATAATAATAATAATACGAAGGAAATGTTGGTAAAAACCCTGCTGTGTCCTCATTTCGACTACGGGGATATTGTGTATAACAATTTAAAAGATTCACTCGCTCAAACTCTACAGAGGGCTCAAAATTCCTGTATTCGTTTCATTTATAACATAAAAAAATACGATCACATCTCTGGAGTTTATAAACAGCACAAAATATTAACACTAAAGGATAGGCGCTTGTATCACAGCCTTTGTCTTTTATTTAAGATGCTAAAAATGGGTTCCCCGACATACTTAACAAATTATTTTGTACACCTTAAATCATCTAGATTTCAAAAATCCCAGTTACTCTGCATTCCAAAAAGCAAAACCAGCTACTACAATAAATCGTTCGCAATTACTGTAGCCCGCGAATGGAATAAATTGCCTCCCAATATTAAAAACTCCTCTTCATTAACATCTTTTAAGAAGCACCTGCATGACTTTTTTACAAAGTAAAATACACCATTTTGCTATTTAAATCACTGTAGATTACGGGTCAAATAAAAGCTATTTCTTAGGATTGTTAAGATTAATATGTTTTAGAAATAACATTAATGTTTCTTTTGTAAATGTTACTTTCTTGCGACCTGTTTGATACTGCCGGATCTGTACTTTCATTCGTAGGAGCAGAGGCGGTTTTAAACAAGAAAACCACCCTTTGCAGCATGGACCGCAGCTGAGGATACCATCCCAAAGACCCGTTACTTCATGTTAGCTTAGTTTCCATTGTATTAGGACACAGTCTGCCTGGTGGGTTTTCCCCGACTAGCGGGTTTTCCTCCAGGATCGAGCGACGTGTGATGGTGTCTTTCTGTATTAATAGATCACAGTCGCTCGGGGTGAATACCAGGCTGTCGCGTAGTGCGCAGATATTTAAAGCACATAATCTTATTTAATTCAAATTGTATTTTCAATCTCAGACTTGATTTTAAAATTATTTCAAAATTATTATTGTAACATTTTATCCATTTAACCTCTGATGTTGTCTATTTATAAGTTGCTTTAAATGACGTTTGCTTTCCACTAACTACTTACAACTTGTAGATTATATTACTTTTAAATTTTTAGATAACATTACTTTTTAGTAATTTTACTATTTAATACATTACTCTGTATACTTGTGACATGTGGTCAGGCGGAAGAGCGGGCCTGATGGCCCGAGCCTCGCCATATTAATAAAGGCATATTAAAAATAAATAATATTATTAATAATAATATAATAATTAATAAATAATAATAAGAATAATATTAATAATAATAATAATAATAATAATAATAATAATAATAATAATAATAATAATAATAATAATAATAATAATAATAATAATAATAATAATAATAATAATAATAATAATAATAATAATAATAGAGTTGAGTATTTTTGATGTATGTAGGTGTTCATGATGTGATTGCAAGTACAGTATTATTTAAATTATTATATTTTTCAATTGAAGGGACTTTTAGTAAGTTCCAGAGTCGTCTGCTTTTATTTTTAATATAATTAGGTAGATTATTTCACGTGGTAGAAGTTGGGTTATTTAGTATAAGGGTGTAGATTTGTGTTTTTGTGGATTGTTTCTTAAATAATTGTGTTATTGAATATGGATATTGCTTCTTTAATGTCTGTAGGAGATTTTAGTGTTTAAAATGGAGGGTTTGAGGTCATGTTATATTTGTTTTATGTTTTTTAGCTTTTATTAAGTGTATTTAAGGAGGGTGTGGAAGGGGAACGGGGTAGGGTTACCACCTTTCCATTTTGAGGTTCCCGGACAAATTGAATTAGTGCCAATGAGATTTTATAGATATTCAGTTAGAAATCCAATGCAATCTAGCTCTGTTTGATTACAAATAACTCTCGGAAGGACATCTTTAATAATGCAATATTCTGAATAGAGAGCACTCAAGTGTACACGTCTGCACAGTCCAAGTTTAGTTACGGCTTCTTCAAACGCTTTCCATTTTATATCTTCTGTAAGAATGAAGACTTGGAAATCATGGAAAGGATTACTGTCATTGAAATTAAACCATTTCTGGTGATAATCAATTCCACGCTAATAAAATCTGTTTAACTTTGTTTGTAATTGTTTTTTTCTTATGAAATGTAAGGTGCTTGAGACACTAACTTTATACCCATAGAACTCATTATTTAAATTCTACTGTGGTTCTCGGAGTATGCTCTTCATAATTATATAAACTTGCGGAGAACATTTGGCTTGCTCCAATAACAATATTCTATTATGAAATACTCCTAATAAAATTTCCATAATATTCTATTATGGAAATTCCCGGACACATTACAAGTTACTTCGGACTCCTAACAAATTTCTGTATTTCCGTACTGTCCGAAGAAATACTGGACGGGTGTTAACCATGGAACGGGGAGATAGGTAAAAACTGGGATGTAATCATAATTTAAATTGTTGTATGTTAGTTACTTTAATACGGAATTAAAGTTTGTTAATCCTACGATGAGGACGTCTGAAGTTTTCTGGGAATTTAGGATTGTAATTTATTCAGGAAGTTGCCTGCAGAGATAGTGTTGAAATGACGTTCTCATTAATAGTGCTTAGCATTGATGTAGCCCATTCTTGTAGTTCATTATGCTTTGTAGGGGTGAGGTATATTGTTGTTACTAGTGTTCTTGTTGCTGGATGAGCTAAATTTTTGGTTTCAAGCAGTACTGGGGTGGAGTGAATGGGTTTGGTTAGTGAAGTTTCTGAGGGTGAAGTTTGGTGTTTCTGTTACTTGCATAAGAGAAGAAAAGGTTATGGTAATTAGTGAAAGAATGGAGCTTTGAAGTGTTAGGTTGTTTCCGATGGAATATTTTGCCTTTTTTCTATTAATTTGTTGTATTTTATTCTATTATGTTGGGTATTCATTTGATCGAAGGTCTTCCCTAGCAGATCCATTACAATAATTGTTACATTTGGGTTTCCACTTTTGACGTGGCATTGCTGTGAAGTGTTCTTTGCCACAAAATGCCCACGAAATGTATCACTGTATGAGATCTTTTTCTCCACATTGGACTACAAGCACCGTGTTGAACCTTTTGTTTTTGTTTTTCTTCTTTTTTTTCAGGTTTAACTAATGAGTTGCAAACACTGATCTCGAGGATGGTTTCTTCTTTTCTTCACCTCTAATTCTACTGCTATATTGAGCCTTTTGAAAAAGTTATTTGTCAATTATAGCTCTAAATATAGTTATTCATTGTTATTTGTTCTACTAAAGCGAAGAAATTATCCATTAAAATGAAATAATACATTGGTCAAAATCCAAATATGAAAATGAGAATAAAAATAATCATGTTGGGTACTGTAGGTACCCAATATAGTGTAATTTACTGAATATTTAATGTTGGCCTTGTATTGAAAGTGGGTAAATAAAGATAACTGAATTAGACCTTAATAGAATATTGTCGGAATTAAAATAGATAATTGCTATATTCAGGCAATTTTTATTCCACGTTCAGAAAATTCCACGTTTAGATGTAATTTTTATTCAGTTTGCTGGATGTGTCGTCATCGTTATTTGAATATAGCACATAAAATACTTCACAAACTAATTGTGCATTAAAAAATATTAGTTGAATAACTTCTTGATTATTGAATAAGGAATGTTGGGGAGTGGAAAACATATACACATCTAGTTTACTTTAGCACAATTTATTGAACAGTTGCAAATACATTATTCTCTGAATAAATGCACCGGATCGAAGGTGTAGGTCGCCGGTAGCTTGTTCAAGGTTATTGGCCCCAACTGGATGTCCTCCGCAGGCTTACTCTGCTGCTGGTTGCTCTTCGCCTTGCTCTCCCTGGTTCTTGTCCTTGCCCTTACCTTTGCCCTTGCCCTTACCCTTTCCTTTTCCCTTGCCCTTCCCCTTGCCTTTTCCCTTTCCCTTGCCTTTTCCCTTGCCTCCCTCCTCGCCGTCCCCGTCCTCTTGGCCGCCTTCCTCGGGGGCCTGGCGGCGCGCGCGCGGGGCGTCCTCGGCGACGGCGGCGGCGTCGGGGGCGTCAAAGTAGTGCGCGAGGCCGTCGGCGGCGTCGAGCAGCGCGGCGTGCAGGGCGTCGCGGCGCTGGCGCTCGAGTGCGTCGGCGTCGGCGTCGACGCCGTCCAGGTAGCCGCTCAGGGCGTCGGCCAGGTACGGGTTGAGCACCAGCGGGGACTCGGCGCCGGCCCGCGCGGGCCGCGCGTCGCCGCACGTCGCGCACAGCAGCGCCAGCAGCACCACCTGTGCACACGCGATTAGCACGACCCTTCGGGGACTGCCGCAAATGCAACTAGTGGTGTTAAAACAGCGCGAACTTTCTCGCCAGTACTTTGACACAAAATTACGCGACAAACTACTCAAATTTTTCGAAAAATTGTACATGAACTTATTTTAAAATCTATCTTTAAAGAACAGATTTCATGAAGGGAAAACATCTCTATCTTCATAATTGTAGTTGTAAGAAGAAGTCGTAAAATGTTTGATGTTTTGAGAAATTTGAGTTTTTAACGAACGTTGACCTGCACCATTATCTTAAACGTCCTTCACCCTATCCAAAAACAAAATTGAATAAAAACGATAAAGCAATTTTTAAATGTTCCAGGGGCTGCGTATTAAGTATCCTCCAAAATTAAAATATCGATTTCAAGGGGCCGCGATATCAGCCAGATCGATTTGGAAAAACCTCGCCTGACGGTTTAGCCGCTCGCACTGGTCACAGACAACGAACAGATAGACGTTTTGCTGTCAATTTGTCGGTATCAAGGACCTACAAAACAAAGATTTTTTTCTAAATTTAGCAACTAGATTTATCCACTTTTTTGTTACTAGGGCTCTATAATAAGAGTTTTTCAGCCGAAAAATTCGCAGTTTGTTCACGCAGCATTACATAACTTTCTCTCTACTGCGTAATCGAGAAAGTAAAGAGGCTGTGTGGTGGAGAAGCACTTGTAGCTAGGCGGTTTTGACTGTGGAAGGAGGCTGATTAATACCCAGGACAAAACTTAATCTACTGAAGTGTATGTTTCAGGATATGGATTTTTCATGCACCCAAAAACGTGAAATTGAAGTCTTTTTGTTATGACCATCAGGATGAAAATGACATGATTTCGGTTCATCTCAAGGATTGTGTGGAATATTATTAGGCCTATTCGTTTATACTGACCACGTATTTTACATTAATGTGCTTGTTTTGTTAGAAATGTGTTTTGAAGCGACACGAATAATGTCAAAAAATTAGGTTTATTAAAAAGTTCCCTTCTTGCCTCTATTATTTTAGTGGTTTCGTTGTATGATCTTAAACGAAATTGTTTTCTCCAGTTGTAGGTATTGTGGAACATGAAAGTAAATTCCTACAAAATTAATGGCCGGTTTTGAATTCTTTTGTAAGTGAACTTGACGTGTCTCCGTAATTTAGCGATATTTTGGAAGTAGAGCAATGTGAAATTCTTTTTGCGACTAGTGAGTTTTCCGCCGGAAGTAGTGTTTGTGCGATGGCCTCGGCGGGCGATGCGATCGACCTTCCGTTTCCTGTTCGGCTTCTTACGTCAGCGGATACGGCGTTTTTCACGATAATTTTTCATTTTTAATTGAGGGGTTTTGTGTTTCAACTGGCGTCAATTCATTTTCTACGACCAAGCTTGATCTCATATCTCTTTCTGCTCTATAAACGGTTTTCACTGCGACGTGAGAATTTGAATTCGTTTTTAGATTTAATTTGATAGTAGCCAATCGTAGAAGTAGAGTAATGGAATAGTATTGTACAAAAGGAAAATTGAACAACCTAGTTCAAGTACGTTAACTGATAATACGACTTTGAGAATTATTTGGAAAAACTCAAACTGATAAAGCAAATTTTTGTCAGACGTAGCTGGTCTCCCTTTCACATCTAAATTGATTTTGTATGTATGTGTGTATTTGGAATTTTTTGGGTCGATAGACAGAGTTTGCCGGCCAGCTAACGGTGTCCCCCATGCCTGATTCTCGTTAAATTTCCCTGAGAAATTGATTTGAAGTGTAATAAATATTCATGAAGTGTTCAAAAAAATTCGACATATAATTGTGAAGAGAAACCGCTAAAATGACACTTAATTGCCTTTATACGTTTTTGGGTGAACGCTGATACTCACTCCGAAAGTAACGGTGGTCTTGAGGCCTTCCATGGCGGTGGCGTTGGGAGGGCGCTGAGGAGCAGAGTGCTTCTGACGATTAGAATTGAGCTTATATAGTGATTTACTGGACTCCTGTTTAAGCGATTATGAAATGAACTTACGTTTCCTTTTTACACTCCGTTTCATACCAAGCAAAAATTGACTTCCGATTCAAATTATCGGTTGAAACGTGTTTCGATTCCAATTGGATAATGGGCCAGGATGAAACATTACCGCACTGGAGAGATTTTTGTTCTGAATATGGCGTTATTAAATTATTTTCTTATTACTCTGGTTTGTAATTTAAGAATTGACTAATGGTATTTGTCGTATATGGGGCGTCCGGTTGTAATTTCTGCGGTCTGTAAGAAGTTGATTTTTCGCCTGATAGGGTTTCTAGCCCATATGCAGGTTAGTTTGGTGATGGGTATGCCATCTCACTGCCTCCAAACTTGCAGGGCAGTTTTTCGCGTTGCTCGCCCTAGATGCATTGCCTTCCACGGCTTTTGAGTTGCATCTACCCAGGACGTCTTCACCATCTTTTCCACGCTAACGATGTTCATGCATGGTTCTTCTAGCAATTTCTTCTTGAAATCCTCTTCTTGGCGTTGAGGTCCTCTTCTGTAGTACTTTTTCGTCTCACCCCTAACCCTTGACCAGTCCGGCAAGGGAGGCCCTACCAGTAGCTACGCTACCGCCGGCATAGCTCTCGGGGTCATGGGGGTTCTCAAGCTCCGCCACCAACGACAATTTTTTACAAATAATGACTTGGAATGTTAGATCGTTGAAAGGAAAAGAGCAACGCGTAATTAATATAATGAAAGAAAAAGAAGTGGATATAGCCATGTTAACAGAAACAAAAAAGAAAGCTAAAGGCTCAATGGATTTAGATGATTATGCCCTTATATACAGTGGTGTTGATATCAATGAAAGAGCAGCATCAGGAGTGGCAATCCTAATAAACAGAAGATGGAAAAACCGAATTCACTCTTACTGTTGGATATCAGACAGAACTATCACACTGCGGACTAAAGTAGATAGAGGGTATATATGTTTCATCTGTGTAAATGCACCAGAAGAGGGGAAAACCTTGGCTACAGAGGAATTTTACAACTGCCTACAAAAAACTCTCGACGAAATAAATAAAAATGATTATATTGTCATATGTGGAGACCTCAATGCCAGAATTGGAAATGCATCTATGGATAAGATAATTGGCCCCAATAACGAAGATACTCTGAATAAAAATGGACGCAAACTAAGAGATTTTGCATGTTTTAACAATATGAAAATAATGAACACTTTCTATAAGCATAAACGTATTCACAAGATGACATGGGCAGCACGTGGTCAAATTAGTACTATTGACTACATCATGGCAAACGATAAAATAAGCAATCTCTTTACAGATGTAAGAGCTTATAGAAGCTACGATATAGATAGTGATCACTTCGCACTTATTGGAAAGCTAAAATTATTGAAGAGATGGGTTAAAATCAAAAACAGTCAAACCTGTCCTACCCAAAAAACCTGGAAAGTATATCTACTAAATAAAGAATCTGTCAAACTGATGTACCAACAACGTCTGAGCCAACATAATAAAACAATTGAAATTAGTAATGACGTGGAAGAAGAGTGGAGGAATTTGAAAACTATAATTGAAGTAACAGCATATGAAACACTAGGCTCTACTTCAAAGAGAACGAAGAAGAAAAGGCTTAAAATATGGAAATCGGAAGAAAGGAAGAATATGGAAGAAATCGAAGAAGCTGTTAACGAGAAAAAAAACTATATCTGAGATATCTATCTAACAAATCCTCACAAACTAAGAAGGAATACACCACAATTTTCAACCACGTCAGGTACCTAACAAGAAAATCCCAACAGGATTCATGGGATAAATATATAGCTGTATCGAAAATGACATACATGGACGGCAGAAAACAGCATATAAAATTAGGAGACACCTTAACAGACAAGAGAAGGACATAGCAGATATATAAATAATTAAGCCAGATGAATGGCTTTCTTACTACAAGAACTTATGGACAAATAAGAATGCGAGGGATAATAATAAGAAGGAAGACAAAAATGAAAACCTCATTGAAGACAGCGTAGATCAGATAGAAAGGGAAGAACTGGAAGAGGCACTAAGTAAAATGAGAAATAGAAAAGCTAGTGGCAGTGATGGCATAAAGGCAGAAATGCTTAAATGTGCAACTGAAGAATTTAAAATAAGACTTCTCCACTTCTTCAACCTATGCTGGAATAGAAGAAAAATACCAACCGAATGGAAACTCGGCGTAGTGCTACCTATTTTCAAAAAGGGAGACCGATCAATATGTGACAACTACAGAGGTATAAGTCTTCTAAACGTTGCTTATAAGATGTATTTAAAAATTGTGACCACTAGACTAAGAAAAATTGCAGAAACAATGTTGATGGAAGAACAAAGTGGCTTTCGTCAAGGAAGGTCTTGCACAGACAATATCTTCATCTTAAAACAAATTGTAGAGAAACACAGAGAATATAACAAGGAAACCCACATCTTGTTTGTAGATTACAAGAAAGCTTTTGACACTGTAGCCAGGCATACCCTCTTTGAAATACTAAGAAAGAAAGGAATCCCCGAACATCTTATTCTTGTAATTGAAAATATGTATAATAAATCTGAAATATGTATTACTTGGAAACCAGACCAAAAAGCGGAAGTGGACCAAGGCCTACGACAAGGATGTAGTCTTTCACCGCTATTGTTTGATATCTACATAGACGAATCTCTTCGTGAGTGGAAGAGCAGATTAAAATTTTATAGCCTAGACCTAACTACATCAAAATTATGGACAATACTTTTTGCAGATGACCAAGCAATAATAGCAGAAGGAGAAGATATATTACAAAAAGCAACATATAAACTGCAGCGGATAATGGCAGAATATAATCTTGAAATATCAGACACCAAAACGAAAGTGATGGCATTCCAAGGTCGATACCCGATACGCTCAAAAATTGTAGTAAATAATGAAACAGTAGAGCAGATACAGCACTTCACATTCTTGGGAGCAGACATATCATTCTATGACGAAATCGACATAAATAAGAAAATAGAAAGATTCAATCAAATGAATGGAACTATAAGAAGAACACTCAGTTCAAAAGTGAGAAGAGACACTCTCATTAAATTTTACAAAGTTATGTCAATACCAACCTGCTTATACGGGAGTGAAGTGTGGACAATGACAAATAAAGATATATCAAGACTGCAGGCAGCGGAAATGAGATTCCTTAGAGCGGTAGCGGGATATAGCCTTTTGGACAGACAAAGAAACACACAAATCCAAAACGAGCTAAGTTTAAGTAGAAAGTCTTGTAGAGAAAGTCACCAACTACAGACTCTCATGGCAAGATCACATGTTGCGAATGAACAACGACAGAATTCCTAAACAAGTGGCAAAATATCAGCCGAGAGGAAAAAGGAATGTAGGACGTCCAAGAATGCGCTGGAGGGACCAAAATTAAGCGGCGTAACAGGCATTATGCCTAAATACTTGAAGATAAGAAGAAGAAGAAGAAGAAGAAGAAGAAGAAGAAGAAGAAGAAGAAGAAGAAGAAGAAGAAGAAGAAGACTAATGGTATTTAAGAGAAATCTTTTAATTTTTGAGTCATTATTACTTAATGCCATGGTAGATTTTTGAATATTAATTCTTAAGTTTCTTTTTATTTATAGACAAACATTCCAATACGAAAGGAGGAGCATTCCTGTAGGAATGCGGCGAAGCCTCTATAGGTTTCTGGTACTGATGAATAATTAACATCAATGAATGTGGACATTATTGCATGATTAAATGTTAATTTAAGTGTTATCTTTTTCTCTATTTCTCTAAATGTTCTCCCTAAAAATGACATTAGTATTACCGTGTGGTCTATAACAACAATTATTTAAGCTGTTATACTCGAAAACTTTGATCAAAATGCGTAATATATCCTTAGTTGTTAAGTTTAATATTTTGTTAAATTTTGATTGGTTGGAAACTCAAATTTTCCTCTTTGTTTTCGTGAATTGCACGTGCTGGCTTTTATGAGTTAATGCAATTTCATTTGTCATTGTATTCATACGTTTAAGTACTTGTCCATTTTGTTTTGCATTGCTTTGATCTTTGTGGAAAATATGCGTGTTAGCGGAAGAAACTTTAGAGATAAAACATATATCCTACTTACCTAGAGACGTATATTTTTTATTTACTCACAATATTTCTAGGGTCGGGGTGTTAATGCAACGTAGAATGAAAGCCAAACTGCAATGCAATCTGTGTACTTTGCGACGATATTGAAAATTGGATCCCAGCCTTTTAAAAAGCTGCGGTACGCGAAAGATGAAGAGGAAAATTAATGGGAATGGATAACTATTTTTTCTAGAACTATTACCACCACATAGAAACGTAGGCTAACGCGTGTTCAGAACATCCTAGGTGGACTGGAGAGGAAATAATCATTGTTTACTTATTTACTTAATTACGTTAATCAGTGATTAAGTTAGTAAGTAAATAATAAGTAAATCAGGAAATAATTATATGAGCACATTAGGGGGGAAATGGAAGTGGGTGTCCGGACAGTAAGCGCAGAGGTGAGGGTGCGGATGACCTTCGCTGGCGCTGTTTCATTCTAATACTGAGTTGGCCACAGACAAGAAGGCGAATAGGTTTCTTCCGTTGTAGAAAATAAATTTTGGAAAGTGTTAGGAAGATTAGCATGAACTCGTCTTCTGACGACAGGATTTTCCCTCTGCAGGTTTATTTACTTTAACAATATCATATGTTCCCTTTTCCTTTGGCTTTGATGCGATTGGGAGGCCACCTGGTGTGAATATCAGAATTCGAAAAGTTAGAACGCGAAGGTTTAACTGATGACTTAAAGGCCTTCGGCCTAGTTACATAGAATCAGGTTCTGTAGTTAACATGTGTAACAATTACATATTTAATAATAACAATAATAATAATAAAATGGAACTGTTGTCAATTATTGCCATTGATATTCTCGCCTACATATTCTCGCCTACATATTCTCGCTAACTTCGTTGAAAGTAAGCATTTCACCTGTTTACCACATTACACAGTTGATAATATCGTCTCGAATTCAACGTGTTCTATGATTCTAGAATGGTTGTGCTGCTATGTAAGGAACTTGACTATCAAATGTCCCTTTTTAACATTCGATAGAATGATCGCCACTCATTATATATCTTAATCACCATGCACTGTATATTATGATGTATGTACCATGTACTGTACAAATGTACTGTACAAATGACATTTTAAGCTAATTGTCCTATTATACCAGAGTTAACGTTACTAAGTCCACAAGTAACTCAATTTTGAGTTCACTACAACTTTTGAATTGTGAACTTGTTTGGGTCTCTTGATGAAGACAGTGATGTAAGTGGTACACTCTTACATCAAATTTTGTCAATGCACGAATTTTAAACTCAAAAAGCAATGTGAATAGACTAAATTATCGAGATCGTTGGTATTTCTAATCGCCGACTGAAATGAAAAATTCACATCACGTTTGCTCAATTACCAATTTAATTCGATATTTGCGTGTGTACGAAATATTCGTGGTACAGTGTGGGTGGTAGGAACCAACAATAAATTTGCATTACTTGAGTGTTCAGGGAATGTAAATTTCTTTGCCAATACTTTAAATTTCAAATAGCTCTTTTACACATCCCTAAACCAATAAGATTTAACAATAGAATTGGAACCTGATTACAAAACCCAAGCGGGAATCCTCTCCTATTATAATTGAATTAAGTTAAATATAAGTTAGTAAGCAATCAATACATATCTTAAGTTACTTTATATCATGTCATCAAATACCAATAAATTTTAGGTATGTATGTATGTATATAAGTACTTTGGCACAAGAGCTCTTTAGGAGCTAAGGCCTTCCAGCAGCGTCCCAGACTTACGTCCGTGGGTTAAGTGGTACGTGTGGTTAGCATGTAGCCATCTCTATGCTTATTCTGGTCTTCTTAACCTGAGAAGTAAGCTTTCTCATTGTCATACCGCAACAGATACTAGGACATTCCAGGGAAGGTGTACAATTATTTTTTGCCCCGGTCGGGAATCGAACCGGGTTTGAGCCTTGGAAAGCGTGCACGCTAGCCAATGAGCCACCCAGGGTTACAATACATTAAATTTAAGAAAATAAATTGCTTCAGATTTGGAGGCATTTTCGTTTGTCAGAGAAACGTGCGTATTCTTCGTTTTGTGATTTGTTTAGTGAATGCAAGAAAATAAATTTCTATTTTTTCACAATTTGTTTTGTTTATCCTCTTAAATATTAGTATACAGTGACGGAAAGTGATTTGTTTTATGACTTTTGAACATTCTTTGTACTTGGCATTTTAGTACAGCTTTACATTTGTTGCACTTTTTGGTAACGTAGGCAAAAAACGCAGCACACTTTGTATTGATATTTATGTACTTATTTTTTTAAAAATGTAAGATTTCTGTTAGTACTTACACAATATTACTTTTTATTTTCCCGTGTATACGGAGTAATATACGTAGTATAGAAAAAGTAATATACTGCTGCTCGAAAAAACAGCGGATTTTCGTCAGAAAAAATCATTGCCGGGCCCCGATTATGAAAAAAAGGATAAATCCACTTGTTAAATTAAGAAAGAAAAATCCTCCAACACGTGATGTAACCAGTTGTTGCATGGGTCCCTATTTATTTATTTATTTATTTACATCAAAAACAGTTAAAAACTGTCTGAGACGTGCTATGGGGAGAAGTTAATTTGAAGTTACATTTATATCTTAATACCGAAAAACCAACTGAGGGCAAAACGTCTGTCGGTCTGTTAACACCACAAGCGCCTAAATCGTACGTACTCTTTTTTCCAAAATTGATATTTCCTGGTCAATCTGGCTCCACTCGAGGCGCTGTGTTTGTCAAAAACATTCTTCAAAATTTGGAGGTATTTTACATGACGCCCGCCGGACATTTTCAACATTTTCTCAAAAATGGTTCCGAATTTTTCTTTAAATCTCTTGTAAGAATTAAGGAAAATACACTTATAAAGGTGGCATAGATGTTATTTTCACGATTAACTCTTAATTTTTGAAAATTGCGGAAGTTGCTAAAATATGCACATTTCTAGCGATTTGTAAACACTATTGCATTTGTGGCTGGAAGTTCTTCAAATGACGTCGTCTTGTAGGACCTCATTCAAGACGACAAAGTTTTTCGGAAACTCAATACTTTTCTGCGAAAAGATGTTCAAATTTTGCATTTACAGTAGCGCTTAAACGCCATTTTCTTAAAACGGTTCCACAGCTTTCAAAGAAAATTGCCATTTAGGGCGAGATTTTACTGCTTTTTAAATTCTTGAAATAACATTTCCGTTCTTTTATGAATCCGAAAAATTAAGAAAGTTTCAGAAAGTGTACTGGGCGGTGATGGCAGTTGGCAAGATTATGTGGTGAGTTCGAATAGCTAGCCGACACCAAAGAAAATAGAGAACTATATATTTCGATTATACAACCTGTCCAAATTTCTAAGGCTTAACCACGTACGATGATGTAAATGTTGAAATTGGATGAGAAGAAATAACACTAGTAAACGAGTCTTTTGTCTTAAGTCAAAAAGAAAATGTTCATGGGGAAATGAAGTGATTTCGACTATTTATTGATTCGAATACTCATATTTACTAATTAAGCTATACTACCTAATAAAAACAGAATTATTTATCAAAAACTATTCATTGATTTCGGTAGCTTTGTTGAAACATATTCTTACTTTCAGAAAGTCATTTTTTCGTGTATTTTGAGTAAATTCGTATTCCACATCGGTGATAATTCGGGAAATGTTCAGGTGTATAGGTAAAAATGAAGGTGTTTGTAGATATTTAATAATGATTTTACAAACAGCTTTTTATATACACACGACTCTTTTTAATGTTCTTTTGTAACTTCCATTCGCAAATGTGTTCCGTTCA
>JAZDUA010000035.1:2187500-2522500 GCA_038098605.1 Gryllus longicercus
TGTCCGCCCGTCTGTCCGCCCGACTGTATGTCCTCTATCTATCCGTCCGTCTATCCGTCCTTCTGTCCGTCCGTCCGTCCCTCCGTGAACAACGCTCGCGGCTAAACCGTTCTGCTCACTTTTTTTCGAAATTAATATTTCCCAATCGATCTGAGTGATGTCGTAGCTTCTGGAATTTCAAACCGATATTTTAATTTTGGGGGGTACTTTCGTGAAGTCACTGGGAAATTTTAAAAAACAATGGCTCCATCGATTTTGATTAAATTTTGTAGTTGGATAATTTGAAGAACCGATTACGTATAATTTTCTAAAGAGTTATCATTCATTTATTTTGAAATATTTATTTATTTATTTATTTATTTAAGGTCACTTTTTAACTTCCGAGGTCATAAAGCGATCACTGCACTTTACATAGTTTTTGGAACTTGGTTAACATTGGTTGTACAACACAAACATCCATGCTTCGGGCGGGATTCAAACCCGTGACCCTTCAGACACGAAACCTTGTCGCTTTGGTTATCCGGCCGGCCTATTTTTCTTGCTTTGCTGCTTAAATTTACAACTGTTCTTTGCTCGTCTATCGTAAGTTCTCTTCAGGGTGAAACTTGAAAAAATTAGATCAGGTTACCTTTAGATGAGGTATCCTAATAAAGTAGTTACCATTGAACTTAACTAACAAGCAATTAAATTTGATAAAACGACGAGTTGCGTATAAAAAAATTAGAATCTCCCAACTGATGCGAAACAGTTCCGGTCTCTACTAGAGATCTCTGCAAAAAGATTATACTCGTAGTGGAGCCTGAGTTTCAACTAGTCCTCATCTTGATGAGGCTTAATAGCTGATTTTAGGTTTGTGTTTTTTTTTTGTTTTTTTTCAGTGAATTTTTTAGTTTTTTATTTCTACATTCGTTAATGTCAGGATCACACACACAATTTTTCTCGGGGGAGTGCTGGGCTGGTGTGGCTAAGGTATCGTGTCTGTCCTGATGTATAGAATTTTTCATTTATGCGAAGTATAATGTAAAATGTATGCTTAATTGTTAATATTTATAACACAAATAATTGATAATTTAGATGACTTTCGTAGATATAGAAAATGAGTTAAATCTTTATTTTTTAATATGTATCATTGGCTTTTGGGGGGACTGAAGACCAATTTGCCCTACCTCCCCCTTGGATGTGCCGCTGGTTAATATAGATTATTTAAAGTTTGGAATCAACGTAATAACATTCATAATAAATCATAAAGTTCATCCAAACTAGTGGTAAGTAGATCATGTCACAGACCTCCTTATATCATTTGTAACGTTTACGTAAAATACTAATAATATTTACAGTGCGATTTATGTACTTGTAATATTTCAGCTATCGTGTGGAAATCTGCCCTCATCAAACTGCTTGAAACATTCTATGTCTATTATCTAGTTTCGTTTAAAACCCACACTGTATGTAAATTGATCTCTTCGTTTACTTCATGGACAATATTGTGCTTAGTGCTATTGTGCTTAGCTTTTTGATGTGATTTAGTGAACTCTGTACCTTAATATTTATGGTACATAATTGATGTTTTGGGAAATTAAACAATTTTATCAAATTTAGTGGAAATTTTTTAAACAGTATTTAAAACCATGTTAACGAATTTTGAAAACAATTTTTAACGAGTTTTCTATAATTGAAATTTTATTGTATACTTTTTTTTTATTTTTTACTTTCTCATTCGTAATAGAAAGAAAATATTGTATTGTTGGAAGAAAAAAGTGACTATTTTTTAACAGAAAAAATAGTGTTATGTATCTCTGATACCAAATATTGGGATAATTTAGGCCAATTTAGTAGTAAATTATTTCCTCTAATATTTTATTGTCAGTTTATTCATCTTAATTAAACAGATTGCGTATTTTATGTAAAATTTGTTTCATGTTATTTAAAAATCGCAGTCTGTTTTATTAAGAATAAGAAACTTATAATAAAATAAACATTATAACAAACTTTAAAAGATTCATTATAATACTTCATCTAATACTTTTATAAACAGAATCCACGTTTTCAGGGTTCTTGATTCCAGAAAATTGGTTTTCGTTGGTCTTCGGTAAAATATGTTTATCTAAGGGCGACACTAACCTCCAAACCTTTCACAGATTTTTCTCCAAAATTTATACTATTCCTAGATCGGTCCCCCCCCATCACCCTGCGAATTTGAAAGGGATATTTTGTTTTGGGGGTATTTTATATGAAGCCTCAACGAACACGTAAATTATAGTCAATTCTCTAAAACTGATAATTTTTCGAACCTCTCAAGTAATTAAAAATAACTACAAAGAATTTTTCGCCATCTGATGCTGTTATACGAGTATCTAACGGTCAAAATATTGACAAAATTATTTATTGATATTAGCGTTGTAATATTGCGAATAATGCCACTAGAAAACAGTTGTATATACTTGAATATACACAAAATGAGACACACATTTGTATTTTAATTTTTTTAACATGGTGCACCTATTAGAAAAAAGATCCAGGAAATAGCTGATTTTAGGGCAGCATTTGAGAATTTTCACGTGTACCAGGCACAATAAAAACTTTCTTTAAAGAAATTCCAAAATTTTCAAATCCCTTTAAAAGTTTGAATTTCCCGAAAAAATAATAATTTAAAAATTATTTATTTTAAAATTAAAAAAAATTCATATAAAGAATCATTACACATTTTCCATGGAAATTCATACGGTCAATTCAATGAAAAAACAAAAACATTTTTCGTTATTACAGATGTGATGTGGGAGGAATGTAAAAGGTCCTAAAAAATGTGTTTTGTGGTCACAATCTTTAGAAAAATTGTATTTTCGATTTCAATTGGGGGGCACGTTTTACCATTTCATCCGGCTAGAGCCTTTGCGAAATTTTAATCAATAATATAAACTTGAGGTGAAGATGTTAAAAGATATTTTGAATCTGAGTTATGTTGTTCATTTTCTGATAAATTTGACACACTTATTGTTATTAGTATATATTAAATTAAAAAATCAATATAGTTAATTAACTATTTAATATATAAATTATTCATTATATTTATTTGGGTATTACTCTCAAAGCGATATAAATATAGTATTCTTACGGTAAAATGAATGCCTCACTTGAATAGACAGAAATATGTCTTTCTGGGAGAGTGCAATGTATTTGGGGAGAATTTCTTGTCAATAACTTAGTGAATTTTCATCACTTTAATATTGAAAGTAGGATCAGACAAAACTGATACACAATTCATTAACTTATTAAAGATATTGTATGTTCAGAGCTTCCAGTGCCTAGAGCTGGCTTCATTTAGGATCGTAAAATATTGTAAACAATTTCATAGAATTGTTTGATACGAAGTGAACAATAGGATTGAATTTGTTCAAAGAATTGGTCACCCCGACTCATTCGAACCCGGGTCTCCTGGTTTATGCCTTGTTGCTCTGATCACTAAGTTATCGAGACAAGCTATCCTTTGAACAGTTTCACAGACCTGATATACTGTCCATTATGATATTTCTTAAAGGTGACAGGATGGTTACAATTATTGTATGTAAAAAATATGAGAGAGAGATTGTTTGTCGTAATACGCGAAGATGTACGCATATATTTATCTAATTTAGATTTCTTACCGTAATGCCTACTGCCTTGGTAGTCCAAGCCATTTTGTGAGGATATCACTAGATTCCACAAGAGGTGTAAATATGACCACTGCAATACTACTAACAGGAGGAGAGAACAAAAATGTATATATATGGCCAAGTGATAAATAAAAAACGATGCATTTTACAGGAAACTGTTACGAAATCTTCACAGTCCGTTTGGCCGGGGAGCTTCAACAAATGCCACATTGAACAAAAAAAGATTCTGAATGTGTATGTGCGCTGTATCCTTTGTATATTTCTATGGAAGTCGTTAGTATTTGTGCAATGAACCTGATGTAAATGAAGGAAAAGTTTTACGCCATACTACACCGGAAGGATGACGAAATACATTTGGTGTGATAAAATATTTAAAACTAAATGAAGGCAAAATCCGAGAAATGAACCGAATAATAAATATTTATGTTAATAGCATAAAAGAATGAACTGGTTCATGCAAACAAGAATAGTCTGCAGTGCCTGGGCATAATAAACAACTCAAGTTGATAGTAAAAGACAACACTGATATATTATAAATATGAAGCAGAGGGAGTTAAGTAGAAAAAAATGTATATTTTCTGCCTCAGCGGTAAAATGTGCATAGTAATGATATTCGTATTAAGTTGATCATCTTAAGTCTTGTTTTAAACAACTCAGGTTAAGCTGCTTTTCTTAAAAGATAACAGAAACAGAATGAAATGCAAAATGTGTGGCCATTTTTTGTCACTTTTTTAAAAAAGTATTAAAGACATTTTTATATATAAATGGAAATTTTTGTTTCGAAATAACAAAGCGTTTTCAGACTCTAACTCTGAATTTTGAAAATACCTAGTGGTGTTACAACAGCACTTTATTTCTTAAATTACGTGTAACTGCTCGCATTATTTCCATCACAACATTCCATACAAGGATAATTTCACATATAAATTGAACACCGTAACTAGAGACCATTTAATATATCTCCTTAAATATGCATTCGAAACGACGATATCATTACCTTATTCATATCTGTATGTACATTCTTCACTACTTGTAATCTGTATGTAAATTCTTCACAAATTTAAACGTGAAATAGTAATTTTTTTCATAGAGAACATGAAACACTATCATTAAGTAAATAAAATCCACTTGTTTCCTACCATGCTGCCGTTCAACAATGAACTTCTCAAATATCCATTGCTGCATTGTTGCGCAAGGCTACGTATTGTGGTAATATTAAATTAAAGTTAAATTAAAATTCGTTCAACTTTATGGTATTCGATTTTTTTTTCGATTTTTCGTTCATATTACGTTTAAATCGTATTTTTAAGGAAAAAACCCTAATACCAATCAAAATTTGTGTGTTGATTGAAAGAAAATACATCAATACATTGAGAATTAAAAAATAGTAGAATAGACTGAAAATATTGATATTGGGATTATGAATAGTAAATAGTTAAATTTTTTTTTCATATTGTTTTAATCCACCCTCTTCCTTCTCTCCGATGAATTGTCTCATGTTGGTGGGACATCTGAATATGTTTGATGAATTTCAGGGCGAAATTAACGAAATGTACTAACTTTCAAAAAATTTTACATGTCATTTTCAATGAGCTGATTTTTTAGAACAGATTTCAATATATATATATATATATATATATATATATATATATATATATATATATATATATAACCGAGCGAAGTGGCTCAGTGCGTAGCGCACTGACTTCGTAATCGGGAGGTCCGGGTTCGATTCGATTCCCGGGCCGGCCATCCTGACCGGAGTTTTCGTGGTTTCCCTCGGTCATAAAGGCGAATGCTGGGATGGTTCCAAAAGTCCACGATCACCTATCGCCTCCTAATCCATTTCCTATCATCTCTCATCTTCCATACCCTCGGGCTAACAACCATGAGGGATAAAAATCGGATCCAGCTAAATGCTGGTCCCCCCTAAGAATTGTTGCAAGCACCTGCTACCGCGATAATAAATAAAAACTGAGCCACAGTAAATGCAGGATGCTTGCTTGCGTGGTCTTAGTCGGCCGATTAACGAATATATATATATATATATATTGTAGCGATACAGATTTCGTCATACCTTTTGAAACGAAATTCACGCCAGGAAAATTAAATTAAATAAACAGATTCGGCCACCCTGAGTAATACTGGGAACAGATTGCGACACAGCGTTGCGCGCGCAACCCCGCTTATCGCGACGCCCATTACCGCCCCCGGCACATTAAGAAAGTCGTTAAAGGGTCAGTCGCCGACAGATTTACTGTGGAGCACGTGTTCGCACGCCCAGCTGCGTGAACCTTCTAGATCACTTTTGAAATCGACAAATTCTTTCACGGACAACGCCCGTCCTGTGCGAGCATGTTCTAGAAGGACAGAGAAAATTCTGGACGCTCACAGTTATGCAAAGAGTCGGATCTCCATTCACTACCCCTGTCACCATTGGTCGCAATAACGCAATGCGCCATTTCTTTCGGCCAATGGCGACGCAACTATCTTAAGGAGCTAGAACATACGAGAAAATTGGGTGGGGACAAAAGTTAACCTAATGCAATTTCGACTGACAAAATCTCAGAAAGTGCAGAGCATCAGACGGGGCCAGATCTTTTAGACGGGGAGCAGTCGGGAGAGAATCTTCTCTGGGGGGATAACTATTCGTCGGGGAGAGACCAGTGTGTCTCTGAAAGACTTGTAATTTTTGTCGGAAGGAGCCTGAGTTCTAGGCTGAGGGCAGTTGGGAGAAAAACTTATCTGGGGTGGGATTATTCGGGCGAATGTGCCTATGTGGGATTTTATTATTTTGCTGCGAGTTTTGAGCATTGAGCCGGCTGCAGTAGACAGAGAAAATTCTCTGGGGTGGGAATTCGTCGTGAGGCGAATGTTTCTCCGAAGGATTGCTAAACTGTCCGAAGTTGTGTCCGACAATTATTATCACGGAAATCAGAGAGACGCATGATCGACCACTACGTTCCTGAGATTGTGAACGCCCGGCCGCTCCAAGTCTACCAGTTTCTGCCAGTTCTCCCAGACGTCGTTTCAACGCAGCCACGCGCCACCGCCTTTTGGGTGACGCCATCAGCCGACCCCGAGCTCAACTAGACGGCCAGGCGCCGTTACAACGCCGCCTCCCTCGGCCGTGTCGCCGCCTTCCCTTGGCCGCCCCGCCGCCTCTGAGGGTAACGCCCTCAGACGCCAGACCAGCTGACGGACGTGCCTGGGTGGGCACAAGGACATCGCCCCGGCCGCGCACCCTGCGAAGGTTGCCGCCGCCTCTCCTCGACCGCACCGCGCCCGTTACGGGCCCAGAAAAAGAAACTTTACCAAGGCAATATAATTCAGGGTATTCATCCCTGCGAAAATCCTGTAATGCGGTGTCGCGCTAAGACACATTGAGCTGTAATATTTGTTACCATTGTGATGCTAACTATAAGTCTTCCTAATTTCTAAGCTTTATACTGGCTACTAACTTTTCATCTTCTTATCTGTCCACCTAATTTTCAAATTTCTGACTCTATTTACATGTGTAACTTCCCTGGGGCATTTTGAATTATTTTGCCCAGGAATAAAAGTGATTTTACCAGTGATCCAAGTGTTTCTTTCATGTTACCAGTATTTGTTAACAATTCCTTCCATCACCGACTGAGCTATTTCAGGGCCGCTTACCGGGCGTTCTCTCACGAGACGACCGGGAGTGTTACAATATATATATATATATATATATATATATATATATATATATATATTGTGACGTACCTGGTTGGCGGTACTTTTCACTGCAATAAAATTTGGAAAGGACGGGTGTCTTGTCTCGTGAATGGGTCTCTTAAGGATTCGGCAACACATTGGCAAAAGAAAGTTATAATTTTGTCTGAACAAAAACACGATTTATTTCTAGAATCACATATTCAGTACATTACCTAAAATAAAATTATTCCCTGTTTTGGTACCAAAACTTAGTTTACAATTTTAGATTTCACAATACCTCGGGCCCCGTGAATACATCGTTTGTTCTCTGATGAATTCCAACGGCCGCAACGGTCGGTAACCTTCGGTGCTGCTCGGCGCTCCTTCGGCGGTTGCAAGGCGGGCTCCCACGGCGGCGGCTGCGCAAATCCTTCTGCGCTGATGTTAACCGTTGCACGTGTCGTTCCAATGAAGTATGCACTGCCTCTAGATTACTGTTCGTCTTGTCCTTGCAGTATATCTCGCTGCTCTATCGTTACACAGTTCGTTAGTGCTCCTCCACTTTCCTAATTACCACTATGTGAGCACGTGGCCACCATTCGTGCAGGTATCAGCAACGCGATTTACAGTTTTGCCCCTTTTCTCCACTGTTTCTGATCCTATAAACACGATCATTAGCTTACATTGTTCAGTATTTGCCACTATTACGTTTCACTCGCTTCCTGATAGTTTTCTTTCACAAGTCCACTTAATTTAGTTCTCTTTGCACCGCGCACCACTATCGTTCCGATCTCTCTCGCATAACATCTCACACTCAACTGCCAACTGCCGATGTCTCGTCCGCTCTCGTCGGCCCACGGCGGCGGATTCGTTGCCTAGTCCCCGTCCGCCGGTCGCCGCTACTGCCGCGCAGTTCAAAAATGGTCGTAATTGGAATTACTGGTTCTGTGTTTCTAATTAATTGGAGAAACGCTCCGCGTTTCAATATATATATATATATAGTGATATTCCTACATGTCTCTATCTTCAATTTGTAGTTTCTAAATGCTAAGTATTTGCAATTTTCGAGAATATGGAGAGTTCAACGAAAATGAGACTTCGGCCATTCTTTTAAGCATCCCTTCTAACTGTGGGAGAAAAATTGAAACGATTTTTGAGAAAATATGTTTTTAAGAAATTGGGTAATTTTCAAGCGCAATTACGCGATTTCATTTTTTTAAATGTACATGACCTCTTTTAAGATATGACTTTGTACATCAAACTTTGATGCAAAAATCTTTGCCTTCAATTTTGTAGTTTTGAAATGTCAATTTTTTGCGATTTTCGAAAAAATGGTAAGAGAGACGAAAATGGGACTAGCATCATACCGTCCCATTATTACTTACGTGGAGACAATTTAAAGAAAAAATAGGTGAGGGTTTTGTAGAAAAAATTGTTTTTTTAAATTGTCTAAATTTCCCGCAAAACTACACGAAAACTACTCATTTTTGAAAAATTGTAAGTAATCTTATTTCAAGATTTGTCTTTAAGAAGCAGATTTCATGAAGGAAAAAAATCAAATCTCGATCTTCAACATTATGTTTGTAGGAATACGCCAAAAATATTTGAAATTTTTCAATTTTCGAAAATCAGATATTTCAACGAAATTCAGACCCGCATCATTCTTTTCGTTGTTCATTACTCTATTCTACAACTGAATTTAATAAAAAATGTGCTTTTTAAAAAAAAGAATTAAAAATGTCCGAGGGACTTCATGTAATATACCCCCGAAAATTAAAATATCGATCTCAAAGAAAGTTTGTCGATCTTTCCCGCAGAATTACAATGCTTTCTCAATACTGCGTAAGTAGTAGCGAGAAAGAAATAAAATGTTTGAGTGTGCGGTCGCTCGAACGCTGAATGTATAGAGGTGCCTTTACCTTACATATCGAAAACTGTGCAGCGTGAAATGCAGTTATTCACTTGTATCTCCGATTCATTGTCAATTGCGCGTTAGAGTTCCGAAGGTTCACCCATTTCTCTTTATACTTAAACGATATGCCAGTGTCCATCAGAAACGGAAGAACAGTTCTTTGTTGATGTTCTTTGCTATCAAGAACGATTACTTACTGCAATAACATATATTTAAATCTGTTTTATTACAAAAAAGCTGTATAAATACAGCAAAAAATAGTTTGAATTCAATTTTGTGTTTCACGTTACAGTTGCATGTGGCATTGACTATGAACGATTTGCAATTAATTCTAGTTAAGATAAAATACTTTGTGAGTCTCAATTTAGTTAAACCTAAAAATGGTGTCTACATGAACGAATTGAATACTTCATTAAGTTTATGATGTTGCGCATTTAGAATTTAAACCCTCAGTGCATATTCACAAAATATATATTTTGTGAATTATATGCTTACGTGAAATATGGCATAATATTCTAGTGCAACACGTCGAAACATCCATTCTTTGACATTAGAGAAACAATTCTGCGAATGAGAAATAAAACCCATCCATGTGCTTTCTGCAAGCCACTTATTGTAGAGATAGGATTTCTAGGTTTATCATGTCTGATAATTTGGGAATCAATGGCTTTTGTGAGAACTTACTTTCTCAGCGGTGGTAACTTATTTTCATGCAATACCGGTGTCTATAAAAAGCACATGACGAAGAAATCGTATTTGTCAGGTTTCAGTATCAAATGTCCAATACAAAAATTCTACCTACACCATACATGGAATGCTTCAAGACATTGCTTAGGTGGAATTACAAAATTAAAATTGATTCACCACCTCAAATTGCATAGTTAAATATGTTCTGTTGCTTGGTGGTTTTAATGCAATTAAAGGCTGTTCTGAATGCGAAAACCGAAAATAATGTGTATTTTATAATATGATGTATAATTGAAAAAATATACTTTTGCTTTAGTTATCGTTTGTGTTCTATGCTTCTATATGTCTGAGAAAAGTGTTACAACTTGTCCTTCAATGATCTTGATATCTTACTCCACTGCTCAAATTCGTAGATGGTCCCTTTGTCTACTTCTGGATAATAAACTTTTATTACATTTCTCCTGAAACGTGACATTAAATTTTACGTAGTTTTTGGCGACATAAAAAGTAACAAAATTTTAATAAATCCTGGTAAATTTGGTAGCTGACAAATAATTTATTTTAACTAAAGATGAAAAGTTTAAAAGTGTAGGAATATTGATAGGAAATTATTTTAATAGGGAAGTTGGTGGATTCATTAAATATACCTTCAGTTTTCCATAAATTATAGGCTAATTTATTAATTAGAGGTTTCAATAGAACATTGATGATCAAATCGCTTTGTACAGAGTATGAAAGCGTGAGCATAGTATAACCTCATTGAGAGAGCTGAACTTCTTACTCTTCGTCTTTGTTTTTTCCCTTGCCCTTCCCCTTCCCTTTGCCCTTGCACTTCTTGTCGCCCTCTTCTTCCTCTGTCGCTTCCGTGTCCTCTTCCTCGGGGCTGCGGCGCCGGCGGGCCTCTGCGTCGAAGGCGTCGGCGGCGAACAGCTCCTGGGGCTCGAAGCCGTTCACCAGCATCTCGTCCAGGGCCTTGCCCTTGCCGTCGGACTTGCCCGCGTTCTCCGGCTTGTTCTCGTTGAGCGCCAACGGCGACGGCTCGTAGTCAGCGCTGCGCTTCGCTTTCTCTTCCGGTTTGCCCGCATCTTCCGGCTTGCCCGCGTCTTCCGGCTTGCCCGTGCCCTCCGGCATGCTGACGTTGTCCGGCTTGCCCGCGTCCTCCGGCTTGCCCTCCTCCTCAGCGCTGCGCCTTCTCCTTTCCGGCTTACCCGCGCCCTCCGGCTTACCTGCGCCCTCCGGCTTGCCTGCGCCCTCGGGCTTGCCTGCGCCTGCGGGCTTGCCCGCGCCTGCTGGCTTACCCTTCGGGTGGGCTTCGCACGCAATGTACAGCAGCACGAAGAGTGTCAACTGCGAAGAGGAAACACATTAAACGGGTTAGCTGTAATGAGCTTAGTACGTCGGTGACGTTTTACATTGCTTAAAAGAAATATTTTCATTTGCTAAACATGTTTAGTACGCAACTTCTTGTCGGATGTCCCTTCTGGTTACTTCCACTACCCACCCCACAATACGATGTTGAGGAACCTAATCTGAACCCTCCCAAGAATAGTGTGAGTTGGAGTGAGCGTGTGTCTGAGAGTAAGGGGAGAGTGTAGGACAAAGAAGAGGTATGAAAGTTGGCGCGCTGTCTGTGGACCGTTTGTGGGTCCTGCTCCGGCATTCGCCAGGTGTGGATTGGAGAAGCCACGGAGAACTACCGATCGGAGCAGCGGGCCGCTAGAAGTTTTCCCCAGACAACGGATGAATTCGACCCAGCTATGTAGCTAGTTTTGAAAATACGCCAGCGTCGGGTCACGAACTGTAGGACGTTCCAGTTGCAGAGACTGCAGCAGGCACTGAGCTACACTTAACCAAGAGAATTGAAGTTCAGAGGCTAGTAGAATGTAACAACAAACTCTCTTAAAGATGACAAAGATTAAACTAATTATAATGATTATTTTTAGTTGGCTTATTGAAAACAATGAAATTTTCACATTTCCTTTATTACACCCTTCACTCTAACACAACGTGTCGACAACGTTCATACATTGTCATCTTCAGGCTATGGAAGAAATGACGTACAACAATTACAAAAAACTAGAACTAATTACATTCCTTAAATATTTAAACATGACTTCCTTACTGATCTTCCTTTTTGAATATTAATAAAACAAAATTACCAAAGGCTTTTTAAATGGATTTGATTGAACTGTCTCAACTGTGGACTACATTTATACAAATTTCTTTTCTTTGGATACGTGGTAGCTATTTAACAAATCTACACAAAAAACACAAATAAAGACCATTAATTATCAATATTAAGATTAATAATACTCTTAATTACATTTAAGCACTTAATTAAACGGGTTGAAACCCACCTTAAATGAAGAAAAATTTAATCTTTCTTTCGTATATAACCACCTTTGTTTCATTCAACCGGCTCTTGCCAGTTGGTCGTAAATAATGTATAGACGAAATGCATTGGTAGGTTTGAAATGAAGTGGGGGAAAGAGCAGAGTGAATTCAAAAACAAACGCAAACAATTTTTTATTAAAATAATTTATATTTTCTACGTTGTTACCTAAAACGTTTTTGTAATAATATTTTTTTTATTAAATTTTGTAGTTGTATTTGTCTTTTATTCTAGAAAGAATACTATCATTCATATTCGTAAATAGATTGGATTCTATTTGTGTGTTGCATAAAGTGTTAAGTTTAATATTGAATGTTTCCATTACTAACCTATCAAAATAATTGGGTTCTAAATTCAAAACATTTGGATTGTCAAAATCTATTTTGTGATTTTTCTTTAACCTATGTTGAGTTATTGAATTTTGTTGGGATGAATGTTCTTTAATATTTCTCATATGTTCTGTTATTCTGTTCTTCAAATTACGTTTTGTTTGACGGCATATTTCACCGACCATTCAGAACATTCTATAGAAAATGTGATGTGTGAAAATTTCATTGTGATTCATTTCATTTTGAATAAGCAAACTAAAAAAGAGGTCATTATAGGTAGTAAAACGAATTCATAAAGTTGGCAAAGAACAAAAACTTGAAAGATATTAAATATATTCGAGAAACGTCGAGATAATTTCTGTTGTCTATGTATTTTGTTGTTGCATTAATCTATGTAGGGAAATAGTCTGAGACACAATATTTGATAAATAAATATTATAAACTTTGAAGGGGTCGAAGATAGTCAATTTTTGCTAACATAATTTTTTTCTGAGTCACCTCTGTGTAGTTCAAATCGCTGTAATATTTCTAAAATATCTTAAGTGATTATTTCCATCCGTATATGACACAGTCTAAACAAAGAAACTAAGAGATTTCTGATTGTGTCCGAAATTTATTGCAGTATTTTCACTTGCGGAAACGGTTTACTACAGTTTGGACTTTTTTCATTTATTTAAGATTTAATGTAAGAACAAAATTCTATCGAGTATAATGAGTTTCCTGGCTTTATTAAATTTTAAACTAGTGGTTCTGAAACAACATCTACTTTCTCACCCGTACTTTGAGGCAAAATTATGCGAAATTTACTCCAATTTTCGAAAAATTGTACAAGACCTAATTTCAAAGTCTGTCTTTAAGTAATAGATGTTCAGGAAAAAAATCTTTATCTTCGTAATTTTAGTTTAAAAAGACGCTGAAACAGATTGAACTTTTTCAATTTTCGAAAAATCAGTTTTCAACGAAAATGAGACCTGAACAATTATCTTAAACGTCCTTCACACTATCCAAAATATAATAAAACGCAATGGAGAATTTTGTTTTTTTGAAAGTTTCGGGAATGATCCAGGGGCTACATGTTAAGTGTCTTCCAAAATTAAAATATCAGTTTCAAATTCAAAGGGCCGCGACATCAGCCAAATCCATTAGGGAATATGAATGTTGGAGAAAATCGGCTGAACTGTCTAGCCGCTAGCGTGGTTCACAGACTGACGGCCAGGCAGACGTTTTGCTGTCATTCGATTTTTCGGAGTTGAGGACGCACAATACAATGGATTCTGGGTACACCACGTATTAGAGCTGTTTTAAAAATTAGTTACTGGATTTATCCCCTTTTCGTACCAGGACTCTGTAATAAGAGTTTTTCTGCCGAAAACTCACGTTTTTTCGCGCGGCTTTACATAACTTTCTGTCTACCGCATAAGCGGTGGCGAGAAAGTTTAAAGTAACTCATTGCTACGGTACATTTCACGTGTGTTTAACATAAAATATTCCATAATTTACTCTATAGTTGCTAATGTAAGCTTTTTTAACACGTGTATATATTCATTCCCATAATGGTACAAGAGATTCGCTGTCGAACTAACATCTGGGTGGTCGAAACCATTTAGACTCAACGACAGTCTTAAGTGTACAAAAACGTTTACTTACGGCAAAGGCAAGCCTCATTGTGGTGCGAGACATGGTTGACTCCTCTCTTGAATCTCTGGTCGGTCAACGTGCTGTGTGCACATACCTGGCGTGTTTATATACGGACGGGTTTCTTGAAAAGAAGCGCCCTTCAACACGCGACGGGCGCCTGTGATTTTTACACCGCATCCTCCCTATGCACACGTTCCGGTGTGAAGAAGGGCGTGACAATTGACGAGGTTTTGTGGCCTCGTTGGACGCTGACGTGCCGATCACTCCCACGCTGTTTCCGGTGTTTGATCGCGGGAATGTGACGATTCCCCCCCACCCTCAGCTATTGCTCTTGTTTCCATTTTTCAATTATTAATTCTCAGACAGTCCCTCCTTGCGGACTTCTTGTAGATTGTTGGCAGACATGCTGGCACCCTTATTAAGTGGAAATCAACCAGCGTAAATTGTTTTTTATCTGACTCATTTAAACAGCAATAACGCTAATTTTAATTCTAGATGACATTTAATTACGTTGGTTGGAAATTCAGTATTATAATTAACTCTGCTCAATGCTTTGCGAAACATGTAGAAAGAAAATCTGCTTACCTTTTCGTGCAGGAAAATATATAAAATGCATGAAAACTAAATTTTTGTGAAAACATTATTTCTGCATTTTGTTGTTTTTCATCTTTTACGTCGTATGATTTTACTTCCGACACAAAGCGAATATACAGAATTGGTACAGGACTTATCTGTTAGTATATTTAGTCCTATGACCTAACTGTGATCACTGCGCAATATTTTTTGTATGTCGGAAATATAGTGCCGTACTTTTCATTTATGACGTAAAAAATTATCAATTGTTTATGATTTTTACGGTAATAGCTAGGCACATTACCCTTAAGAAAAATTTCTGAAAAGAAGTGAATTTATCTGACACCTCTGTGCAAGTTTATGAAACAATTTTATGAACAATCTCCTTGCACTCGTAAAAATACTCTGGTTTAAATAGATTCATCTTTCCATGAATATTTTTGCATTTTTGAGTATTACGAATGCTTTTTTTTTAAAGCGAATTTTGTTCTTGTGACTTGTACATTTTGTAAGCGACTTTTGTAAACTTTTATGTTCGTATTTACTCCTTTAATTTGAGAACATAGATGTACGTATTAACTCAAGTCCTTCTTTGTTTCAGGTAAGCTGACGATACTAACATTATTTGTTCCTGACCTCAACGTGAGTACTGTAACACCACCGGGCATCTCGTTAGAGAATGCACGGTTAGCGGCCCGGTTGTAGCTCAGTCGGTGATGGAAGGAATTGTTAATCAGATACAATGGAAGTACGAAATAAACATTTTGATCACTGGTAGAAAAATTACTTTTATTCCTGGGCAAGAAAAAGAATGCACCAGGGAAGTTACATTTGTAAATTAAATAAAAGAAGAGATTAAATGAAAGAAAAGAAAAAAATAAAGATCAGAATTAACAGTAAAGCTTATAACTAGGAACAGTACAAAATTGTTATAACTAAAATTACAATGGTAAAAAATTGACAATTCGACGTGCCTTGGCGCGGCACCGCGTTACAAAGTTACACAGGGGTGAATGCCCTGGGTTATACTGCCTGAGAAAGTTATTTGTGTGCCCGGGACGGGCGCGGCGGCGGTCGAAGGGGCGGTTGCGACCCTCGCTGGAGGTCGGCAGGGCCTATGCCCCACTTCGTCGACAGCTGAGCGGCCGTCGGGTGACGTCAACAAGGGAGCGGCGGCGTCTGGCGGCGCTTAACGGCGTCTGGCGTTGTCTGGTAGAACTTGAAGATCGCCGGGATTTTCTCCCGATCTCAGGATCGGAGTAATCAACCATGCGTCCCTCTGATTTTCATGACAATTGTTCTCAAGCACGACTTCAGAAAATTGAGAAATCCTTCAGAGACACATTCGCCTCTCTCCGCGACTAATTCCCACCCCAGAGGAGTTTCTCTGTCTACTGCAGTCGGCCCAATGCTCAAGCCCGCACTGAAATTTTTATAAGTCCTTCAGAGGCGAACTCGCCTCTGACCGACGAATAGTTCCCCCCCCCCCCAGAGAAGTTTCTCTCCCGACTGCCCTCCGTCTAATGAAATTCTGTAAATCGAAAACGTAGCAAGTAAACTTTTACCCCCACCCTTTTTCTCATGTGCTCCAGTTCCTTATAATGGTCGCGTCGCTATTGGCCAAAGGTAATGGCGTAGTACACTATTTTCAACCAATCGCGACGGGGGAAGCAAAGGAAATTTCCACACTCTGTGCCTCTTGTGAGGGTGCAGTGTTTTTTCTGGTTCCTTCTGGAACATAGGCCATGCCTGCGAAAGGAGGCGTTGTCCGGTGAAAGAATTTATCGTTCTGGGTTTCCCGAATACGAGCAGGCGTTCTAGAGATTTCCCAGATGTGCCTGCGTCCGAGCGCTCCTCAGTTAATCTTTTGACACCGGCCCTAACAACAACTTCGTAATGGGCCGGGGGCGCAAGTGGCTGTCACTAGAAAAGGGGTTGCGCGCGTGTCGCCATCTGTTTATTCTCCCAGTAAGTTTTCTTTGGTCCGGTTTGTTTTATTTAATTTGTACGAGGAAATCTGTATCGCTACAGTACAAGACTTAAAAAATGTGTAACTATTATGTCAACCAAACGACGTGTGTTTATTGAACAATTTTGGATACTTCTTTAATGAATTTATATTTGTATCTCTTAAAGCACATCTTGTGTCGCATTATTGTAAGTGAAATTACAATAATATCTGCAAATGCGTTAAATGTATCGGTTTGACGTGGAATTAACTGCTACATTCTAAGTCATTATAATTTTTTTTTTCAAAACCCTGTCACATTAAAATTTGGAAAGAGAAGATCACGAGTTACACGACCGCGAGAGGAAGTGTTTTTGAATTTTGTTTTCATTAAAATAGTAAACAACATTACTTCTCGTCACGACAACGCGCTAACATCTTTAAAATGTTGAAGTGTACAAATTTTTCTTTTTGTCAATTTCATTTTATTGGGAGCAGCAGTAATGTTTATATTACACGTTATATTTCTTATTTTTATTATAATATTACTTTTCCAACGTTAAACGCATTTTGCTTAATGAGAACCGTAATGAGAACAATAATGATAATAGTTTTATTTCATTAAATGAGCATACAAGTCTGAATTTTACCTGCAAATACACAAATATTAATATAAAATGTAGGTACATAGATTTCAAAACAAGAAATAAAATAGAAACTATGAATAACATAGAAACATGCCAGAAACCAGCCACTTTATAACACTGTTTAATTACACCCATTGGTTCCGTCAAAATATGTATGTACTCGTATGTTCGCATACGTTCTGCGTATGTAAGTGCGTATATTCATGCGTGCGCCTTCGAGAGCCCTTTAGTGCAAAGCTCGACCGGGCTTTCATTTCTTGTGTACGTGCATTACTACCTGGAATTAGTGTTTTACAGCTATTTCATTGGCCATTAAGGAAATCGAAGATTTTTTTTCAGTTTAAGAAACATTTATACTTTTTATACTTTTGTTAAATTCATTGATAGTTTCTTCTTAGAACGTCGTTGGCATATTTTCTCAATATGGGCAGTTTTTTGTGTGATAGTTTTAAAAGCGAACGAAAATTTAGATGCAGTTACATGGTCGTAGGTGCAGTGTTATGGTTCTTAAGCTGTCATATGGATTTTGGAATTACAACCTATGATTCGTGGCCAAGATGGTGTCATTTTTTCAGTTAACGCGTTCTTTTAACTTCCTAACTTTTTTATTATTGATGATGAAAAATATTAATTATATCTATATTCTATTAATATAAACTTCTAATTTTACTATTATTTGCTCATTTATCATTCTGTATTTACTCCTTTAACTCCTTTAACCATTATAGATTCACAACCATGTAGTAGAAATGGGAGATGTAGATCATGGAATTTGGTCGGAGTGAATTGAAATAGACGATAGTAGACTGAAAATGACGTAGTTTGCCTACGTCTCGGGAATATTTTTATTCCATCCTAAAGGAGGGCAGTAAATCAGTAAAATATAAAAACAACAAAAATATAGAAATATAGAAATGGCAATTACAACATTATAGTATTTTTTACATAAGAATCACAAACTGTAATGACCTTACTACAACATATACACTTGGTTTCAACCTCTCACAAACATAATGACAAGACTCAAACAGAACCCCACACGAAGTGGTTACAGTGCGATGGTGTATCATGTCCACGTCCAACTCAAGCCAAGGCGTCATAGCGAGTGAATTACTGTGATTCTACTGTAATTGAGTTGTGTGATCTGTTTTAGGTGACTGTAGAGGCCCTTATCACTTAACTGTAGAATTTTAGTCACTTGTTTTAATGTTTCAATTCGCTTCGACCAAATCCCCTGATCTATATTTCCCATTAAACTCCTTTATATAAAAAACTCCTTTTATTTAAAAAGGAAGTAAACTTAGATCATCCAGGATGTGAACTCTTGGGTGTGTAATAACCAACAGATATTGCAGTTTGCAAATATCGTTTAGTTTTGGGGCTTGCGTGTTAATCTTAGATGCGATTTGGCGTGTCGGCTAAAGGGATAGGCGATCAGTGAATGAGTAGGCCAGCGTGAACTGGTGACCTGCGACCAGCGGGGCAAAGCGTCGCCTATTATCCGCGGCGCAAGAAACTGCAAGTGTCGCCAGGGACAAATTACCTCCACTTTAAATTTCGTGCATGGGTGGGCGGGCGGCGCGGGGCGAGTCAGGGGTACGGGTCGGCGGCGTGGTGGTGGTGGGGGGGGCGTAGGGCGGGGAGCGGGGCAGTACGCGGGAAGAGGGAACGGCGCCGGGGCGAGTGAGAAACTGTGAGGCTAATAACTCAGCGACCTCGCCCGGAACACCCCGACCTCGCCCCGCCCACTCCCCCCTCTCCTTCCTGAAATACACGCGGAGATGCCTCCGCGCTGACTGGAATGCGCTTCAATTTGAAGGAAATGACCTTTTAGGCAAATGCACAAGTTTTAATAGTTTGTCGCGCGCGTGGCGCCACGCCGCGTCTTCCGCGGCCGCCATGCATAGTAAGCGCATGGGCGGCGGCGGCGGCGAAATAGACGAGCATTACGCCCGCCTGAAGTTCGCCCCGGCGACCGCGAAGTTTCGGCATGGTAGCCTCGCTCTAGGTTGTCCATCCCGGCCCGAATATAGAGAGCACATCGGATGGACATTCCTCGTGGGATTTGTTTCTGGTTTTCATATGTGCAGACGTTCATATTAGGCAGTAAAGCTGCGTCCAATGGTAAGGCAGCGTTTGCTTTTTAATGACTGTGAAACATGACATTTGTTAGAATTCTGTAAACGAATTTGAAAATGATGTCTGAAGGAAATGAAGTACACACTAATAATGTGATTTTGGAAACCTTGTTTAACAAAGTTGTGATTTTGGCTTTTCAGTACTCTTTCTTTTTTCTTGTTGGTCATGTGCTTCTTGTAATTATTGTGAAATACATATTCGATCATTGTAATGGTAGAAAAAAGATTGTAAATATGAATTCTTATTGTAAGGAAGTAACTCAAGTGAAGGGAAACAGTAAAAAACATCAACATTACGGATTTCCATCAAATTTATCAATCTTTGTTTAAATTAAGATGCATGCTGATTAAATATTTCCTTCAGTAAGTTCAATATTGTTTATTGAATGCGCTCGGTATTTTACCCTTAACGTAGGGAACATGGGTCAGAATGTGTTCATAATCGATTTTCCAACTAGCCTAGAGTAGAAGTGAGTTTAATCACATACATCACAATACAGTTGACCTCGAGACTCCACTTAGATTAGAGTGGAAACATGAAACCACGTAAATTATTTTCTTTTTAACGTATTTGGTTACAAACTATTATACTTTTAGTCTCAAATCGCTTAACATACAAGGTCAGAACCAAAACCCGCAAGTATGCACGTAACATGTTCGTTTTGCTTGTGAGGTTTTTATCTGTTGGGAAAATTATAATGCAAGTAGTGTGTTTCAGTAAATTATTTATAAAATAGAAAGAAATTTGTTATTATAGAACTACTAGAATTTGTTATTATAGATTATTTTTAACTTTTCATATGACTTTGCAGTAGAACATTGCACTTGTTTATACCACAGTTCACAGCTGTATTCCCAACGCAAATAATTATAAGCCTGGGGAAATATGCGTTTTGTGCCCAGTTCTTTGATGTGGTTTCAGTAAAATTGCATTAAAGTTTAATCAATCTGCTCTCATTGAATTTGTGTATAATTTACATTAGTGTATCTACGACGTCGATTTATTACATTTTTTTACTTATTGAACGATAATAACGGTTAAATTGATGAGAGTGTAACCAATGATTTGTTAACAAATTCTGTTAAGTGAACTTCGTTGCTTGAAGGATATATTGCAATGTAATTTTACAGCAATGTAAAAATTTTGCAGAGTGTTATTATGTAATACGATTTACTTTGATATTGCATTTCAGATGAGGCATTTCTGACCGTATCAAATATGTTGAAAAATTAGTACAATATTTGTGGTTCTTACAATAAACGTTCCAAGAATTATAATCCAATTATCCACGGAGAGGAGATATAAAATGGGTTTTGTGAAGAAAAGAAAGAACGAAACGTTGAAATTGCAAATACGATATTTGCGTTAGGGTTACAATGCTTTATAGTAATTGAAACTCGAAGAAATTAATTTTGTCGTAGAGAGAGTAAAACAGTAGAAGTAAATAGTAAGTAATCAGACAGGAAAAAAGTATTTAGGAACGCCATACACAAATCCAATGAAATGGCTGAGATAGGATGCCAAATTAATACATCTGTGCTGGGTAATGAGCACGGGACACTTTCAGGAATTATGTGCATAGAGAACAAGATAGTTGAAGGCGAGTGTTAGTGGAAGGCTGAAGGAAATGAACGCTAGTGTCAGGGCGAATATGCGCAAGTCGAGAAACTGTTCGAAGTATCGAAAGTAGCTTGGGTTTGCAAAGTGTTCAGAATTTCAACAAGATGTGAAAATCCACCCTGAATTAGAAAATGAGTTTTTAAAGTGATTTTGGAAATTTTAGTACGGAATTAGAAAAATGGGACACTAACCGGGAGGGGGGGTGCAAAATGGTATTGGAGTGATGCTGTTCGACGTGGAAGTATAATATGCAATGGTAATGCAAATGATCGCAGGCCATCGTCCAAGAAGGCAGACCAGTGCTGATATCAGAGAAATGTAAAGATATTTTCTAAAATTGTAGGAAGAGAATAGTTATTTACAGTATAAGTGTAGTAAAGCATCTGATTACGATACGAGATTGGAAAATCGCCAAATGAGCCCGTTAGGCCGAGTTTGGTAACACTTGAGCATTGTAATCAGAGTTCCGTCAAAAATATCCTACAACGTTGTATCCACTTTGTAAAAATGTATTAGATGTTATGTGAAATTTCGTCCTACGCCTTTAGTATTTGGCATGTAGTATTCGCATTTTTCTCCAAAAAGTGGCGAGACTGTTCTCCACAAGGAGAATAATTGAAACACATTTGGTGTATACTTTTCGACATGAGCGAGTATAGATTTGATTCGGAAATACAAATAGCAGCAAATGCTATAGAAACATTGTTACCTAACAAAATAAAGAAAGGAATACGAGCATGAGTATTTAATTTTTACAGATTGGTGTGAAAAGAAAAGTCCATTCCGTAGTGGAAAAAGTTTTTGTTGCATACTTTTCTGGCAAGTCAGAGAAGGAGAAACCAAATGGTGTTTGGACCCACTACTCTACGTTAAAGAGTACAATACCAGGTAATGACAAGATTAATATCAGTAAGTTTACTCAGTTATTAGCGTTTTTAAGGAGGAAAAGTAAAGGATACAAGACGAAGTCCAAAATATTTTCAAAAGAAGAGTGGTAAAGTGCGCCATAAATTACCGCCCCAGTGTCGTAATGACGTACATTGCCACACTAGGGCGGTAAAGTACTTCATTGCGGTACTGATTATAATGGCATATTGTTTGACTTTACCTAACCATAGTGAATAAAGTTATGTAACATATGTTAGCATAATTGTACGTTTCAGGAAAGAATAAAAAAGAGTATAGAAGTATGGCCGTGCATGCAGGAAATTTAGTGATGTATGAATGGATGTAAACGAGTTACAAATGAGGGTAGGAATGAGAATTATTTGTATTTTAGAAAATTGTATTTGTTTCCTTATAATTTTTCATTGATAGCACATGGCAGAAAATGTGGACACCGGGTGTATATTTGTTTGTTATATGAAATTCGTGAGCAAGGAAGCTTCTGCATTTATATGATGTAATAATATTGAAGTTGGATAATTACAAAATTAATAAAGGTCAGTATTATTTTAAAATAATGTGATCATTTTATAATTCATTATGTCATCATATGATATGAAGAATATATGATGTTGCAACGTGTACACTGGAGGTTTGAATACATGACTCTTTCGAAAAATTATTGTGTTGTTAGCATTTTATTGATACATTTTAAAGCATTTTCATAGAATATACATGCGTGTCATTCTTAAATGTTTGGAATAAGTTACTACATTTCGAATTGTCCAGTATTATTAAATAATAATTTTGTTTTTATTTCATTCTAATTTTATAAAAAATTTTCGACTCCGAGAGCATAAATTAGAAAAATATTGAAGTTTTGTTACACTAACAAGGTTGCTTTAGCGCCCTGCAATATATTGCTTCATTCTCAAAAGGTGCTTTTCAGAGCAAAAAGTTTTAAAAAGACTGAATAGAGACTTTTGTTTTCGTGAACACCTGATTTATGCTAATCTGAAATTTCACTAATGCTGAGCGCTATCCAGGAAATTTGCGGGAAAACGTGAAGGAGTGCATAGAAATAAATGGATCAATTGAAGCAGATCGTTGGAAACCACTTATAGTGATTAAAGTACGCTAAAAATAATACGACGTCATGGGGCACGATCCGTAAAGTATTAATGACTAGAGATAATTATTCAGACTCCCAATTGTTGATTGACATTATAAAAACGTGGTTGTCAACCAGTATTGAATGGAGTTTAATTGAGATACATAATGCTCATGTGATTTTTTTTTATTGATTCCTTCTATTTACTATCTATGCAAGTAGGGTTTGAAATGTGAGTCGCTGTTTGGAGTGGTCACTGCATATTAATAAAGAACAGGAAAGCGAATTGGAAGAATAAGAAACAGACGAGGAGTACAAAGAAGAAAGAAATGGGAGGTCGAAGACTGAAACGAGGTCGAAGAAAAAACAGAAGCGGAGGTCCAGGAAGAGAAGAAGAAGGAGTGGTCGAAGAAGAAGAAGAAGAAGAAGAAGAAGAAGAAGAAGAAAAAGATGTCGAAGAAGAAAAGGGAGAAGATAATAATACCTCTAAATTTTGATTCGTACATATTGGACATAAACACATGCTCACCAAGGGAGAAATTAAATGGGATGATGATATGATTTGTTGATATGAAACATTTGTGATGCATTTTTGTGGGAACAGAACATTTACAAATTAAAACCTCTCTTGAAAATAATACCACTTTTAGAAGTAATTTAATACTTCAGTGGATAATATTTACATTATTTTTGTTCATAATATTTTCCATTATTAAATAGTACGAAACTTATTTGATACGAACCAAAACCTAATATTCTTATCCTATAGTGAATAGTGCGTTTTACGTCAGTTGCTAACAAGATTGGCCAAGTGTTCTTCGGTCACAAACATGGGCGGAAAGAGGAATTCGAAGGAACATTGTATGAAAATGTCACCTTATAACACAAGGTCGGTTATATTTAATCTTTTCCTCTTTTCTTTATGTTTGAGAAGGGGGTAGGTACAACATACTAAAAATACGTCGTTAGTTATTGGAAGCCATAACGGTGTTCGTGAGGCGATACTGAGTGGCGACATAAACAACGTAGCTTTCTGCCGCCTCCTTCGAGGCAACACGTGGTGGCCAATGGTGTTCCCGGGGGCCCGAAAGTCTGATTTCCATTGATCATATCGCCTCCTTATCCGTTTGATCGTGCACTAGATCGTGCTCGCTAGATATGCAATAATGCGGGGATGTACTGACAATGTCGTTTGTGAAAACTTAGCGGATCGCAAAGAAATTTTGTTGCAAGTTCCCTTTGGAAGTAGGGTATACGAGAAACATAAATATATGAGCATGAAAAGTATCACAACGAAAATACTGTTCAATAATTATTGGAGTACATTTTTGCTCTTGAATTGAGTGCATTTTAAAATGTTTATTAGAATATTACAGGAGTAGGTAGCAGAAAAAGCAGCTATTTTATTACATAATAATAATAATAATAATAATAATAATAATAATAATAATAATAATAATAATAATAATAGTGTGAAGATGCCTTAATGAAAATGCCTGCACAAGCAGATGATGGTTATACTCCGCTAAACGGCAACTGCAGCAGGAACAACACCGAAAGAGACCGTTCAAACAGATCTAGAAGATTGGCAACAAAAGGCAATGCAAGGCAAATACCTCATGTTGAAACACAGTCCTCTCTGCAAGCTATCAGACGGCTATTTATACCCAGAAACAGAGGCATTTATAATGGCAATCCAAGATAGAGTACGCTGAACTAGAAACTACGAGAAACATTGCATGAACATGCCCGTGGTTGACAAATGCAGGAAATACGGCACCAGTGGTGAAACAATGGAACATATAACGGCTGGATGTACTGCACTTGCCGACAGCGCGTACTTGGGGAGAGACAACCAACTAGCTAAGATTGTCCATCAACAATTGGCTCTCAAGCATGCAATGTTAAATAATGAAGCTCCTCCGTATTATAAATACTACCCAGTACCTGTAATGGAAGCAAATAATACCATCATATACTGGGACAGGCCCATATTAACAAATAAAACTATGGCCTTCAATAGACCGGATATAGTTTTGATTGACAGGGACAAGAAAGAAGCTATGCTTGTTGATATTGTCGTACCATTGACAGACAACCTAAAGAAAACAGAGACCAAGAAAATAACTAATATGAAGATCTTGCTCTGGAAATAAAATATATGTGGAAATTATAGGATGTAACAACTTGCTGTTTCAGCTGATGGTGTGATAACAAACAATTTCAGAAAAAAATCTAAAAAAATTGGTATTACCTCAACGAACTCTAAATTACGGACAGAGAGCAGTGATCCTGCAAACATGTCATATACTTCGCAAGTTCTTGAACAAATGAGGCTTCCATATCGGTCTTGGGGGGTCAGAGTGAAATTTTTCTCCTCAGTGAAGGAGCTCTTTCCTTAATGTGGCAGGAATGGGCAAATTGAACCCAACACAAGCTGCTGAGAAAATAATAATAATAATAATAATAATAATAATAATAATAATAATAATAATAATAATAATAATAATGATAATAATAATTAATAATAAAAAATCCGCTAAGATGGCTCAGGGCACCGACTGATATTACTGCAGTCCCTCTGACGGAGTTTGTGGGATTCGAGTCCCGTCGGTGGCAGGATTTTCGATTCACTACGTAGATATATAGGTCGATTGTTCAGCCGCTGTCTGGAGACGACTTCTAGCAGCCGGCTGTCTGATGGATAGTTATTTGTGGTTTCTTCGTTCTACACCAGGCGAATGCTGGAGCAATACTCCAACATGCGGGCCCCGATCTCTCCGATCTCTTCGTTTTCTTGCACTCACCCCTTACTTACACAATCTCTACTCTTAACATACACACTCACACACACACTCACACACACACTTACACACACACACTCACACACACATTCACACACACACACTCTCACACACACACTCACACACACACACACTAACAACAGTCGGAGACCGGAATTTTCGAGGCTGGGGCTGTGTCCCGCTGGTGGGAGTCACGGAGATGAGCTAAACCCTGCAAGCTGACCTGTCGGTTGGTGCTACCCAGGGAGAGGAAGAAATCCTTCATTCCCCGTGATAAAACAAACATTACACTTACAGGAATGTCCATAACAGTAGTCATGCTCGGAAACAATAATCTATAATAATAATAATAATAATAATAATAATAATAATAATAATAAACAATATGCTGTTCTTTCTTTTTGATGGCACCACAGCCCAGTTCGGGTCGTAGCATAACGGAATTCGCAATGCTACTGGACCTTTATCGCATGATGGATTATTTCATATGGAAGTGACATTCGATTAAGACTTGATTAACATTTATGTAGATTGTGAAATTAGTATTGTAAATGATAAAGGGTAATTCATTCTTTTATCGGTTGTGATGGTTCTATAAAATGGAGAAATATAATTGAAATATGCACAGCAATTGTTTGAAGACAATGCAGTGCATGTGCATCCATGCAATGCACTTTTAGACTATACAAGTAAAACGTTCCTTGAATGAGGTATTTTTTCCAAGATCTCGACTTAATGAAGATTTAAATGAGATATTTCGCAGCTATGGTGTTTTGGTGCTCTGCTAACTGTATCCGCGATAAGGAGTGAAGAACAAGGAGAATGCTTATCCTCTTATATCATTCCCTGTTTTGAACAGGTGGTATCAAAAGTTTCTCTGTAACTACTACTGAAAATAATTGTAAACTTGTGTATGCCATTTTATTCATCGTACAAATCGGAACGAGTCGTACATCGTACATCGTACGAGTCGGAAGCTCTTTAATTAAAGCAGTAACAAGAAGAAAAGAGCAATATTTGAGTCGAAAGGCGGCGAGCGAGACTTTTTCAAAGTTGCTTAATTTTCGGCCCGATGGCTCAAGCCATTATACCTGCTCAGACGCGCAACTTGAGATTCTACCACTCAAATTCCTCTACGCCCTTTTCGCCATATAGCAGAGAAACAAGGTAATACTGGGGCACAATAGGCAAATTGAATTTTACTCAGAGTCTTTTCCTAGGCTTCGTCTTTCACAAGCTGTAAATCTACAACATTGGACAGCTGGGTTTACTTCCTCTGCGAAGGAAGACTTACGAAGTATTTTTTCGCCCTTAAAAATCCACGGCTTTGAGTGGGTTTAAACTCGCGAACATGGGAATAACAGACCACCAACACAACCGAGGCGGCTTACGGAGTCTCGGCGGTCGCACGTGCTGGCCAGCGGCGCCTTGGTCGGCCGGCCGGCGAAGGGAGCGCTCCCGTCCGTCCGTCCACCGTCCATGGCGCGCACGCGGCCGCGAGCGGTTGAACGCGGCGGCGCGGGCAAGACGTGAATGGATGCTCACTGCGCGGAGCTGGGGCGACGAGGGCGGCGGCGGCGGAGGCGCGACGCCGGCGCGCAGACTCGGTTCGACCGCGCGCGGCGGGGCGGGGGTGAGGGTGAGGGCGAGGGCGGGGCGGGGCGGGGCGGGGCGGGGCGGGGCGGGGCGGGGCGGGGGGTGGCGGCGGGGCAGCGCGGCCGCCGCCCCTCGGCCGCGCTCTCAGTCGCCCCGGGGCCGCCGCCCGCGTCCTACCAGCTGTGAGTGCCCGCGCGCGTGTGCAGCCGTGGTGGTGTGGTTGTTGCTCCTTGTGCTAATGGTGTTGTTATTTTTTTTCGTTCATGTTCATGTTGATGTTGTGATAGAGCACAGTAGTAGCACAGTGGTGGTTGCTCGGATGGTGGTGGCGGTGGTGGAGGAGGTGGCGGTCACCTAGTTTAGATTTTTCGTGATTTTTTCCCCTGCATTTTCAAACATTTTTAACTGTTCACGTTTGTTTGCAATTATTTTATATTGTCAGTGCAGATTTTCGAATGTAAATCAATCGTGGAACATTTTAAATGAAATAACGTAACTTATCTGTTAATTTTTTGACGCCGTGTGTATGCGTCTTTAAATTTATTCATGCATTGACTGCACACAGTGCTGATAGTTTAATTATATTATGTTTTAATTTACTTGTCACATAAGTAGATGTCGTGATTAGTGTTTCTATAACGGAACCGAAAAAAAAGACCACCGTTCGTTTCGAAGCGGGTGTCAGTTCCCGCGCCCCAGAACCACGCAGTGCGAACAGGGGCTTCGCCGGACGCCCGGAGAGCTCGCCGCGGGCGGCGGGCAACGGGCGACGGGCAACGGGCGGGCGCTCGCGACGGTGGCGGGGCGCCGCGGCTTCGTCCACGCGTCGCAACGCCCCCGCGTCGCGCCGTCTCGCGTTGCGCCGCCCGCGCCGCCCCGCCGCGCCGTGTCGCGCCGCGCCGCCGGGGCGTCGGTCGAGCTGTTGTTGCTACTGCTGCTGACGATGTGATGTTTTCGTTTCGCCGCCGCTATAGTCGGAAACCCTTTCTTTCTGTAGGTTCGTTCACGATGGTCAAATAGCAAGCTCACAGAGATGCCCGACAAGAAGGAGGTGCCGACGTCAGCGTAGTACAGTGCCGTGTGTAACGCGACCGCCGATTGCTCTGATGCTTGTGTTGCTTCAGGTCACATGTAAGCATTTTGTTTGTTTACTGTCAGCATTTGCTAGACTCTTTTAAGTAGATACTCTCTCTGTGTGTCATTAGTTTTTAAGACTATTTAGTTCGTAGTGAGTGGGTCCTCTCTATGTGGCAGTGTTGACCTTCTTTCTTCGTGTCTATCCCCCGTAAAAGTAGGGTAATCACACGTAGTATTGTAGCGTACCAATTAGAAATTTGAGAGAGCTTGTGTTGTATCGACCTTATACTCGGCAGTGTTTACATAATAGTGTGTCGTGACACGCGGTGCGGGGGTGGAAGCGGTCAGGGAACGTGCGAAGAGGGGAGGTGCCCTTTGGTCGTCGTGTTTTACAACCAACCCTTTTCTCTCTCTCCCGCGCGAGCGCGCGCTGGCTTCCGATACGGGCTTTAATAGACGCCAACAACGCCGTCGTATATCCATGCCCTCAAAATGACCGTTTCGCGCCGCCTTTATGGCTCTTCGACAGTTGCGCCGGAGCGCCGGCGGCAGAACGAGCCGCATAAATCGCTCTCCGCCGCCGAAGCGTGGGCGTCGGGACGCGGGCCCCGCGGCGTGGCCCTTCATCGCCAGGTAGTAAATACACGCCTTTACGAGGCGTTGAGCCGTGTGCCAGGGCGCCCTATGCGGTGTCGCGGGGCCGCGTGTGACCTCGGAGGCGTCGCGTCGCTGGTGATGTCCTCGCGAGGCGGTTGTGTCGCGGCGGGCGTGGGCGTGGGTTGGCGCTGCCGCCGCGAGACGCTCGCGAGGTGCCGGTGCCGGAGGGGGCGTGGCCCTAGTCGCGGAGCGGCCTCCGCGGGACGCGGGAGGAAGCCGGCTCGTTATACGGGGCTGCCGGAGCACAAAGGAGCGCTAGTCAGTATGCAACGAATTCAGTACATTTGCGAAGGACTCGGCGGAGGACGGGGTGGAGGGGGGTAGCGGAGACGGCGACGCGCCGAGCGTCGAGTGCACATCGCCGCCGCCGTCTCGGCTGCAGAACTAATTAGCATATTTATGCGTCGCTCGCGGCGGCGGCGCTGGCACCTGAGGAGAAGGCGGCGGTGGCCGAAGCGGCGACCCGCCCTTGCTTCGCCTTACCACGCCTTGCCTCGGCGTCGACTTGGCGTTTCGCTTCACGAAACCTGAAAATTTAAGAGTCATGTTTCGGTATCTCGATCGCGTAGCGTGATCAGCCGGCGTCTGGCGGCGCGGCGTGGCCCGGCCTCCCGGCATCGGCACGGGGCTTTGGCGGGCGTGGCGGGGGAAGAGAAGGCGCAAAGACGGCCGCCCGTTCTCACCACCGCCTGAATTATTCCTTCACGTGATATCGTCCTTCATTGTTCCCGACGGCCGCCCCTAACCGCGCGCCACCCCGCCAAGATTAAGCGGCGGAGGGGGAGGGCAGTGGGTGGGTCGGGGACGGGGAGCGATTTCCGCTCGTACCCCGACCGCGGAGGGAAGCTCTAAGCCGCACGGCGTTTGCCTTAAAGGGAAGAGGAAATAATTCAATCGATCGATGCTGCCCTATTTAAAGTATTTGTGTCTCCTTTTGTGGGCGTGGGACGTCGCTGTCTCGGCTCGCACATCCCCGCTGTTTTCCCCCGCTGCCGCTCCCCGCCTTGCTTTCTGCTCAAAAGGCGGACTAAACCGCGTTTTGTTCCGCCGTCGGCGCCCGCGCCGGGGTCTCCTTCCATATTAGCTTTATGCGCGCGTCGCCTGTCAGGCGTGACTTTCTTGCAGGCGGCGGAGGCGGAGGCGCAGTGTGTGGCCGTTACCTGTGGCTTTGTGGCCGCCCGGCCTGCTGTGTGTACCTGCAGCGCCGGCTAAAAGCCCACTGAAATCCGGTGCATGCGCCCCGCCCTCCCCGCTCAACCCCGCCCCCGCCCCACGGCCCGGTTGCGTCTCGTGCGCCCATAAATAACGGAAAGCTATATCGGGACTTAGGTAGGCGAAATTGACAGGGCCGCCCAGAAATCGTAGACAATGAAATTTGCGTGGGGGTAGGGGCCTCTGAACCGCTCTCTGCTCCCTTTCTCTTGGGGCGTTTTGTACAGGATGCCCAAGAAGTAATAACCACAGCGAGCTGAGCAAGTGAAAGTGATAGCGTGCTGGAATCTCAGTAGTGTATTCTTCCTAGTGTCTGTGAATGGATCGTTGGGCAAAGGGAATGAATGTATTTGTATGTAAATTTTCTAACATTCTATACTTCAAACTTCCTGAACTTATTTTTATTTCTTTTATTTACTTATAAAGCGTCGCGTTTTCTTTTTTTCTAGTGTTCAGGCACATACTTCGTCGATAACTGTTACTGTAGAACTATATATTATTTCAGATCAAAAACAATTTTATGTATTCTTATTTATGCACATTTTTTCTTTTCGACTGTATCATTTTTACTTTTTCGTACATATAATATATATTTTTAAGTACGTTTTTATATTTTTAAAAATTGTATATACCTTTCAAATCGTACTTTGTATTATTTTCAAGTTATGTCTCGTAAAATTGACACAATAATAAAGAAAGCTTTATTTTTGAAAAACAAAAAATACTCTCTATAGTTTTTTCGTTTGAGACGTTTTTGGTGCTCTCGGTCTAATGCACAACACAAAAATAACTTTTAAAAATTGAAAATTCGTAATATCTATTCGTTATGTATAGTTTACGTCTTACTGAGATATAATCGTGGTATGTGCGGCAGAGATGAAAGCGGTTATATCGCCTGGTAGATTTTGCCGGTGACCTCTCTTTGCGCGGGTTGCATTGTGCAGCGATAGAGGGCCTGGGGTGGGCTGGCTGGCAGGCTTGCTGGCGGGCGGGCGGGCCTGCTGGCTGCTCGATAATGCTAACCGGCGGATGATCTGGCCCGGCGCGGGCTCTAAATCAAGCGCGCCGCCCCCGCCGCGCCCCCACCGCGCGCGCCGCCACGCGCCCCCATTGGCCGGCGGCGCCGCCGAGCCACGCCTCCCGCGCCGGCGCCCGCGAAAAGTGGGGCGCTCCGGGGCGTCTTTGGCGGCATCGATCCCGGGCCCCGCCGCCGCCGCCCACCCCCGCCCCCTCGGGCCGCCCGCCGGCGACGCGCCGCCGCCCTCGCCCCCGCCTCGCTGCTGGCTTGGCTGTATATAATCAAGTGGGGATGGGGTGGGTGGGGGAGAGCGGGAACCGGGAACGTGGAAGGCAGACGGGAAGAAGTTGGCGAAGTTCGGAGGGAACCGAGTCGACTACTTTTAAAAGCAAAGGCGTCTCACAATGAATTCCAGGCAAACACATCGCCGGCGGATCCCGAGCCGGGCGCGTCCGCGGGAGATGAGCGCCTTGTTGCTACTTCTGCGGCGACGTTGGCAGGCCCGAGCACGTAAACACTGAGGCCGATATTGGGATGAGTTTCTTATTTGACGGCACTTCCACTGCGTATTGTTTGTAATATGACACCCGCCCCCTTTTCGAAGGGAAAGGAGAAAACAGTCTCACGTCGCGCGACTTTAAGTATAAAAAAATATTAACGGCATAAAGATACGCAAGTGAAAGTGAAAATTATATGGGTATTTGTAGTGAATACGCATTTTGCGGGACCCGTTTGAAAGCGATATTGCTGGTTGTCTCGAAAGGCCGATGTGGTGTTGGTTATGGGTGGCAGCTGCATAAATTGCCGCTTGGAATGCAACATGTATCGCTTGCTGCTAAAACCGCTACATGCACTTCGAAAGCGCTGTATTTATTTTCACTTTCATCCAGAGTACAAATTAATGATCCCTTCGGTATATTATTAAAGCTTACCATATTTATTCTGTGTAATCCCTGCAGATGAAACGGAATTTTAACATAGAATTCCACAGAGGATTTTGTATTGAACGTGGAGTTATGCAGTTGTAAAATATAGGCATATGTTTTCAAAAATGGTGGAATAAAAATATCGTTCATGAGTATTCAAATAACATTAGCCATTTTTCAAATATCCTATTTTTTAAAAAAAGGAAGATCTAAAAAATCCTCGTTAATATCATGACTTTTCATACATAGCAGAATGCTTTTTTTGTTCCGATAAATGATATTAGAAGGGATTTCAAAGTGCAGTGATTTCAACTTAATTAATTTGCGCCTGTCATTGAAAGTAGGTCAGGAAACCAATAACACGCTCAAATCATAAATATAAAAGTGATCAACTCACACTAGGGTGGATTGTTGTAAAACAATTTAATGTCAGGATTTTTCATTATTTTTAAAAAGTATTTCTTTGTGAATCATTTGCATACTTTCCAGCATATTTTGAATTATTATTTGTAATATTAAATTATATTTAATATGGTTAAAACATGTTTTTATTTGCGCTAAATGAAAACAATATACCCTTTTATTCTGTTAAAAAGGAAATAAATTCGTCTGTAATCGTATTTGCAAAATTATCATCTACCTATTTATTACGGGGAGGTGAAATGTCGATAAATATTGTTTGTTTGAGATAATAAAATATAAGTCTCCGAAAGGGCGATGCGACTTACCGTTCGTTTATTCAGCTTAGTTTAAAAAAAGGATTTTCAATGCTGTACATACTCCATCAAATTTTATTAGCCTTTGCAGGCAGAGCGTATTATGTTCACTGAAAACCGTTTCATTCGCCTTGCGCATTAATGTAATGTAATATATTTTACTTCGCATATTAGATGTGTACTTCGGGCATACTGGTAAAATGTACTTCGCATACTAGTAAAATGATTGTGGACAACACAGATTTTTTTGTGTATGGCATAAAAAGGGTAGCTTTGATTACAATGGGGATTTCTTCAAATGGAAGTGACGTTTTTGTTGAAATCCTGTGTACTTAAGGTAGCCACTCTCATCGTACTATACTTATAATACTATACTTATAATACTATACTTATAATACGATTTTGGAAGTGATAATGGTGTAACCTTATCTTGATCAGTCAGTGGGTTGTAATTAAAACGTTAATAATTTTCACGGTTCTCTGTGAGATCCACTAATGTTTCCATTTTGTGCATATTTTTTCAGAAATCGTTAGTATTTTTATTTTCTGAAGGAAAAAATGGAAAAGTGAATATGTATTAAAAATGGAGGAATTCTTTCACAATCAGTAATGAAAATAATATTTGATATTTATAAAGTATCGTAGGATTGGTCATTTTATTTCAAAAATAAGATAAAAACGAACCCTTTCAAACCTAATTTGAATTATTATTTAATAAGTTTGTGTGAAATAAAAAATGTTTTTTTCTGATGAAAGAATACAGCATTATTAATTATAATTCTAGATGGGACTGTAAATACACAAAAAATAACTATATTATGAATTTCGGGACCGAATAAGAAAGAGTGATAAAATGAAGAAAAGGAAGTAGAAGTTTGTAAACAAGTGACAAAATCGAATGGGTATTTACAAACTATTTGCTATTGAGATGATATGATTCTTGTATTGAATAGTATGATGTGCGCGGGTGGGGAGAGTGAACTTGCAGCGTCTTGGCCACGTACGTGCGAGCGCTTAGCAGCATCGCCGCGCCAGCGTGCTCGGGGACTACGTAAAACGCGGGAGCGCCGGAGTTCTGGGTCGGGGTCCCAATTGGTTGCCAATAGAACGAAATGGGGGATGAGTCTCACCGGCCTCTGGAGGCGCCGACGACGACGCGGGGGGGGGGGGGAGCTTAAGGACCACAGGTGGAGGGCGAACACGTCTCCTGCTGCCAAGGCGGCATCCGTCCGTCATTAGGGCTGGCGGCTTGGGAGAGGCGGCGGCTGTAAACCGCCTGACGCTTTCCTGTTTCATTACACTGGCGCCTCGGGAAGTATTGCGTCGTTCATTTGCTGTGTGCGCTCACTTCCGACTCTCCCATTTTGATCTTCTGTACTCGTCCTTTCGTCCTCTTTTTTTTACGTTGTTACCTCTCCGTTCTCGCCATTTCATTCTGAGCTATCTGTTCTTGTCTCTGTTCCCCTGTATCTGCATCTTCGCCTCTTTGTCATCCTCGCTTTTATCCTCCGCTTTTCCCGTCTTCAACCTCATCCCCGCACCCTTGCTGCTCCATTCAAGGTCTTTCTTAAAAAAATGTGTCGTTTCTACATCTTTCTTCCTTCTTTCAGATTTTCTGTTTTCATCTTAATTTCTCTGTTTTGCATTTTCCTCCTCCAATAGAAAGAACTGTTCGGATTCTAATTGTTTTTTTCCTGTCCCGTGTTCTTACCACTTCCTGTTGCAACTTTCACTTTTCACTTCCTATCTCCGATCGCTATACTTTTCCCTATTTAGAAATCTGCCGATTCCATATTCTATATTTGCATGTGCCACCAGTTGCCGCAAGCAATCCTCTCGTTGTGTACCTTGTCCCTTGCCCAAAATAATCCGCTGTGTGGCAAAATCGTCGTCTAGAACCATTCCCGCTCCTCGGAGTCCAACGAATCTCTCATGTCTCTCCCCTTCTTCTCCATTGTATTCCCCGCCGCCGTTTTCGCCCCCGCCCTTGGGCGTCCGTGGGCATGGGCGGCGAGGCGAGCCACGGGCGATTTAGGCAACGCGAGGCCGTGAGCCGTTCCGCCGCTCATAAAGAGCCACTCTTCATTGGCCCAAATGGAAATACGGCGGCGGGGAAAGCGGTATTTGGGCGCAGGTAGATTTGCCAGCCGTTTGCGAGGTGCGAGCGCGAAATTGGCTGTTAGGCGGAGGCCCCCGCGGCGCGCCCCGCCCCCCAACACTTCTTTCCCCGCGCCCGCCCTGCGCGCGTGACGGCTGCCGCCCGAATTGGGCTCCGCGCCTCGCCTCGCCGCCGCTGCCAACTGCGCGCAATTGGTACGACCTCTATTTTCTTGCGCGCTCGCCGCGCGGGCCGTGTTCGCCTAAGCGCCCGAGTAAAGAAGTCGAGGGGGAGGGCGGGCTTGCAATGAAGCGGACGCTCTCTGGGACTCTTGTTATGGGGATGCCCTACACGGAAACAACTACGACCACCAAGTGTGTTTTTTAAAGGCAACAAAACTATACGATGTATATTTTGCTTTTCTTTCATTTCCCTTTCTCCTTTATGTAGTAATTTTCGTAATTAAGTGAATTAAATATTATTCGTATTACATTCTGAAATAGCATAGTAAAAACCATTTACATGTAACATATTTGCGAAAATATGGTACTTATCTGAAATAAAATGTTCAATTGGTAGTGTACATTTTGTGTATATAATGTTCATTAGGATATGTTTTGTGGAAAGCCCAGTTTCTATATCAAAATACCTTCCGTCTTTCTTCCCTCTCTCCATCCATCCATCTATCCATCCATTCATTCATTTATTCATATTGTTTCTTTCTACCTCTCTCTCTTTTGCTTTCGCTCTCCCGCTCTCCCTATCCGTCTTTCTCTCCCGTCCCTATCTCTCTCTCTCTCTCTCTCTCTCTGCCACAATTCATTATCTGGAGGACGCTTTCACGAAAAAGAACCCCCTGGGATATTCTCGCGTCGCAAATTCCCGGATCGCCGCCTCCGCGCTCGCGGCGCTATCTCCCGCCCGCGCACCTGGCGCCGGAAAGCCACCCGAGACGCCGCCACCGCCTTTGAGTGGCTTCGGCACCGGCGCCGCGTGGCCCCCTTCCGCCCCTCCGAGTTCTTCCCACTCGCTCGCATTCCCCGTCCTTCGTGTCGCTCTCTTGGGCTGAGCCCTCGCCTTCCACTCCATCCGCCCCGGAATTACCCATCTATCCAATAATGCCGGATACTGAGAACACGCCCGTTAAATTGTAGAAGAAAGTTTGGAAATGTTTAAAAGGTGACCACTTTTTTTTTCTTTTCGAATAAACTAATGCACTTTCATTACAGTAGAATAGATACGAACGCATACGCGAAGCATGTTTACGAATTTTACCAACGCATACATGATTTTTTTATATGGTTTGCTTTACTTTTAGGGTGACAATCTCCGGTTACAAGCAAATTGAAAAAAGTAGAAAAGCGTATCTTAGTTCACACTTCACCGTTGTTACAACACTCCAGAATTCTATCGGGATAGAAGAGGGAGGCGCCTTGGCGTCTCGCAGAGCGGTTTCTCCTCCAGATATCAGTTTTTGTTAGTTTTGTTTTTGTTTTGTGGTCCCGTCCTTCACCTTAGCTTCATTTTTGGAATTTTTAATGTCATATTCTTGTTTCTGTAGTAACTAATTTTGTTCTTTGTTATTTATTTGGTTTTATTTACATGCCTCTCACTTACGATGGATCTGTGAATCTGCTCTTGTTAGCTTTTTTTTTTACGTTCGTGAATTTTCCGAAAGTGTCCTGAACGTACTTTCAGTGACACTTTCATTAACTCTTCATTTCCGTATGTGCTTGCCCTCTTCCTGCCTTCGGGCGTTTGCCAAAGCCTTCATCCGCAGTCAGGCGGCGACTTCCTCCATCTGGTGGCTCCCGGGGCCTCCGCGCCGTGCCAGTCGCTCTTTCCTCGCTCTCTTCCGCCTTCCCTCGCGTCCCCGCCCCCGCCCGGCCCCCGCCCGGCCCCCGCCCGGCCCGCTGCCGTCGCGGGCGCCGGCGCCGAGCAGGTAGTGCATTTTATTGGGGGTATTTCGAGCGGCGCCCGCCTCTCGCGGATTCGCGTGACGCGACGGATGCCTCGGCCCGGCCGGCGCAGCGGCAGAGGCGGCGGCGGCGCGCCCGTTTTTTCTCATCGTTGTCGACGGAGTCGTCGTCGTCGTGGTCGCCGCCGCCAACAACCGTCGACGTCGCTGCCCTCCCTAAATCCGGCAGAGGTCGCGGATGGAATTAGAACTAAAATGCGGCGTTTGTTTGCGCTCGTCGGGCCTCCGAGAGGACGAGCGCGTTGGAGAGGGATGGTGAGGGTGGGAAGCGAAGGCGAGGGTGCCGCTATTCAGATGGCGCGGCCGGGAGCTCCAATGGGCGAGGGCCGTCTATCCGGCTCGTGGGGTTTTTGTCGCGGGGGAAAGCGATGTGGGCGCTCGCGCGCGGGGAAGAGCCCGTGGGCGCGTGGAGAAGGGCGGTTACGGCCGCCTTGAGTTAAGGCCGGCGAGGGCGGGTGCGAGGGCCGCCACATATCATCAGAGCTTGCAGGAGGGAGAGAGGCGGGGCTCTGGCGAGTCGAGAGGGTGGAATTCGGGCGACGCGCACGGCGGGAGGCGGTTGCGGCCGTGGAACGGTCGGAAGCGATCGCGGTTTTTACGGCCGAGGCTCGCCGACTCTCCCTTCCCGCTCCGCGCCGCCTCTCCTCGCCCCACCCCCGCCATATCTGTCGCGGGCAGGGGCGGGAGCGAGCGCCCACTCGCGCGACCCGCGCCCGCCCGATAACAGCCGCTAATCTCTGTCGCAATGTGTCCCCCGCGCGCCCGCTGTTTACACGGGCCGCGTGTCACAGACCGCGCGCCCGCCCCCTGATTTACAGGCGCGGAGATGGCGGCCCCGACCCGCCCGCCGCCACGCCCCCGCGCCGCCCCTCCCGCCGCCCCCTGCGTTCGTGTCCGAAACCTCGGGCTTGTGGAGTCGGCGACCGGGCTACCGCAGGATCTGGGAACCTCAAATCTCGTTTTCTAGGTGGCTTAAGGCCATTGAGTTTCCTTCCAGCCTTTCCTTTCTTTCCTTATCCTTCTTTCGATAATCATTCTCGACGTATTGGAGAGGAGTTGGAGGTCTTTCAGGGTTCTAAAGGCCAGACTGTACCTTTGCCATATTCTGTCTGATGAATCCGAAATATTGCTTCCTATTTCAGTGGAACGGTCAATTATTTTGTACTTGTTTGCAATGATCCAATTTCCATGCTTTTCTCTCTACGTGTTTTCATCCCTAATCAACTAGTTCAATTTGTAGCGGAGTTCCTCTCGCTGCTCGCGCACTCCATTCCACCGCGCAGTGGCTTCCAAGTTGCTGCGGGGCGGTCGGAGAGTGGGCGGGGCCGGCGTCGGCGTAGCTCGCTCTCCCCCCCCCCCTCCCAGCACCGCTGGCGTCCAGCCGCTCCCGTCGCCCGCGGCGTGGGCGACCCCGAGCACGCGACGTTCCTTGACCTGTCCCACCGAGCTTCCTCTGGAATTAAAACTCGCGTGCAGGACGCTTCACGCAATTCTGCTTCGTGTAAATTTTCGTAATATCTCCTCCCCGGCGAGCTTTGGAATTACTCCGACAGTTTTATCTCCCGCCGTATCCGGTTAGCTTGTTTCTCCTCTCTAATACAATTACTGCACATAAAATATTGATACCTGGCTTTCTCGGTTTTTCATTGTGACGGGAGTCGTAATCGTTAAACGCGGCAGTGCGACCTGGCGCTGTTCAGGAGAGAATTCTCGTTCGAGCTGCCTAGTTAGTCCTGGAAGCAGCCTTATGCGGACAGGAATCTTCTGCGATATGATTGTCAGCGATAGCCTGAGTGCGCTTTTTTTGAAGAATGTGTATTATTTTTGGTTTTAATAATTTTGTTTTAATAATTCAATAACGGGTGGTAACAAAAATATAAATTCGTTGCTGTATTTTTTACCCAACGGGCCCGAGGGATCGTCAGCGCTTTGTGTAATTATGTAGTTAAAAATATTCGCATACGCAGAAGGCCGACGGCGAATGAAACGTTCCACAAATCAGTTTGAATTTGCAACTCCGCGGCAGCGCAACATATTTCAAAGTTCCCGCTAGACGCCAACTTTAAATGTGTACCGCCATTATTGTGTCAGATGTGCGGGATCGTGTTGCCAGTAATTGCATTTTGAATTTATGTTGCCTAGGTGTAGGTAAAAGACGAAGTCTTTTTCTCTTTTTATCGTGTCTCTTCTGTACTTCGTCCTACGAAGTCCCGGAATACACTTGTATACAAACATTGTATTTCTAATTTCTTCCGAGTTTCTTATGTTAATTATCATTTCCTACTTTTTGATTATTCTATAATGTTTTGTAACTTTTTTCTATTTGTGTACAATAGAGGTTGATTGATTTTAATTGATTGATTTTAATCTGAAATGCTTGACAATTTCAGTCATATTATTTATATTCCTATATTTCGCATTATACTACTAATAATACATAATGTATCCTGCATTTTTAGGATATTTCTCGCTATTTTCGACGACAGTTTTGTTAACTCTCCTTGAGTACTACAAAATTTTTCTAAGTTGCGTACTTTATTTTTATTTGTTACTTTCACTATACGTCATTCTGCTTATTGTTCTCATATTCACATGGAATTATCTACAGTTCTCTCTACATTACTTTCTTTCATCCATGTTTTTCCTACTCTCTGATTCCAATATCTTGAGAGTCTTGTTATTGCATATCGACAGTCTCTCTCTCTCTCTCCTCTCTTTCTCTCTCCTCTCTTTCTCCTCTCTTTCTCTCTCCTCTCTTTCTCTCCCCTCTCTTTCTCTCTCCTCTCTTTCTCTCTCCTCTCTTTCTTGTTCGCTCGCTCGCTCGCTCTCACACACACACACTCACACTCGAACAGACACACTATCTTTTTATACCTATATGTCTTGCGTTCTGTCTTATTTCATCTTTGTAATTTCTCCCTCTGTTTAACTCTGTGTTTCATTCTCTGTATTTTGCCACTTAATCTTCTGCACTTTCTATTTTTATCTCTCGCCGTTTTTGTTCATCACCTTGCATGTTTGTTCTCTCCATCCTTGTGTATGTCGGAGACTTCTTATTCTTCTCTTCCCTGACAACACTCTCCACCGCGCCACGTGGAGATCGTGGCGTGGCGTGGCGAGGTGGGGGGAGGCGGGGCACGATGGCAGCCGCGCGTTTGTTGCGGCGCGCGCGCAGAGGCGGAGCGAGCGACCAACCGACCGCGGGAATAAAAAGAATGTTTGCGCCAGTTTAATTTTCGGAGGTGATGGCGGCGGGGATATGCAGGCGGGGGGCGGGACGGGATCCAGCCAGCGAGCGCGATAGCCGCTGGCGCGGGGCGAGGGGGAGGGGCGGGGGCCGGGCGGGAGGCGCGGCGCGCGCGGGCCAGAGGTAATAATCGCGCTGTACGCGACAAGTTATGAGAAAGCGCGCGCGCGCGGGCGGGTGCGGCGGCGGCGGCGTGGCGAATGCCCCGGTGCGCACTGGCCCAAAGGGAGCTCTGGACGGCCGCCGCGGGCGCGTCGTGGGCTGGAGCTTTCTGCGCTCCGGGAACGGAAATTACGGACCAGTGGGGCATTTCTCGGATGGCCACTTGTTACTTTTTACGGGCACCGGAGATGCGCTCTTACTAAAGCCGGAGCTGTAGAAGTAATACTCTGAAAAATTGTAATAAATAGATTGTAATATGTGAAAGAGAACTTTGTGAAATCAAAGGGTCAAATAAGTTTCATATATATTCTATACAAGTTTTGAATATTTTGTTTTGTTAAATAATTGAGTAGCATTACTTTAAGTAGCTTTTTCTCAATTTATTTGCCTTTTTTTCATTATGAACTCTGACAAAACACATATGTATGCATATGCTATCCATTGTATAGTCAGGTTCATCAAAACGGAAGGGAGTGTAATGTGTATTCCACATCCCTTTTCCTAGAATCACTAGAAATTTTGTATAACTTGATAGTGTGGGGCGCACTCAGCCGCCTATATCTTTCTAGCACCTTGTCGAGTTTCATCATGAAGTACATTTTCAGTCAGTCCGAGAACGAATGCATGTTGAAGTGGGAGTGTGGGTTTATTCAAAAACACTTCCATATCGGGCACTGTGCGGAGGCGGGCGCGCGCGTCGTGGGAGGGGGTAGAGAGCGAGGCCGGGGCTGGGGCTGGGGCTGGGCTGTTGGCGGGGTAGGCGGGCGGGCTGGCTGGCGCGCTCTGGTTTATCGTCCCTGCCGAAGCATAAATCATGGCACGAATGGCGCGAGTAACGCGCTCCCTGGCAGGAAGCAAATAGGGTGATTGATGGGTGATATCTCCGCCAGGACAAAGCAGGAAGCAATCGCGATGGCGCAATCACAGCAGCGCTACACTGAATCTGTTTCTGAGCACCCGCGCTGGCGGCGCGCGGCGGCAGCGGTGGCGGGGATGAGCCGGCGAGGAAGGGGGTGGGGTTCGACTGGGACGCTCGGAGGAGGATGTAAGAGCCGGCTCGAGGGGCCGAGGGTGCGACGGGGATGGGAGAGGGTGGTGGGAGGTGCCCCGCCCCCTTCGTGCTCGGCGGCTCGGTGGCGCGCCTGAAAGGGGGCACCCGCGAGGAAAAATTCAAAGGAAAGCGCTTGACGAGGCGGCTCATGCGTTGCCAGGTCGGTCCATTGATCGAGGCATTTTGCGATTTTCAACGAGCTCGTTGCGGGTTTCGCTTTTCAAATTGGTTATTGAAGGAAAGGTTATTTTAATTGTTGCCCTCAACGAATTGCCAATTAATTTATCACGAATGCCCTTCTCTCTTGTTTTGCTCATTTTAATGTGCGTGATAATATCAATTTAGAACATAACTTACTGAATTTTACATTGGTTACATGCTGGTAATTTGTCTAAGAAAATATGTTACCTATTTTTCCATTTCATTTCTACATTTTATTATGGATTAATACGAAAAATGAAAATAATTATGAAAATGCAACTAGTTAATCATTTTCATGAAAATTTAATCATAGTCATAATCGCCATATAATGATATAGTTTGCTAATTCTAATTTATTTACTTATATCTTCCGGAGAACTAGTGTTGTTATATTAGTGTTTGCATAAAATACATTTGTATATTTTAAAAGGGTTTGGGGGCAATTGTATTTAATTCTTTTTCTTGTAATGGGTGATCTAAATTTACACTTTCGTCAATTAATTATAAAAAGTACATTTTCCAAATTCCGTTTATTTCAACTTCTTCGCGAACACTTCCATAAAAAGAGTCCACTTTGCGTACTTTTAGAAGACTTTTTTTTTCGAGCGTCGGATCTATTGTTAGTGGGCGCTGGTATTCCTGTGGCCTCCTGTGATGTCGGGCGGTCGCGCGAGCCTTTTGTTTGGCGGCAACCGAGGCAGAGGCAGCCCGCGCCGGCGGAGGCGTGGAGGAGGCTGTTGCTCGTCCGCCCAAACGAGTCGCATATCGATTTCGGTTATCGCGATGAGTTACACATTCCTCCTCGGATGCGCGCCTCGCCCCTCATCCCTCGCGCCTGCCCGTCTACCCGCCTGCCGTTTGAATAATCCATTAGCGATCGGAAGGCATCCCTGCACACAGCCCCGCCCTCCACGCCCGCCCTACTGCCTCTCACACTCGGACGTTTGCACACGCCGTTGTATTCCTACTGTCTTTCTCCTAACATTTGAAAAATTGTGAAAATGTACCAACCAATCTCTTCTATTACGAGCTTTGCGAATATACGTTTTTAAATTAAATATTCCCATAAAATTGTTGGGTGTGGAGATTATGGTGAAGTGTGCATTAAGACGGGTTTTTCTCCTTTTTTTTATTTTCTTGTCGCCGGAGATTTGTCTCCCTAATAGTAAATCAAACCATAAAATTGCCACCACTTATGCATGGTACAAATCGTTTACCAGTCGTACCACTTGGTAAAACTCGTAAAAATGCTTCGTGTACGCATTCGTATCCATTCTACTGAAATAAAAGAGCATTAGCTTATTCGAAAAGAAAAAAGTTATCAGCTGTTTGAAATTTTTCGAAAATTTCTTCTACAATTTAACTGTCATCTTCTCAGTATCCGTGGGTAATTCCGGGGTTGTATAAAAAATCGGTTTTATGCATTATAGTTAAGTTAATTACGAATTGGGTATTGATTTTTTATTAGTATTGTATTTTCTGTATATAGTGAGATATGCGATGAAATTTACATTGCCAAATTTAAATTTGCACTTCTGAAATAAGTAAGTGCTACCGCAGCCGCTGTGGCTGAGGTGTCGCTGTGGCTGTGGCGGAGGTAATATATTGTATATTTTACACTGCATTGAGAATTGGCTAGTTTTAAGCATTGTAATTTTTTTCATATCGTTAAATCATGAGGTGTCTTTAAAATTAATTTCGTGAGTTTGTCAGCCGCTGTGGCTGAGGTAGCACTTACTTATTTCCAGGTTAGTGTGCTCTGCAACCCGCGGTACGAGAGAGTAGTACGGGTTGCATCTCACTTGTTAGTGAATAGATGCTTCCATTTACCATTGCATATAATGAAAAATATAACCTTCAAAGCATCATTAAAAGCTCTCACTTTATTTTACTGTTGATATTTATATTATTTTTGTATAAATATGCGTTCAAAATCTGACAAATATCGAGAATTTAATACATTGATTGTAATCTGTTTTAATATATAAATACAATATATTCACTCTATTCGAATTTGGATTTCTTTATAGACTAAAAACCATGTACTGAATTGCAGGTTGTGAATTTTATCTTTTACACATACGTTCTCGCATCCTTGAAACTGTGTAACAGCCACCTAAATCGGTAATGAAGCGTGAGAGTAAACTTCTCTATTTTACATTCGATAGATAAAATATTATTATTATTATTATTATTATTATTATTATTATTATTATTATTATTATTATTATTACTATTATTGTTATTATTATTGTTATTATTGTTATTATTATTATTTGATATTAAAATATTTAAATGCCTAAAGCAGGCTCTCAAAGCAGTTTGAATTTCTTTCCCAGAACGATTTTGAGTGTATTCTCAGCTGTTTAAACCATACTGACGAGACGATTTAGTCTTTTCCAAGACGATTGTCTATTTCACAGTGTGTAAAATGTAGTGTAAAATAATATATTGTATATTTTACACTGCATTAAGAATTGGCTAGTTTTAAGCATTGTAATTTTTTCATATCGTTAAATCATGAGGTGTCTTTAAAATTAATTTCGTGAGTTTGTCAGAAGAGAAAGATGGCATTAGCCTAAAATTCTAAAGTGTAATAATAGCAGTGATAACGCAATGGGGCGGGGGCATTGAGGGAACCCGTACCCAGTCGAGTTTTCTTCCCATTCCTGAAGTTGCTTGATTCTGGACCTCAGAGTCAAACTACTCCACCTATATTGTTTCAACGGTCGGGCTGAACGGCGACTGTTCAGCCAACACATCGTGCCCTTGCTCACGGCTAAAGTATTGTATATCATGAGATGTAAGAGCTTTCACGTGGGCTGCCAAACGCCGGGGTCTCCCTGCGGAAATGGGTGAACGATCGGAATTTCTCCCCTCATCGGCAGAATCGCGAACAATGATCCGCCGGTGGAGGCTTGGGTGTCGGGTGACGCCTCGGCCGTTCATCTCGGTGCGCTGGTGAATGCCCTCGCGTAACCTCAGGGCGTGGTCGCGCCCCCGGCTCCACGCCGGCCCCGCTCCACGCCGCCCGGCGATCCGGCGTTCTTCGGCCCCCGCGACGGGGGCCATCGATTTGCGTGCTCTTCCTGCTACGTGCCTCGAGAAATTTCTTTCCTCTAATCGCGCGGCGCTGCTTTTTGAACGTTGACCCGGCCTCCCGTGAATATTTCGAGCTGCGCTGAGATTCGGTGCGGGGTAGAAAGTAGTGTTCATTAAAGCAGTATAAAATTGCTAGGTACGACAGGTTCAGCTGCTCAGAATGATGATACTGAAAGCGAAATTACAATAATTAATTCAATTTCAATGTATTTTTGAAAGCGAGGACCGGCGGAATATTGCTCGTGTTCTTGTGCGTACTGTTTTACGTTTTTAGTGATAGTGCGGTAATCGATTAATACTGTGAGTGACTGGAATCCCATTATGCTTGTTTTAACGATATGATGTTTTAAAGGATTTGACACATATTTTCTTTTTATGAGCATTACTACACTTCGTACACGTACACTTACAAGTACACCTCGAATTTTAAGAGACCTGGGAGAGATCAGTGATAACCTAAACTATTGTATCATTCGTTCGTGAAAAACTATTCAGAATGAATTCAATTGTTTCAACAAATCTTTTCCAGGATTACTTTCAAATGAGTAACAAGCTAATACTTTTCTAATGTCTATTTTTATCATCAAATGTTGGCTGTTCTGCATGTGCCCATTCGACAAATAACTGAAGCGAGAAACTTTGTGAACATTCTTTCTTTACAATCTAGTTATATTTCAGTTGCACGTAAAGTCTCTCACGCAGCAAAAGTTCCCTCCACATACCTCGCAACGGGCCAAGATTTTCACTTCGGTGGGGCGCTGCCCGAAGCTTGTTAAGTCTCGAAATAAAAATCGGTGCAAAAAAAAGCGGGCGAAAAAAATGATCGGTCGGGGGGCGTTTCGTTTGGCGCTGGCGACGGGCGCGGAATAGAGGCCGCCCCTTTTTCTCCCTCTCGCGCCTCAAGTCGTGCGGCACTTTATAGATAAAGTTGCCAGCTTCTTCGGAAGTTGAAGAGAATTCTTGCCAGAGCTACGGCCGCGGGAGCCGGGGCGCGCGCGCGCCGCGCCCTGACAGTCCGGTTACCGCTTCGAGCGCCCCGCCCTCTTTGTCCCCGCTTCGTCCCCGCACCGCCTCAACCCCGTCCCGCTCTCCCTCCCGCCCCGCTCGTCTCTCCCTTACTTCGCACGTTGCCGCTGTCGCCTGTTCGCTGTCAACACTATCTCACCTCGCTCGTTTTCTCACTTCCATCTCCTTCCCCGCTCTGCTCTCGCCTCTGCTCGCTCCTTGCTCCACTCTCTACCAATCTGACTGACCCGCTCTCCATCCTGCTCCCCGCTATCATCAGCTGCTCTTACCGATGGGAGGCCTGGTTGCCCGCAACCGGATCTGAGAGCGAGTCTTTTTCGGCGGTCTGCCGCTACGTTCACTGAAAAGATTTGTTTTGTACGTCTCCCCTCCCCCTTTTACGCGCAAAGTTCGATTCTCCTTCATTTCATTCCTTCATTTTGTTTCCGAAGCGTTTTCTTTCATTGTTTTGATGATGCTGGTGATGTTCTTGACAGATCTTTTTGCTTTTACTTCCTAGTTAAACCTTTTAAAGTATTGTGTTATGAAAAGTTGGGTTATCGGCAGCCCTACGAAGTGAATGCCTTGCTTTATTGAGGTTAATATTTCACTCTAGCCTTACCTCAAAGTTTATTAGCTTATTTCGTTAATCATAAGATTCAAAAAGTTTCTTCTGTGCTGTATAATTCGGCTTATTTCTGTTTTCTTGAATTAATTTTAAATCTCACCAACCTCCGTCGTGTTTATTCCCCTACTAGTCTTATCTTATACCATATTTCGGACTTTTCGCATAAATTTATTTTTATGGTAATACAAGTTTTAACCTGTCATTTAAATCAAGTAGCCTGCGGTAGAATAATTTTGTACCAGCGTGAACTGTAATTGGCTAATTCCCTTAAAATGTCGATAAAAAATCGAAACCCCCTCAACTCCCAGTTTCTTTTCTCTCCTGACGTTTTCAGTTTTATTTCTTCAGTTCCCTTTGGCTTAAACCTTTTGCGCACGACGACGCTTGTCTGGTACTTATTTTTCGGGGGTATCTGATAGCAAGAACCACAGAAAATTTTTTTATTAGCTGTGTAGCCTTTGCACTTCAAAGCGGGAATGTAAACTCTGCGAGGGGTCGGACTTTCTTCATTTTTGAGGCGGGTCTGCGCTCTTTGTACTAACGAGAGCAATTTCATCGAGCTTAGAGAATTTATTACTTATCGTTTCGCTTTCTGTAATTCAGCGCCCTTTTTTATTTTGATAGAAGCAGGGAGCTGGAAGGAATGTGCACCCAGATTTGATAGAATCATCTGTGTGATGTTACGCTCAAAGGACTTGGGGTGGTATCCAGCTCCGAGTTTTCATTGTAGTGCTCTCCTGCGTGCGGTTGATTCTTGACTTTCTAGGAGAAGGATTTACGCTCCTTTCAGTGCATTGGGAAATATTGAAATGTTGTCTTGTACAAATTCACGGAAACGCATTATTATATGTTACTAATCGAGAGTTCCAAACGAAAAAAAATATACGTTTTTCTCCATAATATGTTTCATGATTTTTTAAAAAAATTTACTCTTGTATGTAGATCAGAAATATTGTGTCATCGGTCAGTCTAGCTTCATCTTATTTGTACACAATTTAGTTTGATATTTTTTTAGGCGCGATCTAATAACTTTTGTGAACAAAGTGTAATACATCTTAATACTACATACATTTGTATGTATTGCAAGTCTGAGCGCCTTACTTGATGTAAGTTTAGTCATTTTTGTATTTTTAGTGTTTATACGACGTAATTCTTAGGGATTCGCAATGTAGGGTAATGCTCTCCGGATACAAAATCTTCTAATTTTAAACTGACTGTCCCGACTTTCCAGTTCCCTGTCCTTGCATGTCCTGTGAAGAATATGCAAAAATGTCAAGAGATTCAGTTTTTAATGTGTACAGTATTGAACGTTTCTGTATTTTTTATCTCATGATCGATCTCACTAATATGTGGGCAGTAGATTTTAAATAATGAAATTTATATTTTATTATAAAATTCGTTTCTGTACTTGCTGAGTACTCTTGGAGTAATGCCAACGTAGTCGTGTAAAATGGATGTAATCTTGTAGCATGCTTACAAGAGGGTTTACTCTCGTTTAGGGTCTTTTTTATGAAGATAAACTGTAAGGATAAAAATTTAAATGCTTTACAAAATATTCTGAAGTATATATGTGAGATTCGTGGAGTAATTACTTCACTATTGGAATCACACGCCGCTGAATGATGATCAAACCACTCAGACTCTCTGACAAACCACCTTAACAGTATAAATGTTCCGCCATTCACTGAGGAGTCACCTGCACGATGCGTGTATTGTAATTATAAGTTTTATCTCGACATGGTAGAGTATTTCTAGTCGTCGTGACACGCGAAATATCACACGAATCACATTTTTATCGACTGCGTACGATAGTTACTGTATACTACCCGCTGTTAAACTTGACTCTCCCGATAGGAACGACTATGTTTGAATGTGCTAATGATGAAAGAGATTTTGAACTCGTGTCGGGAAGAAGTGAAATTGTTCTGTCCCTGTGCAAGGACGTAGCGACCATTTCCGCTCACTGAACTTCTCGGCCTCTTCCGTTGTGTCGAAATCATATGCGTGTGGTAGCAGCCGCGAGAGAAGGTTGGCTAATAATCGAAGCAGCTGTTTCTTTGTTGGCATAAATTCAGCTGTTTCTGTCAACATAGATAAATAAACTTGCGATCGCCTGGATGTTCGTATCACGTCTTATACCTCTCTCGTTCCCTTGGAAACTCTCCGTTCCGCCCCCGTCGATGACCGTGAAGGAATTATTAGACTCGGTTCCTGGCTGAGATCTCGTGTGTTCAGTGCTAGTGTACGGTGGCGGGAGGTAGCCCTTAGGAACCTTACTGCGCGAGAAGGCCAGCGACTGCGCTTGCCCCCTGCGCCTACCCCCCTGCTCTGTGGCGGTCGCTGCGCGGCGAAGACGCCGCTGCAGCCCTGTGCTCTCGTGATGAATGTCGTCCTTGTTTGGTGGATTGTGTGTCCACTTTGCTTCCATGTTTTGATGTCACTGTAGCATTATAGCCTCCAGTTCAAGCATGCTTTGATGTGTAGTTATATCAAAGCTGTACCGGAATGTACTTTCAGTTGGAAAATTATCTGTCCGATATCTGGCTTCATAGCAATTGTTTCGTTTCGTGGGGCATGCTGTGCATATATATGTTCGTTGTTATTGTTTTTGTTGGTGTACACTCTTTGTTATATATTGAGCTCTGTGTGCAGTTGCATGCCATGAGTGTTTTTGTTTTTCTGTCAGCAGGGTTTTTGAGTTGTGTACGTTTTAACGGTTTTAAAATTAACCGAATAGTCGTCTGAAGCGTGATGGATTGAGAGCAACCACCAGAAAATTGTTACTAACAAACAGGCGAACGACGTGGAACGCGGCCGGCGTCACCGGTCAGCAGTCGCGGTTGGCGCTTTTTTTTTATTTGCGTGTTTTTTTCAGCGTCCGCGACCCCCTCGGGAGCGACACTTGGCGGGTGGGGAGGGGAGAGGGGGAGAGACGCGGAGCGGAAGGGTGGGGGTTGTCCGGGGGAAGGAGGCGGGGAGCATCGCGGGCCCGCGGACGGACAATCGCGCCGCTCAGGTGCGGCTCGCGTGGTTTACGGGGCTCTATCCTCCTTTATTGTCTGCAGATCCAACACCAATCTCGTTCCGTACTCGGGTCCGGCGGCTGGCAGCTGGCACCGGGCGACCGTGCGTGTTGTGCTCGTGCGCTTTAGTCGCTTTCGCCGTCGCCGCCGTCGTCGTCGTCTTCGTCGCCTTCGTCGTCGTCGTCGTCGTCGTCGTCGAAGTCGCCGTCCTCGCCGCCGCCACAACCACCGTCGCCGACGCCGCAGACGCCCCGCATCGCCGTGCGGCCGCCCCCGACTCCCAGCCATTGCCTTCCGCGCCAGCTCACCCCGACGCCGCGGGCCGTCGCCGCCGCCTCACGCAGCCTAGTCTCCTCCACGCACACACGCAGCAGGCAGCTCTCTTTCTCTCTCTTCCTCTGCGACCAGTAGCCGTAGCCGTAGAAACAGCAGCCAGCCAGCACTTTGTTCGTTTTGATGTACATTCTTGAGTTAAACACCGTTTGGATGTGAAGTTGGGGACAGTTTATAGTTCAGATTCCTCAATTTCTTGACAGTGCCATTTTAATCGTAGTAGAAACGTAGGTTGTTTCTTTCTAACTAGTTAGGACACAAATCATGCCATAAAAAGATTTTCTTATTTTATATTAGTATTACGCTCGAACCAAGAAAGCTAGTCCTGTTGTTCAAGACTAGAAGTTAATGGTGCTATAAACATTCCAAAGAGATTGACTTCAAGGCAATAAATAGTGTGTTCGTTGTCAAGGGAACATCAAGAATCGTTTCTTCTCGATTGACTGTTCGCTTTACGTAGGACTCGGAACGAAACTGGGAGATTCCGAATAGGAAGATTTTTGTACGATACTTATAACCCGCCGAGACGCATTTGAGTTCCCAGACGTGCCGTTTACTTTTCTATTCTATCAATGCAAATCATTAAAAAAGTGTGATACGAGAGGAGCCTATCCGTCGTGGTGGATCCTTTGCAATAACGTGCTGAATCCCTCAGGACGCATCGAACTTTTTATTTTGTACCTCACCTGTCAGTACAACAAGCCGAAGGCCGAGAGAAGAGCTTAAGGAGAAGAGGAGGACGAAGTATGTGCCGGAGGTTGCCGGCGGAAGCTACAACATCGGGAGTGTGCGCGTCGGGGCGGCGGTAGGCCGAGGGCTCGCGTGGGCGCTTATGGCGAGGGGCGTGAAGCGCAGGGCGGCGTCGCGCGGGCTCGGGCGCGCCCCGGCACGCGCCTAGACCGGGCCGGCCGGCCAGCCGCGGAGCCACGGCAGCGTTCAAGGGCCCCAAGACTCTACCGTCGACGACTCTGCGCCGCCTGCGCCGTACGCTGCATGCGTCTGCCGGCGGGGGAGTGCTGCGAGGAGGGGGCGGCGGCGGGGGCGGAGCGGCGGGGGGCGGGGGCGCGGGCGGGGGCGGGGCGGGCGCGCTCGCCGGCACGGGCAGGACCAAGGTGTCGGCCGTCGTGGTGTCGAGCCGGTACGTGTCGCTAGCCACCCTGGAGGGCTACCACCGCCACGTGCTGCACCACCAGCAGCCCCCGCCGCCCCCGCAGGGGCCGCACGCGGGGGCGGGCGGGGGCGGGCCGCCCCCGCCGCCGCCCGTCGCCTACGCGCCGCACCCGCAGCAGCAGCAACAGCAGCAGCAGCAACAGCAGCAGCACCGGGCGGCGGCGCATGCGGCGGCGGCGGCGGCCGCGGCGGCGGCGGCTTCCGCGCGGCCGCCCGTGCTGCGCCACCAGCACGCCGCCGCCGTCACGCCGCTCACGCCGCTCAACGCCAGTGAGTCTCAACCGCTGGCTCTGCTTAAGGCAACTGAGCAGCAGCCATTCATTCATTTCTATTCCATTCCATACTTTTTTATTCATAATTACATTGTATACCATACGTACTCTTATACTATATTATTTTCTCTTAGTCTTCTGCACCTTGGTAGAATGCTATTTCTTATGATAAGCAGGTGTGTCGACGCAGTTTTTTACTCTGTTATCTGCTCGGTGGTTGCGGATGTTAAGGCGTGGTTTTCACAAAAATTTGCAAAGCAGTGTCTGTAGTCCTTGATTTTTTCATTTGTTTTGATTACATTATGACCATGTCTTTTTAACGGTTTTTCGAAAATGCTAGAATTATTTAACTCTTAAAACCTAGGATCAGTTAACACGTAATGAGTTTAATTTAAGAACGTATTCTCGTGGTTATCCTTAATGCCGACGTTTTTGTCTGATACTTTGGGGTCTTAGTTGTGAATGATATTGTTCTGCACATGTTAGAAGGGTGGGGGACACAACAGTAATACTAAGCGATGTAAAAGTTGTCGCATTTACGAATACTGAAAATCTACAAAGAGACCAATCATTTGCCTCCATTAATTTGACCCCCTTTTTATTGGGCAGCGTTGTCTTGCGGATCGGTATTATTTCTGTGAAAATCTGCTTCTTTGTAAAAAGTGGTTTAGTAGATATTTTGCTTCGCTAGATACAGTGATTTTGTCCTGCGGAAACCACTTTCAAATATCCACAACCATTAAGCAAATGAATGGGACTGACTGCTTGATCACGTAATACACATTCTGAATTTTCTTTTATATCTCAGAGATTTGCTATGGCTCTTTCTGTTCTCGGGAATTCTCTTCGTTCTATGATCGTACCATTTTTATCCAAGGTTCTTCTCTGACCATGAAATCGTTTTCTAACGTACATTTGCTTAAATATAGTTTAATGTATGCTATCATATTTGACTATTCATATCTCAAAAAGAATAATACCGATTCATTGATTTATTATCGAAAGAGGGTAGAAATCAAATGCTTCCCATACAAGTGGGTCTTTGGAAGAAAGTAAAAATTGGGTTTTATCTTTATGCTAAAGTTTTGGACTCAAGCCCATGATTTTAATTCACAACATAGGAGAATAGTAATTTATTACATTTTCACATCAATTTCGAAAAATTGTCTATTATAGCAGTATTGAAAACCTATAACGTCTAGGTCTTCTGAAGAATAATGTTTAATGCCGTGTTCGTCAGGGAAGCGTATCCTGTAACTTGAAAACCCGTACAAACGTTTTACAGCATTCTTTATCACAGGACTATGAATGAAATAAGAACGATTTCGTTCCATGAATCAGAAAGAAAAATCTAAATATCTCAAAACGCAAAGTTCCCCAGAATATATAAGCCACTGTCTTCGCCATTTGAGAAGCGCAGCCAATTTTTCTTACCGATAGCTCCCGCTCCCGAGCGTCCCGTTTGTGCCACGGCGAAGACGTCTCCCGGGGTTTCATGCCGGGTTTAAGATGCGTCCGCGGTGTATTTTTAATGCAGCGACGCGAGTTTATTTTCTTCGGGTGCGCTCAAAAGCGCCCACCGGCGCCGCCTCCGTCGCCGCCTTCGCCGACGCCAACTTTTCGACGTCGTTGGAGGTGGAGGCGGCGGCGGCCGCGGGAGCGGGAGCGGTTGCAAAGGCGGCGGCGCTTGAATCAGCCGGGAGAAAAGTTCGGCGTGGCGGTCGCGTTGGGGACGGGAATTCCAGCTCCCCGCCTGTGTCCCCTCCTCCCGCCCCCGCCCTTCTCTCTCCCGCCTTTCCGCGCGCCGGTCGGGGAATAAAACATTTTCCTCTGGCGCTTCCGATATTTTCTCTCCCCTGCCGTATTTCTTGAATGTTTTATTAAGGGCGGGTGTGAGTTCCTTTTTTGTTGAATTTTTTTCGCTGTTGTTGTTGTTCACAGAATGCGGAGGCGCAGTGCGTTAAGCTCTGAGTTTAATTTCTTCCGATTTGTTTCTTGGAATCTGTTCTGTTTTTGAGGCGTACTTCCGTACGCGATGCTGGCGAAACTGCTCGATGTTGATGGGTAATAAGAGGCGACTTAGAGTGGTTAGCTGGTTTGTCTAGTGGGTTACATCTTGTTCGTTTCACGAGGTGTTATTCATAAACTATAAATGCTCTATTATCATTTTGAATGGAAAAGTTTCGCTTTGGATTTTAGGCAACTAAGTTTAAAAGAGGGCGGTCAACTTTTTTTTCAACTTCTCTGTTGCAACTTCACAGAGCAATTTATTAGATATTTTCTCTCTTTTCATCGTGCTGAAAGAGGAGGGTACGCTTTATTCGGCTATTATTAAGTCTGCTTTTGTATGCTAAAGAAGGATGCATTATTCATCTTCTAGCTACTGTGCTTATCTGCGAAATTGTGCTAAGTTTTATGCATACATAAGGTAATTATGGACATTGGAATTGTATTATCTTGTACATAGTATACTTGTGTAGATTTTTGCGTGCACGACCTTGCACTTGAAAGTCGATCGTGTCTCTCGATCTGTCGCTTGTTGCTATGCACCGATGTAGTCAATTGCTTGTGGCCTGTGCTTACCCGTGCTTGGATGCAAAGTAGTTCGAGATTGTGGAGTGAAATGTGTGTTTTTGTCACCTGCTATAGCAATAGTATCGCTTTGTGTACCAAGCATTTTTGAGGCGTGAAGTAGCTGTCGTTTACTGTTTCCATGTAAATGTCTTCACCCTACAGGTTCCTGTTGTCTGAAATAGGATTATTAGGCGTGAAGCCTACCACGGTAAGTGCTGTCAGGTGATGTTGTGAAGTCCACAAAATGTTCGGTGAACTGTTTTTGAAGTTGCATTTTTGATTTTTGTGATTTCTTTAATACAATTTAACTCATTCTACATTGCAGACATTATTGAAAAGTTTTTAGCAGTTTTTTCGTGATTGAAATATAATAACATGGTTTTCAATAATTTTGACTTTTCAGAAAGTTACCTTCGTAGATGCTTAGACTTTCTTAATATTAAAATCGGCAACTTTTTACATAAATGTCTCTTACTACGGACTAGAAAAGAGAAAATAAAAATGCAAAGATGTGTAATTCGAATAACTTAAGGGAACTTTTTGAAATCTCAAAGGGATTTGGTCGGCTAGTATTGCATAGACATCTCGCTCTCCCTTAGTCTTGCCCGTCGTCCGTCTCATGTCACATGTCTGAAAACTAGCTTCCAAGCCTTTTGTATCCACACCTATTACATATTAACTTTATATATAATGTTCTACCGATACTAAAAACAACGTAATGTTATTATCGTGTAGGCAATTCTCAGTAAAAAAAGAGCGGTGATATTTTTCCTCTATAAATTGAGTTACTCTGTTTTTTTAAACAACCCACAATTTGTGTGTATTGAGCTCTATCGGTGAGTCTTCAATACATGCAACCGGTGATCATTACCCAACTTATTTTTATCTAATTTTGAGCTTAAACTACTGTTGGTCAATATTAACATCTAAAAGACACAATTTCACAAGTTGTAATAACTATTCACAAGATATCACTACAATTTACGGCATCACGTTTAAAACTTGTCTGTTCTCGAACTCAACGGAATCAACGAAGTCTCCACTAGAAATTTCAATGGCCACCATTAAACATGAACACACTGATACTCTTTCAAGTAAATAACAATTGCAAATTGAATAATTTATTATTAATTTTACAATCTTAAAATATTTCTAATTAAACCAGTCAAAATTTCACGAATTATATACACTAACTGATCTTTAATTAAAACACTCATTAATCTTCGCACTATCTTCGCTTCGGTGAATAGAATCGCACACTCATGGTTGTTCGCGACAAACTTCACAACGGCAACAGCGTTTAAAATATCGATGGCAACTCGAAATAATGAACAAATGGCGAATCGTTCGTTCTGTTAGTTTTAAGATATTACTAATAGGAACAATATAATTAAATTTAGTTTTTATAGAATCAAAACTGTTAGTAACAGTAAATAACACATCTAGGGGCTACTACCTTTCAATTAATGAAAGCCAAGAAATTTGGTTGGACATAAGGATGCTTAAACAGCTTTCTAAACGTAAGTCCTTCATCCTTTGAAAATATATATTCGTTGAATAATACAACACAAATCAAACTAATATGTGACGAATGATCGCAACACCCTTCGTCCAGCGGCCATGACGCGCGGCCACCCTTTCGCCGAGGTCACGCGCCCCTTGTACGCCTGGAAGCGCCGGGGCGGGTATCGATTGCCGCGCACGCCGCCTACGCCCCCGCGGAAGTAATGCATTTGGAAGTAACGGGCGTCGTGCTGGTGGTGCTTCTCTCGCTATGGATATCGCCCCGGGCCGTGAAACACTCGCCCGGCCCGGCCCGCGCTCGCCTCTGCGCCGCGCCGCGCCGCGCCCGATCGATTAGCGGTGGCGTGCTGCTGCTCGGCAATGAGCCGATCGATTTGGGGGGAGGGGGCGGGAAGTGAGAATGCGTGTTGATTAATAGAGATGAGCTACGTCTCTCGATGAGGCCCTGGCCGTAGAATTCTCTTGTGCGTTAGAGGACCCGTCAATGTATGCGCGTTGCGTTTCGGTTTGTTGAGCTACGTTCATAGTGCTGCCCTGTAAAAATCGAGATATCGTATTATGTTTTTTACGGAAATTCAGTGCTCACGTATATTTTACATTGCGGACATGCTATTGGGCAGGGTATTTGCGATAGTTTTGATTTCACGAACAGTCTAGTAAGTATTTTTGAAACGAAAAATAATTTTTAAACGATAATAGGTTTTATATTTTTTTTAAATTGTGATGAGAATTTTTTTTGAGATATAGGGAAAATAAGTGTTTATTTTCACCGTAAAGACTGTTAAAAAGTGTATGAAAAAAACAACTAATAGCAGGCTCCGACAAGTGTCATCTTCTGGATTATCGTCTTATATAATTCCGTATTTAATCATGACTTAAGGAATGTAATTATTTCTGTAGGATAAATCTATGTTTTGCTGATATTTTCTGATAATTCAAGACCAATTGAAAGTTATGCCATATCATCTGTCGTCAAACTATGTTTCACCTCGCATCCAACATCCAACCTGTCACTCTTGATACTTCACTGGAACACGCTTCCTTTCTCTTCACTTCCAATACCAAACGAAACTACGCCTCACTACGGTACCCCAGTCGATGTCAATACGACACTACGCCTCGCCACTATGACTACGCCTCGCCAATACGACACGTCTCGCATCACTATGAAACACTTTCCCGCACTACACCATGTCTAGCTGCACCATATTATACCAAAACTACACTACATTTCGACACGCCATTCCACACATACTACACCAAACTGCGCTACACACAGCAGGGCGCAGCGCGTTGTTCAGAGCGCGGTCGCTGTGGAACGGGTAGCGTGTTCGTCGCGGAGATTTCAGCTTCGATTTACTGCTTCCAAATCGCGTAATTGCGTGGAAAGCAATCGTGCTCGGCCCCGCCGACTCCGCGCCCGCTGCCCCGCCATTTCCCTCCCCGCCCCTCTCTCCCCCTCCCCTCCTCTTCCTGCCCCGGGCCGTGGCGATAATCTTTTCAATCCCACTCCGCGGCCCTCCTGTAATATTCAAATACTTCCTCCGCCGTTGTAGACCTTCTATTGATCTGTATCACTGCATCAGTTCTTTTTTAATCTCGCAGAGATTTTGGGGGAAATGGTTCTGCTCCGTAGAGGTTGATCTTTTGGGATATTTAGTCGTGGGTACCGCACAAGTTTGACTTGAGTACGCGAGACTCAATCTCGGATTTGATTTTCTTCTCTTGGGAATCTCTGGGCCTCCAGGTTTATTACTCAAGGTTCTGCAGTTAAGCATTTTAATTATTACTGGTCGTAAAATATAACTTATCTTTTGAACTTAATTTCGCGGTAAATTTGAACTCTCTTCATTCATTATTGTTGGAGTGCATAATACGAAAGCTCAATGAAAACACAGAGCGAGGCATAAAAGTAAAATTACTGGCGGTCTTGACTCCGAAGGAGTGTATAAATTGTTGCAATCCTAATGAATTTAAGAAGGAGAATTGAGAAAGTCGGTTTTATCTCTCCGTTGCCAAGGATATTAAAATTTTCTTGTTCACATAGGAGTGCGGGTAATTTTGGATTCTCGAAAGTTTGTTGCTGGATATTAAACCAAGATATACACGTAATGTTATTAAAAGTTGCAGGTTTAATCTGGTAGTTGTGGATTAAGTTCACTTTTATATCGCGGTTGAGGCGATGTGCTCGGCTCGGGTTATATGTGGATACCTGACCAAGATAAAAGTTTACGGATTATTTTTATAGAGAGACACTTCATCTCTAATTAGATTGTGGGTGCCTATCACCACGCTAGCATCTCCAAGACCTGAAATTGCGGCCCCTAAGACTTTCTAAGTAGAGGAGCGAGAAACTTCAGTAATGCGCTTGCTTGTATCTGAGCCCCCCTCCTCTGGGGAGCAGACTCCTGACGCAGGTGAGGCGTCTCCTTGTGAAGAACTGCTGACGTGAACATGTTGACGTTACGGAAAAATCTGATGCTCTTAAATGGGAGAATATGAAATGCAAATTCACGCTAGCCATTTTGTGCGTTGATCTATACTTTAATTTTGTTTCCGTATAATTTGTGTAAGTTAATAATTTCGATTTCTTGGGTTGTTCTAACCAAGTACGAAGATTCGGAACTTCAAACACGTGAATGATAGTTATTTTAATAGTTGACTTGCTATTCCTACTTATTTTGGGGGGAAAAAATTCATTGAGTTTTTGAGATTTATTTGAAGATTTGTATTGTTAGAAAAACCTTTAACTTCATTATGTTTAATGTACAATTATGTTGAGATTAGCTGTCCAATTTTTTATATTGATAGAAACCAGTCGATAATACGAAGTTATTAGTATGAAAAACAGTTTATTTTATGTATTAGCATTATTATCAATCTACAACAATCAATAGTTACATGATTATAAATTAAAATTTTATTAATTAAATTAAATATTATATTTATTTTAGGTACTATGACCATATTGCCGAATAATGCATCTCTGTAATAAAAAGTGTTGAGCACGACTCCACCTTACCCGAAGTCCTTAAAGTGTTGAATAATTTCATTTAAAATAACATTAATTAGCGTCATTAGCGTTAAATAACATTAAAAGAAATATGGAAATTGATTACTTGTGCACGAGGAAAATCGTGTTGTGGTTGATAGTTTAAAACAAGATATTGTGTTCAAACAAACATTGTCTCTTTTATCGTAAGCTACTCGTTAAAATCGCATTCTCCTTAATTTCTCAGATATTCGCAACGTCAGACTTCGGTAGAGGCAGCCGAGCGAAATAGCTTTCCCGCTGCCTGCGGCTGCCTTATTCCTTGTTTGTTTCTGCCTCTCCTCCGACTCGGAATCCCTTCCCGTTCTTTGAGCGGTGAACGCCCAAATTAATCGCGTGCCTTCCCTGGGGAAATGAGGGGGGGGGACGGTGATGGGGGAAAACCGCGGAACGCGCGTTGGAAGTATTAGGAAAGCGCGAGTGAATGATGGACGCGCGTGCGAGCCGTCGTGCGGCGGGAGCGGGCGGGGGGGGGCGTGCCACGTGACAGAGTGATGTGTGCCTTATCGGGAGCCTGCACCGCGTGCAGGGGAGCGTTCATTCGTTTTGCAACGCGAGCGCGCGCTAAAGCGCTCTTTTATGGCATACTTAACACCGTTCTCCCATTGAGAGGGAATTATTGAATCCCGTTAAAAAATATCCACGTTTTGAGCCCACCGCATGCATACAAACGAGACTACGCCGCGCGCGAGCGGGCGGCGAAGCTCTAATTAAAAAGTGCTTCGGAATTTACACCCCTCTCCCCTCCCCGCTCCCGCCTGATTCCCCGCGCGAGTGGGCGAGGGCGGTGCGGGGGGGGGGCGGGCGGGGGTAGGGAGGCGAGGATGCTACTATTGCCGTCGCCGCCGCCGCTGCCGGCGTCGCCGCGAGCGCGAACAAAGGAAATTCATTGCTACAAAAAGCGGCGGAGAACGCTCCGCGGACGCGCTCGGACACAATTTAAGCCATATACTTAAGCTCGTATTATTTTGCGGAACTTTTATTACGGTTGTCGCCGTTCTCTTTTTAGGGACTTTTCTTTTTATCCCCCCACCGCCGCCCCAGCCGCCACCCGCGACCGGGCTCTCTGGATCGTGGGGGAGTATCTTGGTATTGTGCGCGGCCGCCATAGCTCTCGCCGGGGCCTTGTTAGTACAGGCGGCCGAGCCCGCGGCGGCAGCGGCGTTGGTGGGCCGGCGTGGGGAGAGAGCCAGCGTGCGGCTGGGAAGGTGCGCTGCGAAGGCTGGCGGAGCGCAATTTCCTGCGCTTATGGGCTCACGGGATCTGTACCGGCGCGGCAGTTGGGTTGTGGGCGCACCCGATTAGCGTTCGCATTCTTGTGGAACCGGTCTGCGAACTAAGAAATATATTTTTGTGCGGAGGGTATATCCCTGCTTCGTCGGATTTGGAAATATCCGAGTTTTGAGTATGTTAAATTACTTAATTATTCATGATTTGTGGTCTATTTTACTTCTACTTCGTAGGTGTAATCGGATATGCGAGTGTAGTTTACTTTACAAATGAAGTACAGACAGTTGCGTAATAACTCGGTCTGTCTTGACAGATACGTTACCAATGATTTGAAAATTTCTCCTCAAGATGGTTTCAGATCTGTCGATGAACATCAGAGTTTGCCACTTGAAACTACTAAATTAATATGATTATTTCCTTTGAGTAGTTTTTTTATTGAGAACTGGAATTAAATATTGATTCCCCGTTTTGAAACATGCTCCCATATATGTTTTCTATTAATTTCTTTCGAATAAAAGATTCACTAAGTAATTGTACATTCACTTCATATAATACAATACCATTATTTATGAAAATTGTACACTAGTTCACTACTAGTATGTATGTGACTAGTTTATAATGTTAAGCTTTATTGTAGTAGTACATGTTTGTGCGACGTTAGGAGGGAGTTTCCAAATTTGTACGAATACAATAAACAAACATTGTAAACGTTTTGCAAACGTGTTAGTTTTTTGTATAACAGCATTTCAAATTTATAAAGCAATTTTTTGGAAAGAACTCTAATTTGAGGTAGTGAGTATTTGATATCTGCGCGGAAAATGTTGTCGGTCGCTCGGTTTTCTGCTACCTTCCCGCAGTTCTTTCCCTGCAAATAGCTGAATGTGTGATGACGCAATTATTCGTGCGAAAAATGGCAAATACGTCCTAATATAATTTATTGAACGATTTCTTGTATCGTAAAAGGTCTCTAAAATGCTTGAATGCAAAAAGTAAGTGTATACTATGCAATTTTAGATTATTGTGCAATCACTGAATAAAGAAAACTTCACTGCTTAACGTGACCCCAAAATTCCTTGTGGGAACGTTTGTTTCCGTGGAGCGCCGGGGTGCCTGTGGCGCAATTGGCGCGAGTGAGGTTGGGTTGGCGACGAAACCGCAGCGCACCTGGCCCCGTAACGCGCGGCGCGAAATCGCTTTTTCACCTCGCTTGTCAGCAGCCGGACCGCAGCTCCTGCGGTTGCGCCAGGGCGCATGGCATGAGAGGATCGGGTGTACTCTGGCGCAAGAATAATAAGCTCTGACGTAACTAATCATGTATCAAGGCGTGATCAAGTGGGAATATCTATACAAGTCACGATTTATCACAAAATCATGATTTAAGCGTTGGTTAAGTCCGGAAACATTTTATTATTAAACAATTGAATCTTATGTGATCGTCATATTGCTTTTCTTACGTGTTTGGAGGTTAAATGAGTTTTTATTAAGTATATTCGATTTAAGCTTTGTGCAGTAGTTGAAATGTGTCATTGTTGTAATGAAGCGTACTGCCTACGTCAATATAAAACCATTAAACATGCATTTTAAAAAAAAATACTGTACTTAACAAAGCAATAGTATAAGATAAAACGTTGGCTATAAAACGGAGCTAAAACACCATTTAGCCCTCATTAGTAATTTTAAATTTCCGCTACAACGCTCGTAAATAATCAACTACATCTCATGTATTTGTGTCTTTTAGCCACTTGTAAGATAAATAATTATTATATCTCACTAAATTACATTTACGATTCTTGCTCGCGCATTGTTTTGAATTGTATACACATCGAATGTATCAATCAGTAATCTATAAAAATCAGAAGATGAAGGTGCCCGAAAGGGCAGGAAAAATTAAAAATAAGCTAAAAAAATCAATAAGAACTGACAATTCGAAAAAAATCACTAATATGTGTAGGGTGGAGTGGAAAAAAGGTGTACTAAGGGTAAAACTTGGTCAAAATGTTTCATTTTACATAATTTGCACATATATCAAATACAAACAGTTTAAATATGTTCATTAGAAGAGAAAATCAGATATAGAGTAATGTTCTGACCTTGAACTTTATTTTTCTTCCTGATAACATTTGAATCGTATTATTTTCACCCAATCTTATCCATGTAATCGAATCGTTGCTGAGTTTGCTGTCATTCTTGAAATCCCCTATTTTCCCTCCTCTTGCGACCTGTCTGCATGCTGACTCACCCGGATCTGTGTAACTAGGGAAGTGCATTCCGTGTGGCCAATCTCGCAGATGGACTCACCTTCCCCCTGTCCGTCCCGTCCCGTCCCGTCCCCATGCCATCCCGACGCGCCCACCGGGCCGGCCGTTCGTCCGCCCGGACGGCTTCGAATCTGTAATTGGGGTGCCATCTCTCGCTTTAACCAGATTAGCGGCGCGACTCTTTGAAACCAATTACACGCGCCCGAATTATTAGCGAGCACTCGTTAGCTAATTCCGTTGTTAGCCCCCCCCTTCCTCCCGCCCGCCCCCTCGCCGCCGCAGCGCCCCATTTGCGGCCACGCGGACGGGGCGTGACGAAGCCCAGCTTTTAAATTTGTTTCCGTCGGCGATTCGCTGAGCTCCTCTGACACGGCACTTTGTGGACGCGCTATCGCTCGCTCGTCCTCACGGTGGTGGGAAGGCGAGGAGGGAGGAGGGAAAGCGAAAGCTTTCGCGCTCGGGCGGCGGGCAGCTTGAGAGTGAACGTTTTATTGTCACTTTGCCCCAGGACTTAATTCTTTTGCGCGGGAGTTCTAACCTGACGAGAGTGAGTGGAGTGATTCGCAGTAAGGAACGGACTGTGAGACATGTTTGTGGAAAGAAAGTAAAATTAGTTTTATTTCTCTTTTCTTGTGAGCGGTGCTGGTTTAGTATTATACACAGCTGGTGTAGTTTGACACAGTGATAATATTTCGTGCATTGTCCTGAGACTATGCGAAGGATATAATATGTGTGTACATTCGTTTTGTACAATGAAAATAATAATTTTAATAATTTAATTAATAACAATAGTAGAAATAATATTAATGTTTTATTACTTCAAATGAGCGCATGCTGATGGTAGTTTGACCCTAATAACAAATACTGTTTTGTTATAGATAATTAGAATACGAATGTTAATGAAACTAAGGGACAAGTGAGAAAAAAGTGTAGCTCCCATGATTAAACAATATAATTTTCCAAACAAATTATGTAAATATCATTACCTTTCTTTCAGAAACGTATTTAATTTAAGTCTTCTCAGTTATAAATTGACTCCCATGTATGCGTGTGGGTCTCGTACCGTTTCGCGCGCACCCAGTGCTGGCCCTTGCGGCACGCCTAGCCGCCTCCCGCGGCGCAGGCGGCAGTCGACCGTAACCGCGTGATTAACGCCGACCGTCTTCGGAAGCGCTGATTTCGGAAGTTTTAATCGCCACGCCCCCGCGGGAGGTCCGCTCCCCGCCTCACTCCGCTGCCGCGTAATTGGCTGATTCGGATGACGCCGGCGTCCAGGTTAATGGCGCGAGAATCCCCGATTGGAGTTGTCTGTTGTGATGGGCTTCCGCCCACTCGGGCGGCTTTTCTCGTCCTTCGCTTCGATGAATGTCCCCGGGACCGTATTGGTCGATGGCGGCGTCGTTCCGGGTTTGCGTTTCTCACGTAATATTCTTCGTGTTTTCCCGCGTTCCCAACACTGATATTCCTTTTATTATTATTTTGGTTTGCTATAAATCTGTTGTATAATTTTGCTATCGAAGGATGGACTGAAGTTTAGTTGTGTATGTGTCTGAGAAGTTCGCGCGGTGATTCCAAAACTATGGTCTTATTTCTTTTTTCAAGAACAACTTTATTCAGTTTCGCTCAATGAATTCTTCTGCCAATTTTCTTCACATCATAATGTTCTCTTAAACCTGTTTATCTAACGCATTTCAATTTTTGGATGTAGAAGCTTCCATTTTTATATCAGAAATGTCAATTTAGCAGTTTTACTTCCCATTTTCATATCGACCAATTGTTTCCATTGGAGAGTTTCATTTCAGTGTGGTTTATTTATTGGGATGAAAACAAATTATTCAACATTATTTCCAATTAATTGATTCTATGGGTTATTGTTATCGTGGCATTTGCTATCGTGATATTTATACCGCTATTATTGGCGATGGATGGTGGCATCGAAAGCGTTCTAAATTTTAATTATTCTCTAAATCACCACAATGCGAAATTCTGGCACAAATCGCGTAATCCTCCGCTTGCCCTGGACAGCCCTTAGTGCTGCCGTCCGTCGAGGCCCTCGAATGGGCGATTGCGGCCTGAGGCCCCGTGGCTGCGGGGCTGGGCAAATCCCGCTCTCGATTACACGCGAGACCTACTCATGGGACACTGCCGTTCTGACCGGTTGCTGAGCTGCCTTTTGCGTCGCAACGTATTGTGTAGATCGGGCAGTGTAACATGCCCGTTCGCTACCTCGCCGGCGCGTCATTGTGCCAGAATGTCAAGAGGTCGCGAGAGGTAAAGTTGCGCGCTGTTAGTCTAGGCTTTTTTGTCGCTTTTTCGAAATGCGTTAGATACTGCTCTATCGCTTTCCTACTCTTGTCAACTATTTTCATCCCGTACATGACACGTACTACAAACTATTGGGTTTTATTGAATAATGGTATTATTACATATAACGACAATTGTGACAATTATTATCCCTAACCCCAGTAAATAGCCTGTAGTTATTGGTATTCAGTTTATTACTTCATTATTAATCATAGCTTTATTTAATTAATTCGATTGTTTTGTATGTTGACCGTAAAATCAATCTCAAAAAAGTTGGGAAGAGACGTACGTGCTGTTCTCTTGTGAAGAATATTCAAATCGGAGAACAGTTTGAGAAGAACCCAATATCCAGTCGTAGATTTCATAGTGTTTGGGCGAAAGAACGGACCTCTTCCTTTGTATACCGCCCCCCTTATGGCAAAAGGAAAGCCAGAATTAGGATGAGCCCGTTCTTCCTCCGCTTGGCCGACGCGTGGCCTGCGTGCGTAAATCACTCCCCCCCGTCCCCTATCTCTGACGTTTCTCCCCAGACCGAGCCACTCATTTGCCTGCTGCGCTCCGACCCTCACTCCGTCGCGCCGTGGCCACGACCTTTGCCGCCGCCGGCTGTCCCTGGCGCCCTCGCCTGCCCGTTTCCCTGCCGCCACCCGGGCGGCGCCGGCGCCACCGGGCGTTGTTAATGAACCGCGTGAATGCGTGTCAGCGCGCGGTTTGAAGGTGGCTCTTTCAAAGCGAGATCTGCGATAACGGGGCGGTTTGTCACCGCCCGACTCGTCCTCCCGCTCCCCGCCCCCGCCCGGCCCCCTTTGGCCCCGTGGTCCCCGAGGGCTTGTCGCTCTCGCCCTCTCTTTCCCACCTTTTATTTTTGTCGGGCCTCGCGCGCTCTGTTTTGTTTGTCCGTTTGTTTGTTCCGCGCGCCATTCACGGCCGCCGCCGGGCGCGGGTGTGGGGCCGGGGCAGGGGGCGGGGCGGAGGCCGGGCGGCGACGGCCGCGCTCGGGGGCCGGCGAGCGAGCGGAGGCGGTGGCGGCGGCATAGCGGCTCCCCCGCCGCAGAAATATGATCGGCTACTGCTATTCCTGTCCGTGTTAATACTGCATTCATTGTGCGTTACGTCGGGCGGCGCGGGCGGTCCGTAATATTGTTGCCGTAATCTGGTTGCATAAATCATCTGCGAGCCGTGTTAACACGCGGCGGCTCGCGCGTTTTGTGAGCCCTCATAATTATGGGCACCGGACCCATATCCATACAAATACATGGAGGGCGGCGAACAGCCGGCCGCGCGTGTCGTCGCCGTGGTGGGGGCGGGCGGGGGCGGCGCCGTCACCGACTTATCGCCTCTGATGCGTCGCCATTGCACGGCGCGTGGGGCGGCCGGCCGACCGGTCGGAGGCCGTCTGCCTGATACTCTGGTTTGCTGGAGACCGCTCCATGTCAAATGTGTAGTAGGATTTGGTTATTGAGCTTGTTTTGAAGTTCAGTTAGTAAATCCAACCTATTAGGAGACGTTTTAGTCTGCTTTCCGTTCGAAAGGTCTTCCTTAATGCGTTTGAGACGTGTCGTTTTGTGCTTTCTAAAAAAAGAAACGCTGTATTTTCCTCGTTTACTTTCACTTTTGACGTTTTATGTATGATTGGTGTTGTGGTGTATGTGTTAAAGTCTGGATTTTTGTTTTTTTCGGGAGAGTTGTAGTGATTTAATCATTTTCATTGAATTGTATTGTGATTTCATGTGCAAAGCGACATGAAAAAGTTTTCAAATAACTTTTGATTCGTAAAAATGTTTTCAAAATTGGGGACAGCCAATTATAAAATCGAGGAAGACATGCATAAGGAAACAAAAATTCAAGAAATACAATTTCATGTCTTTTGACGCGGTTTGTTTTAGGGAATGGCGAGTGGCCAAGTATTAGTAAAATATAAATCATTATTAATCGTTTTGTTGGGATCAATTTTAACTAACTAAACTTCCACAATATGAAATTTGTGTAAAAAATGCTGCTGTTACTCGTTTTATGCATTCAGTATAAATGCGGTGCACCCACTTGAGTTATGCTGTGTAAACTTTTGATTACTACGGGAAATTATTTTTGAAACTTTTTTTGAATTCTTTTCTCTTTCAAAAGATTTCTCGAAACACTCGATTGAAGAGTAGAATTGTATAAATATGTTTCATAATAACTTGGCGGAATATCATTCTTACGAATGCTGTAGCTTTTGTGTTCCTATTATTTAATGTTCGTGGTAACTCTTACTATTGGTTAAATTTTATCCCTATCTCTTCTAAGAAATTTCCGAGCGGTGTAGTGTGTTGCTAATTCCATCATAACCCTTCTCCTTGCAATGTAGGTTGTTCTTGAGTGCTATTAGAGCAGGGTTCCGTATCAAACGACAAATTTTATTCCGTGCTCTCGCAGTAATCCCCGCCGGCAGAAGCAGCCCGCCCACTCTGCGACGAGGCAAGCGGTCTGTGCCGGCTCGCTGCCCTAAGCCGCGAAACTACTCGACTTCTCTAAGTCCTGCAGTCGGCGGCCCCTCCTCGCTTCCCCGCCCCACCCGTCTCCCGGCCGTGTCTCGCCCGTCGCCAGCCCGTTGTTCGCCAACCTACTTGCTCCAACTGCGGGCCTTCCTGCCACTCGCCATCCCGTCCTTCTCTCACCATTTCGCTATCCACCTGTCTCCCCCGCCAGCTGCACGCTTGTTCACCAACTTTCCGTTATCTCTCCAACTTCCACTATCTCTCCAATTCCCCACTGTCTCTCCAACTCCCCACTGTCTGTCCAACTTCCCTCTATCTCACAAACTGGTCACTATCTCACCAGCTTGCCACTATCTCACCTACTTTCTACTAGCTCTCCAATTGCCCACTATCTGAACAACTGTCTCAATCTTTCAAGTTGTTCACTATCTTTCTAATCGTCCGCTACCTCTCCAACTGCTCGCTGTCTTGCCAGCTGCTCGGCATTATACCAACCACCCGCACTCTCACGAACTGTCCTCTATATCGACGTCCTGGCTCCATCTCAATACTCGCGCATTATCTCACCAGTCTCCCTATATCTTACCGAGTGGCCTTTCACCAACCACCTGCTATTTCAACAACCGCTCGCCATTCACCAGCCACTCTCTAACTCACCGCCCACTAACTATAAACGCCCGATATCTCGCGCACCAATCGCTATTCCACCACAATCGTGCTGCCCTCCCTAGCGATATCCATCCTAAAAATCGTTCAATACTGCCGACCGCCTCTAATTTGCCTCCGTCACTTTCACCGCTCCCCGCTCCGCGTTTCTTGCGCCGCCCCGTCCACTACCCCTGCTTCCTCCCCCTGGGTTCCTCCGGGGCCTGGCCGGGGTCGCGGAATCGCCGCATCGGCGGCGCGAGCCGGGGGCGCGAGCCGGGGGCGCGACGGTTGTGGAAGTGGAGGCAAGACGCGAGGCGCTAATGGAGAAGACAGGGCTGCGCGGCTTACCCTGAAACTAATGCAAAGGAATTTGGCGGACTCCCCGGAATCACCACCGTAGAGTAACTCACATCAAATGCTTTTACTGTGGACAGTAACATTATCGTCGAGCACACTCTGTTGACTCGTGCCTGTTCCCGCAGAAGTGTTTTGGCGATCTCTGCGAAGCAGGAATGTTACTGTTTCTGGTATTATCACCTACAAACTTTGTCTTTTCTGAACTCTCGTTGAGAACGAAAACTAAATCTGATAATGGAGAGTTGGTACTCAGCTAGCGTCCGCGTATGTTGTAAAACTGAAGTGTAATATTTATGGTTTGAAGTGTAATATTTATAGTTTTCTCTGATTATAATACTATTTGTTGTCTTTGTCTATTTTTGACATTGTGGAAATTATTAACCAAATAGAAAGTTCTGATTCCAGCGAAGCAAATTTTATTTACATTTTGTCTCTGATCATCATCGACTGCAATGTAGATGTATCGTGAAGGTACATTCTCCATCGACGAATCATTATTTATGTATTGATAGTATATGGTGAAAAATAATTAGCTAGAAAAAGAGTTTGAGGCGTTTTCTAGCAAAGTCAGCTCATTTAGTAATTTATCAAAATTCTTTCTCTACATTTTTGCTGAGTTTAGTGGGTCTTTTCGTAACCTCTCGAAGTATTCTAGTTCAAATCGAGCTAATTCCTGCCTAAAAAGGTTGCGAGATCATATCCCTTTCTTATGAAGCCGGTATGGATGCGAAAATATTTTTGTTTGTTTATAACATTTCTACAAAGGAATAAGCTGGTTTTGAAAGCAAATAACGCATTTATAACTGTTTGCTTTGCTTTTTCTATGCACATTAAATTAATTCATATTTTTATTCAAACAAATTCACGTTTGTCTTTCTGTGTTTAATGCATTTAAATTCAAATTTCATTAATTAATTATCAGTTAAAATATTTGCCTGATCAGTTAATTCGAAATTTAATTATTTGGTCGCGGTTTGGATATCCCGAAATGCAATTACTGCGCTATCGATAGTGCTGGCCGACGTAAAGGCAGTATCCAAATCATCTCAAATTAAAAAGCTGGCTGCTACCTTGCCAGAAGAGTATATGGACTACGGGAATTGACCTACTACGTATCTTGCAGTTGGAGGGTATTTTTTATACGAGCTGTGAATTTGGAGGAGTGTACAGACCCAAAGAGCTGAATTCCCGCGAGGAAACGGCTCGTAATTCTCGCACGATGTGGTTAATTGGGAAGCGAGCCTCCCCCGGGCGCGACGTCGCGAGTACACGACGGCGTGGCGTGTGCCATGTGCCGGGTGTCGCTTCGCCCATGGCAGGCGCACCCGGGGGTGGGGGGTGCCTGGGGGCGTGTCGAGGCCGCTTCAGGCGGAGGGCGTGCGAACGGCTGGTGGTAAGGGCGCCGTGCACCGCGTCACGCGCTCCCCAAATGCTTTCACGAACGGGATTTGCTGGTGATGATTTGCTGTTGGCCGCACCACAGGAAGGAACTAAAGGACGAGCCGTTTGGTGTGGAAACAAGCTCATTCTATGATATAATTAATATTTTGACACGTTTATTAAGTTTGAGTGGTCCTCTGAAATGGAATGGAAGTACGTCAAATCCAGGCACCTCGAGAGAGACGAGTTTCGATCATATCATACCGAAGTGAACCAAAGAAGATTTTTATTTACGTAGAACAGTGGAGTGAGATGGGTTTGGTAACAAATGCCTCAATTCTTCCCTTTTAATGATATATGCTTAAAGATAATTTAATTTTCAGATCATTAAGTTCCAATGTTAATATTAATTGAATATGTAGTTAATATTAATTCAATATTTAGCCACAATAATACCTCCATAACTTCACTTTTTGTCGGATAAGAGTAGATATTCTCGATGATATTCTCTGAAGCTATATTGCTATTTGAATTTTTCGTTTCAACGCTGGTTTACACTTCCTCACTTACGATCAGTTTAAACAGAATCACACGAATCATCTAATCCAGTTTAAATTTCAGTAAGCTAAAAACTTACGAAGGATTAGAATATTGGTTGTAATTTTTAACTGTGGGTTAAATGATACTTTGAAGTTTAAATTAATATTTGACTGTTGCATTCCAGACATTCTACGATTTTCTTCGTAAAAGAACAATTTTCGTAATTTTTTGACAGTTTCTAAATAAATTATTCAAATTTCGATTATAAAACCATGTAATAATTTCGGGAGCTAGCTGAGTTTTTTTAAGTGTCGGGAGACGCTTGTGGTGTGCGTAGCCGTGGCCGTCGTGGGCGTCGGCAGGGCTGCGAGACGACGATGGCAGTTGCGCGCGGGGCGGCGCGGGGGCGGCGCGGGGCCCCGAGCCGGATCCAAGGGCGCGCTCCCCCGGCCCTCCGCGACCCGCCCCACGCCCCGCGCAGCAGCGCTGGCGCTGCACCAATGGCCTCCGCCGCCCCCTAACGGCCCGAGGTCAAAACGCTCTTCGCCCCTCGCTCCGTGCTCCGCGCCTTCGTTTATTTCGCGCTCCCAATCTCCTCCGCGCCGTGCGCGTGGGTTTTTCTGAGCCCCTTCGCCGCTTGCCTTTTTCTCATTCTGCCTTGTATCGCAATTTTCCAGCCATTGTCTTTATCTTAATTTTGAGATAGTGGCTCGTACTAAAAAGAAGCACAAAAACTGCCTGAGCGTGAGGGAAAGAAAGAAAATTACTTTGGAGAGCAAGTGGATAGTAAGTGAAGCTCACTCGATTGCGAAGTCTGATTAAATAGCATTTTATTACGGGTCATTTTTTTCTAAATCTTGTCTAATTTTTTGTTCTTTTTTTGTTCACTGAGAATATTTTATTAACCCTGCAGTGTTATAAAGAGGATTTGAAATAGTGCCGCGCCATGTCATCAGCAAGAGAAGAGGGCTTGCCGCCTCTCTTATCCTTAATCCAAAAATAATTACTCGCGTTCTTTCTGGGGCCGGTGAGGGATGGCGCAAATCCGTGGGTGGGCGTCGGTGCGGGGGTGGTGGTTGGGTGGGGGTGAGTTGCGTCTTCCCGATGCGGGCGGTGGAATCGGGCGTTGGCAAACGGGGCCAATTTAGCCCTTGGCAACTCGAGATGTGGGCTAATGAGAAACCGTTACCGTTAATTACTGGAACTCCTAAATGCGTTGGTACATATGCGGGGTAGTATTTCACCCGCGGCTCGATAATGGAAACGACTTCATGGAAGAGCGCTGAGATTGCGCGACGCGCTCGTTTCATCGCGCGCGAGAGCCGGGGGGAGGGAGGGGAGGAGCTTTGGGGGCGGGATTGGAACAGGAGGGCGCCTAGGGAATAGGGTGTGTAGAGGAGGGGGGAGTACAGAATGGCAAGGACAAGACGGGTAGGAGAAGGCTGCTCAAAAAGTGGGAAGGGCGAGGAGAGGTGGGAGGAGTGGGCATGAAGACGGCGGGGCGATGTAAGGCATAAGTTGGGGTGGGGCGTGGGAGTGGACCTAGCCGCGTGATGCGGGAATGCGAGTGGGTAGCGGTGGGCGTGGTGATGCTTGCGAGTGGGAGTAAGAATACTTGTCGGGGCGTGGGAATGGGCTGGGCGTAGGTGTGGCCGAGGTGTGGGAGGGAGCGGGGCTGGAAGTGGCGCGGCGTGGGTGTGGTAAGGGTTGGTAGTGGGAGGGGCGTTGGAATGAGCAGGGCGTGGCCATGGACGAGACGGGGCTGAATTAGGAATAAAGCATGGCGCGGGATGGGATTGGCGTTGGTGGGGGCGGGGTCGGGAGCGCGGTGGGACCACGAGGGTGTGGGCGGGGCCGTGTGATTGCCTCTGCGGGATCAGTGTTGTGATGCCTTTTTGTGGCGCGTGATGGACGATTGAGGTTGCGTATTATGCAAACGAGATCGTGTGCGCCTCGGGACTCGTCCGGCGTCGGCCCTTTATGAAGTGCGTGTTTTTAGAAATGCATGTGTACGTTTCAACACGAAAATATATTTGTAACCTTCGATGCAAAAGATGATAAAATTAAATTTAAAAATGAACGTGTAATGTGGTTAAAAGAATTAAAGATTCTGGTGAACTTAATGTGAAAAAAAATTGTTTTGATAACCAAAAACAAATTATTATTGACTATACTGACTAACTATCGACTAGAAAGTAAAAAATGGCATTCCGATAGGTCTTTTTACCTAGTATTTACTGCTATAAAACAGTTTATATAAATTATCATTAAATCCAAAAAGCGTTTAAATGGTAAGTGATGAATGTAATCATATTAATGAGAAAACAGAGTTGAAGCGACAGAAAAGTAGCGATGAATGACTTCTTGTAAATGCTAACTTTTCTCATTCGTAGTTTTAAAACCACAATCTCAATAGAAATGTAAACTAGAAGTAAAGAGACGACGTGAGGGTTAGAATTGTACGTTTAGATAGAGATGCAGTTATATGCTCTTAATATTATCTACCAGTATGTTAAAAAATGAAAACACAGATTTGAGAAGACATTTTTTGAACGTGTAACCCCGTGCTGATTTGGTGGGTGAGCGTTAGGCGGGCGTCGGCGTTTGCTGTGTGAGTATGCAGCCTCGCCCCAGCGGGGCTCTAGTCCGCCTCTGCGGCCGGCGCCGGGGCAGCGGAGGCGGCGGGTGGCCGGGCGACCGCCGCCGAGCCGGTCCTTGGCGCCGGAGCCAGCGCCGGCCGCAGCACGTTAGGGAGATTTAGCGCGCTTTCATTAGCCGGCCGCGCGACCAGGGGATCAGGGCCACCCGAAGCGACGGCGGGTCGCGGTCGCCCTGCTCCCCGCCAACGCCACCCCCTGCGCGCCCTTGCTACGTCCTCACTCCCACTTACATCTCCCTGCTCTCCCTTGTTGCTGTCCTCATTCAGCCCTCGTCGCTGCGGCCTTGCAGCCTTAGTGACGTCCTCGCCCCAACGTTGACCTTGCTCTCAGTTTCCCCCTCCCATGTACGTTCCTTGCATTCTCCCGTGGCTCCCGTGACATTCGTGAGGTCTTTCTCCCCCTCACTTTTGCACTTAACGCGCTCTTTTTGCCTCCTCAAATTCGCCTTGATCTGCACGATGTTACCTCGTACACCAGCCACCTATCGAATTTCTCCTCCGTGCATTCTCTTGCTCACATTTCGTTCTCCACCATCTTCTTCATCTTCTATCTTCGTCTCTCTCACCTCTCCTCTCTCTCTGTCTGTCTGTCTCTCTCTCTCTCAGTAAAACTATAGAAATGAAATATAAAATTTGTAAAATTATATTATGGTTTTATATTCAGTGTGTAATTTATGCATTTTTTGGGCTACAATGCCTATGACGCAATAAGAGGATTACTCTGTTCTCTGTCTGTCTGTCTGTCACTGTCTCTCTCTCTCCAACACTCTTTTCGCTTCTTTCGTCTGCTCCATCTTTCTTTCTCTTTCTCCATCATTCTTTTCACTTGTTTCATCTCTCTCTCTCTCTCTCTCTCTCTCTCTCTCTCTGTATATATATATATATATATATATATAATATATATATATATATATATATATATATATATCTTTCTGACACTTCCCCTGTCTAACAGTTATCCACCCGTTTGTCCGCTATGTTCTCTCGCTTCTACTTACCCCAGGACTCCCCAACTCTAATGCGCGCGACACTTCCGCTGCCTCTGCGACTTGCCTGCATTGTTTTTTCTCTCTCTTCAGTGCTGCCCATTCGCATCTGTCGTGATTCACGTCGCACATTACGAAACGCGGTTCACTCCCCCTGATCCGTTTCTATCTCCTTTTCCCGCCTTTTCACCGCCGCTTCCACTGTTTGCCTATTCTTCCCTCTTTTGGATCCCGAGCTCTGCCGTGCCCGCCCACGTGTGGCATCGTCGCGGGGGCGAGGTCCCACCCACCTCTTCACCCCATCCACCGCTCGCACGGAAGGATTCCCCCTGCCCCTCGCCGCCGCCACCTGCGCGGCCCTGGCCCTGGCCCGCCAGCCCGTGCCCGCTTCCTCGCGGCTTTGGCGGGGCCTATCGAGGCGAGCGGGGATTGGGCGACGGTGCCCGTTAGGCCCTGCAATGGCACTTATCACGCCGCCGCCCTCGCGCCGTCGCCCGACTGCCGCGCCGCGCCGCGCCGCTGCGTATTTCAGGAGCGCCCGGACCACGCGCTCCCAGATGTGTGGCCCGGTGAGCGCCCGCCCCGCCCGGCGCGGCCGGGGCCGTTTGTGGGGTAAAATAGGGGAGCGAATCCTGGAAATATTTTGCATAAGGTACGAGAGACGAAACGATTGTTTTTTTTTTGTTTTTTTTTCTTGTTTTCGTTTCACTCTTATATAGTAGTACTAAATTCAGTGAACGGTCTCATCTGAGGTGTTGTGTGCTTGTAGTAATAACAATAATGTTAATAATAACAATAATTATTGTTATTGTTATTAATAATTATATTAATGTTAAGTAGAATATTTAACTGGTGAAATATCATAGTTTATGCTGTGAATCATATCACAGATCATGGTCTCATAATGTCAACTTTCTCTGTAACATTTTTTGTAAAGATGCGTCATGATTGAACTCTACATTGTCGAATGTACAAGATATTAGAATATTTTGCAAATTAGTCGTGTTGAAAACCTTCTGTAAACAAAAGGACGAAGAAGTTTGTGTATCATTACCAGGCACCTCACATCTTTCAAAATGCTACTCTGAAAAATTTTCTCAAGTCGTATAAACCAATATTATTATTATTTTTATGCGATATAACTTACTTTCGCCTAATTCTTTACATTTTTATATTTATTCTCTCTAACCCAATTTTATTTGCAATAATTATAAATACTTTAATCAAAATCTATATATTTTTGTTTGTATGGTCGTGTGGATAATTCCATTTTATTTATCTATTTGAGTGGTATAAATGTGAGCTGTTAAATTAGAACACTTGTATTCATCATTAAACATTATTTTATTTTCTCTCAACACTCATACTGTTACTCTGTGCTTTTTAAAGAGTACTTTCAGTGTGATCTTAAAAGAAAACTTCTGTACGATATTCACTTGTTCTAGGCAGCTCTTCCCGGTCCCAGTCCTTCTGTACAATTTTGCGAGCCTTTTGTACAATTTTGCGAGCCAGTTCGAAGAAAATAAGTTGTTGGTGTGAGAAGGTTCTACTTGATTTCTTCTACACGTAAAGCATCTCCGGGCAAATATATATTTGAAAAACCATTAGTTGGTGGGGAGATGATTGAATAACGAGTTAACGAAGTTTTGACTTCAATTTTCTCGAAACAATTGAAACGCTAGTCCTGAGTGAAACCTTGTCATTCTAAAGAGTCGATTGAAAACAAATCAAAAGAAAGAAAGTTAAACATATTTCTCGAATTCAGTATTTATGTTTATTTTTCAAATAAAGTAAAGAATATTTTATCAAAAGAAATTTACAAAAATTGGCCGAAATATCGTTAGTACAATACATTGTTGAGTTACTCTTGGTCTACTTTCGAAAATAGCACAATTAGTTAATTCACTTTAGAGAAATGCATTGATGTTAAATATTCGCTTATCTTTATTACATAATGAAAGGATAAACATGTTTTTTATTAATTTCGTTAAAATACGAAAGCAGAAAATTCAAACGATAAGTAATTGTTAGATTTCAAATCACGATTTTTACATTTTCTTCTGTATTATATACAGACTTCTAGTAGATGTTTCTACGTTAATTTTCTGGCCTAAGTTTGGTTAATAATTTCTGTAAATTTCTCACATTGATCTCCAGTATTTCTCGTTCCCTTTCATTAAAATGTTACCACGCGGGCTTAACCAGGTGACAGATATTTTGAGTTTTGTACATAGCGTGCAGCCGCGTGTTAACGAGATTGAAAATCACGGCATCTCGTGAGTTTCGGAAACTAAAGTAAAACTACCACCTAACTCAAGGATATGAGGCATAATAAGCAGGAAGGGAACGACAGGAAGTAAATGTGAGGAAGTTGGTGAAATATTGGGTTACAGAGCAAGTCGTAAATGATATTCTCTCGTTACTAAAACTTCCTTTGTTCCACAAGTGCGCAGTAAGCCATATTGCACCTCGGCATAATAGAACCGGAATTTAACGGTGTCATAAAGCAAGTAGCGTCTCTTATCTTATCTCTTTTCTGGAAATACAGCTCTGGGGCTAGCGTTGCCTAGTGTACGCCGTCTCGTTTAGCAGAATCACTGTAGTACGTAACCCAACTGGTTGCTTTTGACGCGGCGGGTTCCGCACGCGCGCTGTCATGCGTTGTTATTTTGTTTCTGTTATTACTGTAGGCGCGCATCGGCTGCGTTGTTTTTGTAATTACAGCGCAATTTGCCGCCTGTTTTTCCTGCCTCGAAGTCTAATCGAAAGTTGTTCTTCGTTTTGTCTCCCCCTCGATTCGGAGGGCGAGCTTCATTTTCGCCGTAATTGGTTAATACCGGGATTTGTTTCCCGCCGACGCTTTCATCCGCGCGTCTGGTTTGATGGGCGCCAGAAGTTCCCGGGAGATCCGGATGAATGATATTTTGGTCGTAATTACACGAATGTAGGTCAGATCTGTTTTCTGCGTGTCGTTTAATTTTTTTTTTTTTTTTTGGCATGCCTCCGGTGCCCGCCCGCCCGCCCGCCCGCCCAAGTTTCTGGGGGCTCGAGTCACGCAATGATAATCTGTGTAATACTGGCACGGCGGTGGCGGCGCCGCGGGCAGTTCGGGTGGTTTGAGGGCGTTGCAGGCGGTGGCGGAAGGAGAGTCGAGGGTAGAGAGCAAAGTGAGCTCACGAATTTCGAATTTCACAACCGTCAGCACCTTCTCTCTTTCCTCGGTCGTCTGGATCTGGTACGCAAGTGGGCGCTCATGGGGAATACTCGCAACTTGCAAACAAAACAGAAAACGTTCAATTTTCAATTAATATTTTAATAATATCATTCAAGTTTTTGTGATTTTATTAGATCTTGCAGTCGTTTGATGCGTGAATAAGAACATGCCCACTGGTTGGCTGTTATTGAACCTGACTCTTAAGTATAAACTACGTGTGCCATATTTTTTTCTGGAAGCGTTTATATATTTATATCGGATGTACTTTAAAATTGTTTATACAACAATGTTTTCTTAGTGGAGTACATTTATCACTTTATGTTTATGAGCATGTACAAATAGTTCACGCGCGATAATAAAATGTTTGTGATATATATTTTTTACGATGATGCATCGACACAATTCCGACGGAACGGAAAAACATTGTAGCATTTGAAATTTATCTCTATATAAATTACTTCCAACGTTTTGTACTGAATTACATAACATTTGTTACTAGCGCTTGAGCATTATTCATTTGTGAAAACTGCTGTTTGTACAATATCAGGTGTGCCTATTCATTTTCGTTTAATTTTTAAAAACAGAACAAAAGAGATGCTCCTACAAACGGGTTTATGAGAAGTTTTCTTCGTTGTTGTCCACCGTTCTTTTAAATGATTTCTTTTAGAAACATTGTGTTCCCGCTACGAAGAATTTCGCTACTGTTTTTACTGAAACTTTTTGCTTTATGAAGGTGGAAGCCATGGAACAAAAACACTTAATGGTTTAAATAACTTTGTGTGTTTCTGTTGTATATTCATGTCTTCGTTCTCATAAATTATTTCTTGTAATTGTATATAGATAATCGAGTTTAATGAATTCTCTTTTCTCTACTCACTAGTTAAAGCTACAATGTAACATATGTTTCTATGCTACAACGTACTTATACGTAAATTTATTTGGTGACCAAGAAACTATTCTTTGCTATTTATTCCTTTTCGTTTGACTTAAAATTTCTTTCACGTGTTCAGGATCTACCGTGCTCTGTGAATATTGTAATATCAGGGATTATTTAAGAATATTTCGTATCACTCTAGTAATTTCTAACCTTTGTGAGTATTTGTGACATTAATGCATTTAATTCCTTCGAAGTGAAGAGGTTTCGGTAAATTTCCTTACAAATCTGTCTCCGAAGATTGTAATGTATTTTTTTGTGATACTTTTGCACTTCTGCTTTGACAAACATATTCACATATTGTATTGTGTTACAAATCATTTAGAGTTCTAAGGTTGTCACAAACTTTTTGGAACTTACTTTTTATCTTCCTTCAGGTGTGGATGTGATGTTCTCGAGGGTCTTTGTTGTTTCTGTTTGATACAGTTCTGTGTACGTGTTTATTTGACACAATTGTATCGTGTATTTCCTGTTCTGCGGGTCCTCCCCTTTGCCTGGTTTCTCCCCGCCTCCTTACTCACACCTCCCTTGCGTTTCCCTTCAGCCCCTTCCCTTCCTTATTACATTCCACAGATATCCATGTGGTCTTTGCCCGCTCCTTGCCCCCGAGCACTGCCGACGACGTGTCGTTTGCCATCTTTATTTAAGAAGCGCCCTCGTTTCGGACCTGTGGAACATTGAACACCTCTAGTCCCGCCCCTGATTGCCCGTGACCAAGGCAGAGGACACGTCGTCTTCGCCAGAACCGGTACTTCGGTTGTCTCGGCGCAGTAACTTCTCGCCGTTGAGTCTGTCTCTTGAGCCAGCTGTGCACTCAGGGATTTTGTTTCATTTCGGACTGGAGGTACAATCCTGATAACTCATTAGTGGCAGATATGTTTATTTGGAGGGAAAAAAAACAACACGAAATCTAATCTTAATTTTCCTTTAGAGTTGCTTTCTAGTCATTCAGTCTGTCATTACTTGTATTATCGCACATCCACCTTCTCTGCTCTACGCGTGACGCCAGAAACGCGAGATCATGAATGAATCAAAAAATGATTACTTAATGTGTTCGGGTAGTTTGTGATCTATTGGAGTGGCGTGAATGTTCATTTACATTTCAGTGATTCGTAATTTCTTAGCTTTACCGCTCTTGCGATCAGAAACAACTTTCAAAAAACTTTGTACTGTAAGATATCTTAAATGCACAAGATTAGGTCTTATTTGTCAGCTCAATGTCTTTCTTCGCCCGCCGTTGCTATGGGGTTTTGGACAGCCACGTGATTCTTGGGAACGTTCTAAGTTTACTACTGCTCTCATTGTGTTGCATAATGTGTTTTTGAATCTTAGTTTGCTATTTACTTTTTCTTTGCTTACTCTGTAACCTTATTCGTAGTCAGCAGTGAAGCATTAATGCTCCTCTCGGTTTTTGCAAAGTATGTAAATTTATGTTTACATAACTAATGTTCTTAATTTATGAGACACATACAAACGCGGAAAAATATATGACATGCGTACCGTGTTTAAAATGAGGGACAGTAGAATGCACTTATATTTATGACACGTTTTATTTTACATTATTTTGCTTCAATGAGTGCTGGATGTATTATGTATGGAGTAGGTTCGTGTCATTACGTGCGACACCCGGGGACGTCAAAACAAACAAACAAGGAGCCTGGGGCAGTAGATTCACGGAGACACATTATTGTGGAGTGAAAAAAAAATTGGAGACCCAATAAAGTCGGGGTATGGTGCAAGTTGCGTCAGCTGCCCCCTCCCCCCGGCTTCCCTCTGGGCGCACATGGTCATCGCTGAAATTAGTTTGATTTAGATTCATTCTTATATGTAAGGTGAAGGTTTTAATTTGGTTTAAAATTAGTTTTTGGATTGCGTAAGGCACCAAAACTTACTACATCTGCGAATACACACGAAATATTCGTCTGATATTCCCAATACGAACATATTTTTAGTAATAAGTACTGAAGTAACTGAATCTGTCTATTGAAGCAAGTCACAAACGCAAAACTGAGTTTCATACGCTATTTTTAATTTCATTGTTTTAGTGTTCTATAAAGACACCAGATGCAGGTGATAATCAGTACGTTGGTTGTGTAGTATAGAAGAAATCTAAAGATTAAGAAAAGAAATAACCACAAAACGTTAACCAATGTACCATTTACCGAGCTCGAAGAAACCTGTTTACTCTTGCGTAAATATTCACGAAAAACAAACGAAATCTGATCTAAAACGAAACTCGTTTACTTGACGTTTCATCTCCAAAAGCACATTTCTCTTGGATTACTTTTAATTTTCTTTTCATAGGATTATTTGTAATAATCGGTCTGGTATCATTATAGAAGAAATCGATTATGACTTTAAAAGCATTCCTTATTCTTGTTTTGACATGTGGGAAACGTTTCTCTTATTACAACAGTTTATAGTAGCGTGCCTACTACCATTGCTTAGCGCCAGGCCTCGTACAAACCACATTGCGGGCCGGGAATCTTTCTTGTGCAAGTATATTGCTCACGGTGTCTCCGCGAATGCCTCTTTCTGCCTCTGAATACATTCAATTGAGTGGCGTACTAGAATTTAGCTGTTACATATTCAGGACCGCTTGCGACGTTCCATTAAGTGGTTGTAAATTTCGTTAGCATTTTTTGAAATGCTGATCGTGTCCCCTTGCGATATTGCGCTTCCCTGCCCGCGCCGCTGGATCCACCCGCTCAACCATTCTCGCCCGCCTGCCCGCCTGCCTTTCCCACTCCTACCTGCCTTCGTCCCCTTTAAACGCTCGAGGTCATTCATGCCATCTCCCAACCACATTTCGCCGTTCACTGCTACTCCATGCGCTCTGTTCCCTTCTCTCTTTTTCACTTTCCTATTTCCCTTCCTCCACCTCACCCTTCCTTTCTTTTTGCTAATTCCTCTTCGTCACACCCTCTTTTCCTTCCACCATTTTCAACTTCTAAAATTATCTTCCTTCCACTCTCCATTTCTTTTCCCATCTCTTCTATCCTCTTGCCAACACTCCTTTACACCCACCCACACACACACACACACACACACACACACACACACACACTTTCCTTGTTCCATCAGTCCACCGTCTTTCTTCCCTCCTTCTTTCTTTTCTTCCTCCCTTCTAATCATCTCTTCCCCACACAAACACGTGCATCCCTTCCCTCGTTTCTCTTTTCCTCTGAAACTGTCTCTCGCGCTCTTTTCCTCCCACCCAGGCACTTTCTTAACTTTCCTCCCCCGTTTCTACCAGCGCTGCCCCCGCGGCCTCCCACGCCGCCTCTCCCCCGCCCCCGCCCCGCTCTGTTCCCTCTGCCGCCGCTCCTGCGCCGTTCTTCTCTCGGGGCGCCCCCAACTGTCCTCTCCCGCCCTTAAGCTCGTTAGCCCAGCGCCTCTTGAGTCTGTCTGCTGGGACCCTTTTATTTATAAGCCCGTGATTGCGCGGCTCCAGAGAACGTGCCTTCTCCCACCCACCGCCAGCCCCCTCCGACTCCCACCGGCGCCCCTCCCTCCCTCCCCCCCCCGCCCCGCTCCCCCGCTCACGCTTCACGTTCCGTCTCATTTATTAAATAAAAAGATCTTATTGCGGCCCTTCTCTCAGGCGCTCTCCACTTTTTTGCGTATTCGATGTCCTGGAATAAAATTTCGCGGACGAAGTTCTCTTGAAAACTCGTCATAAATTTTACTACTTTTTTCTCTCTTTTGTCGTTACGACCTGATTTGTATATCCAAACGTGCTTTACCGCGCACTTTTTAACATGGTAATACTTCATTCTGGGCCTCTTCTGCGTCGTCTGCACGTTCAATATGCTTATTCCAGTTGTCACTTGTCTCTATTACCCTAGTTGGAAATGAGAGGTGCCTAATTTACTGTAGTAACGTCATATGCTTTTCTTGTTAAATGCACAATTCTGAGTAATAATAATAATAATAATAATAATAGTAATAACAACAATAATAATAGTAATAACAATAATAATAATAGTAATAACAATATAATAATAATAATAATAATAATAATAATAATAATAATAATAATGATGGTTTCATTAACTTTTATGTGCTTCTTTCAACGTTAATATTCCGAAAATCACATAAAGGACACACAGTTCAAGCAGAAAGTAGCTAGATTGCTGTTTATCATTTCTGCCTTGTGTTGAAATTATGATAAAACATATTACTAAATAATATTAATAAAACAATAAATAACACAAAATGTGTGCGAATTTTATGTATTTAAAGATAGCATGATTGTCTTACATCTTTGACTGAAACATCAACTTTTGTTTCCACAACAATTTTTCTCTCATTTTTTGATGATGTGAGGTCGTTTTTAATCATGGATTCAAGTCTAAGGGCTCATTAATCTCCTCCAATTTGGGTCAACGATGCCAAGGGCTGAGCGGAGAGCACGCGTGCCGCCGTCTGAGGGGGGCGGAAGGGCGGAGGGCGGCGCTGCTCCAATTTCCAGAGCGCGCGCCGCTGCGCCTCTCTTTTCCGGCGCTAGACGGTGGCGGGGACGGGACGGTTGTTTGCTCGGAGGCGCTATGAAGTGCTGATACCTGACCTGTCGCCCGGACCTTTGTTTACCCACATCTCCGTTACATTCCGGTAATACCCTGGCGTGTCGTCGGCGGGACGAGCAGGCGCGCTGCGGAGGCGGCGGCGGAGGCGGGACGCAGGGGCCGCGCGTGCCAGCACGACAACCTGCCGGGGGGGGGGGGGCGTGCCGGTTCCCAACCGCCTGCTTCTCCGCCGTCCCCTTCGGCGTGTTCCCCTCGACGTCACCCGCGTCCTCGCGCTGCCGGCGTGCCCGCTTGCCTTCTCGCCCCTGGACCGTCTTTTTAATCACCTGCCGTCTCCTCCCACGCCGACAGCCAGCTCCTCTAGCTGCTTGTCTTTCGGCGTTGTGCAGCTCGCTCGCTCTCCGGATTTGGAGCGCCCTCGTCTGCTCTCATCAACACTTTTCAATTTTGCAACTATCGCTGCTTCTCACACAACGTAAAGTTTCTGTGGTTTCACATGGTCTGTTGACGTAATAGCTTCCGACAAGTCAGTTATATTTCAACTGCAATCACTAAACTTGATATTATTGGACTATTGGTCCTATTGTTAACCAAAAAACCAATCAACTTTTCTCCGTTCCATGCCTTGTCGTAATGTGTGCCACTTTTTTCTGTCGTTCTCATTATGTTTTAATTTGGCCCCATCGTCGGAATTTTTTCCTCTCTATCTTTCTTGTTCCGGTTTATTTTTCTTTAGTTTTGTTATTTTCTGTGTTCATCAATTCTGTTGATTTTCTTCTTCAGCCTTCTCTTGCTTTCCATTTCTGTGCATTGTTACTTCGCGGTCATTTCTTTACGGATACTTTCCTCTCTTGTATCCCGGAGACGTCTTCTCACGATCCGCCCACGCTTAATGCCATCTCACTCTCTTTACTCCGCCCTTCGGCTCCGCTCCTCCCCAAACCCCGCCCTTCTCATCCCCGCTTTGCCTCGGCCCGCCCCACCCTGCCTCGCTCCGTCTACGTCAGCCCGCCAGCGCGCTCTCTCTCTCTCTCGCGCGCGCTTTAATAAAGTGAATGAGGCGGGCGGCGCGGGAGCGGCGGGGGCGTGGCGTGGCGTGGGCCGAATGAGTGCGAGGGCCAGGAGCGTGGCAGGCGCGGGGGTTACAGTAGAAACTTGAAAATGTATGGTTTTAATAAATGAAATGTTATTGAAATTAAAATGAGTGTCGCGCGCGTGGAGACCTCCCGCGGATCGAAGGATGAGCTTGCAGTTCGAAATGTCGCTGACTCAAATTAAAAACGCTGGCCGGGGCTGGTGGTGGCGGCAGAGGAGACGGGAGAAGTGGTTGGGAACATCGCGAGGCTACGCCCGACTCTCTACCTCTTCTTTCTTTCCCCCGCCGTCTACAAGCCCTCCCTGCCGTCCCTCTGCCTGTCCTCCTTCCCGTTCTCCTGTGCGTTCCCTTGCTGGCTCCCTGCCCATCCCCCTGCCCTTTCCCCTGTCCTTCCCTCTATCCGTCTCCCTGTCCGTCCTACTCTCCGTCCCACTGTCCGTTCCACTTTTGTCTCCATGTCCGTCCCACTGTCCGTCCCCCTGCCGGTCCCCCTGCTCGCCACCGTGCCTGACTCCTTGCGCATCCCTCTCCCCCCACTCTGCCCCACCCCCTGCCCCTCACCCAGGCAGTCCCGGCGCTCCCCGACACCCCGCTCCCCTCTCCGCCTCCCGGCAATCCCCCCTCCGCTCCACCTTTCTCCCCCTCGTGGGTGATTAATGGCGGCGGCTTAATTGAGGAGCGTGTTTTTTTCGCGCGCTCTTCGCGCGGGTGTTGTCGCTTGTTTCACGCACGGCGGAGTCGCCCGCTCCCAACCCCCTCGGCGCACGGGTCACGTGGCCCTGTCGATTTTTGACGAAGAGGCTGTCGGGCGAGGGCGCACGCCGGCCGATTGGACGCGAGCGCCGAGCGCGATTCATAAAGCACGAAACTCGCTTGGCTTCGGAGCTTTTTTTTCAACTCGCTGCTGATCGGTATATCCCAGGAAAATGTTTTTTGGATAAGAGTTCATTGGGTAGTAAAATGCTGTGACTTATTACTTTACATTAATGAACTGGTATGCTTCGCATATGCTCTATTGTCTGAGAATATGTCTATTTAGACTAAAAGTATCTCCTATATATCTTGATAGAATATAGTTTTTTCTATGCAGCAGAGTAATTGACGTTAATTTAAATTATAATTATTAATTGAATACGTAAGGCTGCAAATAATTATATCTTGCCTCATTCTCATATATCCACAAATTTCGTATCAACCTGTGGCACTTTGAAATATGTCGCTAACTAATGTGGCTACTACAAATCCCTCGTGCAGAGGCTGATTTGTGTCCGGTGTCCCTGGGCGGAAAGCGAGCGTTCTGTCTTCTCCTCGAGTGGCCACGATACTTCAGAATTAAGAGCTGTTGTTTGGAGGAGCTAAATAAAGGCCATCCCTCGCAGGCGGAATTGTGTAGATGAAGTGCTCATTCCGTCGTCCGCCGACGGCTTCTCTCTGCTTGAGCGCGCCGCGCCGACCCACCCAGCCCTCTCGTCCCGCCCCTCCCTTCCCTGATTTGCTACGCTCCGTTTCACCCCGTCCCTTCCCGCACGTCATGGCCCGCCCGCCCCGCCCCGACTCGTCCCGTTTTGCTCCTTGCCTTCCCGCCGTGCTCTGCTGTCTCTTCCACCACGCCCCTCCCCGCCCCGTAACTCTTTTCGCTCCATCCCGCCCAGGCCAGCTCCACCCCGCCCCGCCCCTCCCTGCCACGCCCCGACCCTCTTCTCCTTCTGACCCAACCCGACCCGGTCTCACCCAACTTCATCCGCCTCATTTTGCCTCCTCGCCATGTTCTACCCCGCCCATGTTTGTCTTCCCGCCCTGTAACGTCCCACCTATGGAGGGACTCCATATCACCGATAACCGTTGCATACATCCGCAACCCTCTCCACCTCGCCCCATTCCGCCCGACTCTAACTCGACCGCCAAGTCCCACAGCTCCCAGCTCCCCGCACGCCACGCAGGGTAACGTCCCGACCCGATCCGACCCCCCGCTACAAGATCCTTCCTGTCCCGCCCTTCTCCGCTATGCCCCGCCCTGCCCGACGCCGCCTTCTCCTGTCTGTGTTGCCTCTCCGCGCCTCATCCGCTCGCCATCGCTTCGCGCCGCGCCGTCTGTTGGCGACAGCGACTCGATTCGCCCCGCTCCGCCCCCACGCCACGCCCCGCGTCAGCGCGATTTTATTCCGGTCGGGCGCTAAAGATTGTTGGGCGTAATTAGAGTAGTTACGGAACAATTCAGTCGCCTTATTGCTAAACTTCTTAATTGCGCGCCGGATGGATACTTGGGCGGCCGTGATCGCGCGGCCGTGCTTCGCTGCGCGCGCGTTTCTAAGGTCTTGTTCCGCTCTCGGCCTCTGAATGCCAAGTGCGTCGCGCGCACGGGCCGAAAATCCGCTTGGCGCTGCAAGAGATGGGCAGTTTCAGATCCAGAATACATTACCTTTCCGCACTGTGATCCGGAGAAGAAATTGCTATCGTGTAAAATAATACATGTTGTTATTTTGTTGAATATTTTCCAGTTTATGGTGCGTGACTCTTAATTTGTTGTTTTTTGAGAAGTTATCTCCGTTGGATAGTTCCCTTTGAAATGTTAGTTGTTGGATCATCCTTCTTGAAGTTCTTCAAAGAAAGGCTTAGGCTACACTATGTACACTATTGGAAAATGTTTTATATGTCGTTAGATTTGTCTTAATATCTTGTTAGCTTGAGCGCGCCTCGCTGCAAGCAATATATTTGTGAAATTAATGGAATTCATTTATTGTAATCATCTTGATATGAATGTTGAATGTGCGCCACAGGCTCAAGTAAACACGGTAATTGAGTTACCGTTTTTAATTGGCAATGTGCAAACCCTTTAAGTTATAATTTTACATGCAGCATTAAATGTCAGTATTTTAATTGGTCGCATTCGTTGCTCATTCTTATGTGTGCCTTTTTTTCTTAAATTCATTTTTTATTTCAACTTCGAATTGAACATTTTTCGACTAATTTTGTATTAAGTCGATGACGAATAAATATTGTAATGCATTGCTTGAAAAAGTTGTTAATAGATTAAAATGATAGATTTCTGGAATGGGAAATCCTGCGAACTGAAATTCGATTAACATGTTAGTTTGAGTAATTTTGGTTTTTGAGAAGGGAATTTAAATTACAAGTGCAAATTATTTATTCGTAAATTTGAAGCAATTCTTCTGTTATATATTTTTATTACGCGAAAAAATACGTGAGAAACTATAAGTGTAAAGAGAGGGGAAAATATCAATTCATGGAAACCGCATCTTCTTCTATCTAGTTTGAAAAGACAACAGACGTATCCAAGTTAATTTCGTATTCACTGCGACATGACGATGTGCACCTGGCTAGTCACGCTGCAGCATTACGTGTTCATTACAACATCATCTGCGTCATCCGACGCCGCCTGAAGCAAAAGAGAAGTCGACGGTGCTGTCGTCGCGTTCAATTGCCCCTACTCTGGGCGTGGCGCCGCGCTCGGGTGCAGGTGCGATGTGCATTCATTGCGCTTGAAGGCGTGGTGGCCCGTGGTGGGGTGGGGCGAGGTGGGGCGGCGCGGGGCGGTGCAGGGCGGCGCGGGAGGTGGCGCGGGGCGGAGCGGGGAGGGACCGGCGCGAGTCTGGGTGCGTGGGGCGGGGTTCGCGAGGTGGGGTGCGCGGGGGCTGGGCGGTGCGAGGCGGTGTTTCGCGGGAGGCGTTTGAGGCAGGCGCGCTCTGTCCGAGACGTCTGGGCGGCGGCGCTGATCAACAGCTGCCTTCCGGCTGGGCGGCTCTCAAAGGCACTCCGCCCCACCGCCCGCCCGCGCGTGCGTGCTCGTTCGCTCCGTTGCGATTGGAACAACGCGGAGCCCCCTGGCGCCTGTAACGCTCTCTCCGCGATGCTCCACGTGCCTGGATCCGCGCCATCTCTCGTCCCGCTCTTCTCCACTCTCGTCGCTACGTTTTCCACGCCGCTCTCCGCCCCGCTGTTTAACCTACTCACTGCCCCGCTGCCTGGCTTATGATTTTTCCCGTTGCCTGTCTCATTCTCCGACCCTCTCTTAATTCCGCCCTCCGTCTTCTCTCTGTCCCGCTCTCCGTCGCTGCCTCCATTGTTCTCTTCTTCCCGCTGTCCGTTGCCCTCTCCGTCGCTCTTTTCGTCTCGCTGTCCATCCCACTCGTTTTTCCATTACCTCCCTGTCCGCTGCCAGCCAGTCTTCCCGCTTCACCCTTCACTCCATTGCATGTTGTCCGCCCCGTGCTTCGAGCCTCTCTCCATCTTGCTCTCTTCCTTGCTTCCTTCCCTTCTCTTGACCCCGCTCTGTTCAGTGTGCACTTGACGTTCCCCATCCGCTTCTGCCAAACGGGACGCGGATGCGGATTACCTGCTCGCTTGTTGCTGTCGATTTTGACTGTCGGATTTTCACGCATCGCTTGCTTCAAGAGTAGCTTCGCTGGCTTGTTGCTCTCCCACGAATATCTCTTTTACGTGGAGTGGAATGTGGCTTTAGGTATTTTCGGGATGCATTCAGGAGGATAAAGTCGGCTGTAAAGGAATTTCCTAGATGATGCTAATCTGTATTCGTATTATTACAATGGAATCAAATGTGTAGTGTGACGTGTAGCGATGTGTAACGGAATCAAATGTGTAAAATTGGTAGTGTCGGATCACACAAGGGACACTAGAGAGTAAGTTTCCCTAGAACGACAAGAGGACGCTATTTCATGGGAAACCTTTTTTGTTGCAGTTACTGTTACATTGCACTCTTTTCCCACATAATCTTTACCAGAATTCATACATTTGTTACACCACGGGATCAACATACGAGTTATTTTGTCGTAGTCGTCGGCTGCATGAAATATGAACAACTATTTGTGCCATCCGCAACTCTGCGTCATTTTTACGCGAAATTCTGACTGGTCAGGTTTTTCTTGAGATGTTAGAAAATATTGAAATTTCTGGGGGGTGCGATCCAGACAGTGGGGATCTGATTAAATAAAAGGTTTCCGTTAATTGTGTTTCATTTTGTTCACGAATTTCCTTTTGAATGCGTCTCGTACATTTTGAAACGAATATAGTTCAAATCTGCGGGCATTCTAGAATTTCTGCTTACCATGCTTTACTCAGTTCTGGCATTCACATGTGGTTAGACTGACCGAAAAATTAGCCGTGGAAATTTTGACAATATGCAAACGTATCAGTGCGTGTAATATACTTCATTGAAACTATATATTAAGTCAAGTTAAAAATTTAGAAAACATTTGTTTTCAATCGTACTTCGTAGTATATTTCGTATGTATTGGAACTTTGCATAACTAAGTGCGAGGACGTCTGAAACTATTTTTGGTCGTTTGGAGACCTCTAAATTGAGATTTAATTTAAATATAAACTTTCTTGTTAAGTCAGTTATTTAATACATAAATACATTTCAGGTACAATTAAATATAACAAGATAATAGCAAATCAGACTTTGTCAGAGATGTTAAAACTCTATCTACGTACAATAAATTATAAATCACCATCGCTCTAAAAATTAATACAGAAACATCAATTACTGTATTCAAATATTTAATGCCACCATCTTCAACACATACTACTCCGATTTGGAGAACTATATCACACACAAATCTCACAAAAAGAAGAAATTATACAAAATAAATTCTTAAGGTGGAGAATAAAAGCTTCATGGTTTATCCAATGCTAAAAAAAAAGAATTGTAAATTTATTAGTAATCTGGACTAATACATTTATTTTTTTTAAATTGGAATTAATAAATTAAGAAAGTTTTGTTTCGTTTCTATTTTGCACAATATTCGTATTCAGTAACTAGTACTTATTCAGTAGGAAAGAACAACTTATCCAAATTCTAAAATGATATAAAAATCATCAAAAGATTTATACCATCCCCCCATAATTTGTGTTATCAGTTGTTAAAAATATTATTTTTTCTGCAAACGTTATAAACTCTAATTTTGTATGTTTAAAAAAAACAAAAATGGGTTTATTCGATTTTTAGAGGATCCTACGTGGACTTTCCTGAAATAAATGTTAGTTATTATTGTTAAATATTATTATTTGAGATTGCTAAAACTAATATTAGAATTTATATTTTCATACTGAAAGCCTTGAATGACTGTAAAGTTGAGAAAGAACAAATTTTATTTTTAAATGCCCAATTTTTCGTTTGGAATTATATGTGTTGTAATATATGAGTAAAAATAAAATGTCAGAGAGAAAACTCACCGCGACTGTAATCTATAGTTGAAATAAACGTAACATCAAGTGCCAGCTTGTGCACGTCCCAAAGGACAGAAGTTAGCGGAGCGGAGTGGAGATATCCCTCGAGATCAGAGGGCGCCTGATGGAAATATGCTGATGGCCAACGCTCGATGGGAGGGAAAATGTTATTGGAAGCCGTTCGGCGGCGTCAACGCCGGCGGTAGTAGCGGCGGTGGCGCTGGCTGTGGCTGCGGCGGGCGCCAGACCCGATTGCGATAGTTGGGAGGATAAGGTAGCTCCTTCGATCGGAGCCGCGAAAAGCGGCGAATCGCCCGCACGAGGCCAGGAGAGGGGAGGCGGGAGGGCGGGGAAGTTATGGAATCGCGGGGGCGTCCGAGCGCTTGCGGGCGATCGCCCAGCGCGGCAGCCAACGCGCGCCCACCGCCGCTCGCCCTTCCCCGCGTTTCTCTCCCTCGGATTCTTCTTCGTTCGCTCACTCTTGCTTCTAGTTTCTTTTCTCATATGTTTGGTTGGTTTGTCCCAGGCTCGCAATGTTTTTCCCATGCTCAATGCCACAAGTCTTTACATTTAGTCTCGAATATTCTTATTGTTCTTAAGAACATCCCATTTGATTCTTTTCAAACCCATTTCGGTATTATTTACTCATTTTTAAACTAAATTTTCAATCATTTGAGGTTATCTTTCTCTGTTAACCATTTTCTAAAATGTATCCAGTGCATCGACAACTTCCGTTATACACTACCAGTCTTTTTTTGTGGACGTTTTTCCACCATCTTTATTTAATCTCCGCTCCCACTTGCAACATTTTTTAACACCTGCCCCTCATGCTTTATTGCTATCTCTTATCCTTGAGAGCTGCAGCCAGCTTTGGTGTCCACGCCACCGTCTCTTTTGCAGCGCTTCCAATGCTCCTCCAATCCCCACGGCCCCATGCGCGCTTCCCCTCTCAACACCCTCCCCCACTCGTCTCCATTCAGCCTCACAACGCGCTCGGCCTCGTCCACCGCCTCCGCTTCTGTCCCCGCAGCGGCTGCGTCCTCCCACACCCACGCCCCGCCCCGTCCCCTGCGGCCCTGCCGAGCGCGCAGCATCCCCTCGATCCCGCTACCACATTCAGCCTCGCGTCCCGCCCCGCCCGCCCCCGCGCGCCCGCCGCTGCCTTGAATCAATGGCTTTTGTAGGAGCGCGGGGCCGCCGCGGCGGCGCCGGGGTACAAGAGCCGGGGGATAAGGATCAGTGTTCCGCGCCGCTCGTATCTTAGTCGGGATCAAGCTGGCGTGGCCTGCGCCGCCGCGCCTCGGCCGTCCGTCCTCCGCGCGCCTCCGCCCTCACCGCCCCCACGGCCCTCGGGGCCCAGCGGACGCCCCGGGAAGCATGCCGCCGCTGCGAACGCGCTCGCCGGCGCGCCGCCCACGCGGAAATCCCGTCCTGCTTTATCGCATTCTTTATCTGCATCTATTCTGCTTTTAAACAGGAGTTCGTATGACCTTGGAATTCTCATTTTTTATCGAGTAATTGCAAGTAGTAAGCGTTAGGTTTTGGTTTGGGTGTTTTCTGTCTTAATTAATGAAGAAGTGAACGGAGACGGTTGTAAATGTGTAGGTCATAGGTGTTTGTCTTCGATCTGAACGTTTGTTTGTTTGTGCATTTCGCTAAGGGTTGACGAATTACAAATTATTTTGAAATTAAAACACGATTGTAGATTTGATGTGATACTGATATTGCATAACGATACCTGTAAAGAATGTTTCTTTAGCGGTCGTTGCAATGGAGATTTTTAATTGTAATTCCCATTTGGGCGTAAATTGTATATGAATCTCCATTGCAGTATGCATTATTGCTATTTTCTTTACTATGTGTTGATCTAATATTCCATCGCTCTTCTTTGTTACCAATTGAATTATTTAAATTACCTATTAAATTATTATATGAGATATTTAAAGAGTAGTTTTTGTACCTTGTCATTAACTCATGAGACTGTTTTATGCGTTACTTCTTAATTCAATAATTCCTTCCTTTCTCCGCTCATATTTTATTAATGGCTCAACGACCACCGACGCAGCGCATCCTGTTTTGTGGCGCCCATTGATCTGAGCGCTTCCGGCTCCGGCAGCGCCGACCGCGCCCGTCCATTTCCCCCTCTTCCTCCTCCTCCTCCTCCTCCTCCTCCACCGCCGCCGCCGCCGCCGCCGCCGCCGCCGCCGCCGCCGCCGCCGCTGCCGCTGCTCGCACGTCGTCCAGGAGGCGCCCCCCTCCTCTGCCCTCACCCCGGGGGGCCCGTAGCCGCCGGCGCGTAAGCGATTTTTGATGCCGCGCCCGAGAGCCAGGACGTCCGCGCCGCCACCGCCACCGCCGACGCCGACGACGACACCCGACGACGCCCGGGGTTCCTGTTGACGCGGCGCCGCTGCCCGCCCTCCGCCACGCCCTCCGTGCCCTGTCCCCTGCGCCACCACTTCCTGGGTCTCAATTCCTCGCTCCGGTTGTAAGTTCTCCGTCCCTGTTCCACCCTCTCGCCACTGAGCCACGTTCCCATGATGTTTCCAGCCCCTGTTCCTCACACCTGTTCACCGCCCCTATTCGCTGCTCATTTTCTGCTCTCCTGTTCCCTACCCATGTTCCTCTGTCTTACTCTCCTTACTACCTGATTACGGTTAACGCTTTCCATCCCTGTTCCCTGCCTCAGCTCCCCGTATCAGTTCTCCGCCTCAGGTATGGTCCTCGTCTCTGTTTCCCGTCCCTGTTACCTGTCTCTATTAGTCCCGCCTCTTGTCCCGCCTTGTTCACTGTTCTCACTCGTCAAGAATCACAGAACGTATTCCGCGGCACAACCGCCCACGCTGCCCCGCGCTCGACGAGGAATGGAATATCTGATTCCGAATGTGAAAAACTCATTCGCTGGCAAAGTAGTGTTTTCTGTGCCGTTTATTCTTCTGCCTCGGGAGCATGCTAGGCTTCCTTCTCGTGTTTCTACTGACGGCTTCCGAAGGCTAAATACTACCGCACCTTGTACATTTCTTGAAACTTACACATTTGTCAAAAATCAGATACAAAACATTGAACCTTGACGATCTTCTCCATATTAATCCTCATTTGTAATGTCCATATTAATATGTCGGTATAATTAGGATAACGCTAGATTTTCGATGAAAAAATGGAACATTCTTTCTTTAATTCGTAATTTTCCCCAATTATTTTAAAGATGTTGCATTTATTATTGCTGTTTCGGATACCTCTCTGAATCTCTGAATTTTCTTTGTTAATCTTTATTCGGCCTGCAATTAACCTTACACGGACTCGTATGTGCGTGTTGCAAATTGTTTCCGCATCCACCATCCGTCTGTTCACCACCGATTCAGACGGCTGGTCGTTCTTCTTTGCCGTCTTCGCCATTTTCTTCGCCGCCACCTTCGGCAACCCACCTTCCTTCCCTCTCTCAGCCGCCCAGCAATTCTGCCTTCGCCGGGGGAGGCTGTAGTCGCCGCCATAAATATCAAATATTACCCATAAGTGTGTTTTTACCGAAAGATATATTCGTTATTTCGCCGTTAATAGAATTCGTTTCATATTTTACTGTTATATCTCCTTACAACAGGTTGTGCAGCGCGGTCCGGGTAGAAATGCATCTTCTAAAGAAAGTTTACGTGACTCGCGAATGTAATAACGTGACATTTTGAGTGAATTTCCGACGTTCGGAACGGGAACGGAAAATCGATAGAGATCGGAACATGTTTATCTGCGACGCGTCAATTTAGGTGGCCAAACATACGAGCTCCCATCTCGTGGGAGCGAGTCACTTCTCTTCCACGAAAACGTACTACGACATTTTTCCACATCAACGCAGTTACCCGCGGGCTTCCGTTACCAATTACCATAAACGAGCGCGAGGAAATCAAGTTGTAGCCGTCGCCGTTTACGGCTCCGTACAAAACGATCGCGTCCGTGCTCGAGCGCGCGCCGTATCGACATGCAAATGCGTATCGACCCGTCGTCTCTAATTAAAACGCTAACAATTGCGCTCCACCCACGTCCCCCAACCCCTACGTCGGCGGCGCTCCTAGCACCGCGCACTCGCGTCTCGGAAGTTAGTGAATGAGCTCTCCTGAGTTATGGGTTGAGCGCGAGTTTGCGGGCCGGCAATCTCATCTTCTTGGCACGATGATTTAATCGCCTCCCCTGGGGCGGCGTGGGCCCCGAGCGGTGAAGGCGCGGAGCCGGAGGGCGGAGGCGGGGTGGAGGTGGGGGGGGGGTTGTTGGCGGTGAGATAAAGCGTGGGTGCCGGCGGAGATGCGTGTGGCGCAGCGGGGGCAGGTGAAAGTGATGGCAGGGGTGGGGGTGGCAGGAAGAGAGAGAGGCGATTCGAATGGCAGATGGTGGTAGGGAACTAATGTCAAGGCCATTGTCTGCACGAGCACCGATGTACGTTTCTGACTTGGAGGCTGTTTGACAGAGAATTGTTGTCAAGTAGTAATTGAAGGCGATGGCTAAAAGAGCTGAGGTAAAGCTTCAGTGGTGTTGCTGTGTGAACATGCTTAAGAATGTCGAAGTAAAAAAGTCGATGGTCGACAGTAGAAAAGGATATGCTTCTTTCGAGGAAATAATATCCGTTACATATTGTAACAAGGCGCAACTTAAATTATGATAGCGAATTACGTCAGCTATAATAAACAACATAAACGGTGACAATTTAAATACATGTCCGATGGCTTTTGTGGTATGAGATGGCCTAAAAGTGGGGCTGATTCTGATAAATGAACTGAATAGTATTTGGGGATAGAGCATCTTATGAGACAGCCCAGACCAAACTGAAAGGAAACCTTTGATAGTTGCGTCCGCTGGGCGTGGTGGAGGCAGCATGGAGGCAACGGTTAGCACCACCTCTTCAAACAGCTAAGGAATGGGCACGGAAGCCTCATTGTCGTAAGACGGTGTAACTGGCAGAAGGCGGCGATAGCTACGACAGCTGCTCGGCGGAGCCCTCCTCCAAAGGCAAAGGGAAGGAGGGGAGGCACATTGCGTTGCCTCCAGGCCGCGCGCGGTGGGAAAACCTCCTCCTCCCGGGGCTGCTGCCGTAAGTCACTCTTTTTCCCGCTCAACACCCCCGCCCCCCGCCCCCCCTCAGCAACCCCAAGCACCACCGAGCCAATCTCTCGCGCTCCTCGCCCCGCCCCTCGCCCCCGCTAAAATATTTGGACTGCCCCGGCAAAAACTTACTCGACGGAGAGACATGGCCCTACGCAAACTCGGTGACGCTAAGCCGGCGTGCGATTTATGACGTCACGGCCGCTTCTCGCGACCGCCCGACCGGGCCTGCGCGCGCTGTCGGCCGCCCCGCCTGATTGAGAGCGCGCAAGAAACGGCGAGCGATGCGTGTTGCGACGCGGGAGTTGTGTTCCCGGACGTTTTCTTCGGCCCTTATTTCGCTAGATGCCAGAGGAGCTGGGGGTTTAGTTATTTCGACGGCGGAATCATTATATCGATTCTTTAGCTCGTTTTTTGATGCTGAATAATTTCAATTACACAGGAGCAATGATTTCTGGTGGTCGATTTTGTTTACAAAGCTTGTTGCTATCTTTTATTCTTAATTCAACGGAGGTTGGTCATGAAATGGGGGTAGAGATTTTGGGGCTCAAGAAACTTGCGCGGATGATTCATAAGAGGGAGTTGGAATACGGGAATACAATCTTTAATCACAACGCAGGTAGCAAAAGCATGTAATCAGCATAATTTATTTTTCATGTCTTATAGGACCCCTGACTGTCAACCCCCAACAATAATATCATATGTTGACGATATGGATAATTTTAATTATCAAATAACGTTTTGATATGTTTTCAGAATTAATTATGTACTAACTTCTACATCAACTTTTGCAATGGAGATTTCAAAAAGGATAGTAAATTATACTCTTCATTATTGATCCTCTACAGATATAACTAATTTACTCATTGTACGATTTGCGAGGAATTTATGAATATTTGTTATGAAACCTCAGTTAAGTCAAGTTTTTAAAAATCAGATAGTAATCTTTAACACATTTGATTAGAAATATGCATTGCATGTGGTGTTTTAGGTGCTCAAATTTTTCATGAATAGTTATGTTAAAAGGATGGGTTCTGCAGTATGTGTACACTGGGTTTGGTGGTTTGATTATTCTTAATAATAATAATTTATATCATTGGATGTTTCTTTACAAAATAATTCACGCTGGTGTAAATAAATAATAAGAGATAACACTAAACGAAAATCCTATAACTTCGCATATTAGTAAGACATCGTATTTTGTAATGAAATATTTAGTGGAGTATGCGAAACTACGCTAGAAGCCATCTGTGTTGTTTCAACATTTGTATACCGAGGGAATGTAAAGTTTTTACATTGATTGCCACCGTGTTTAACACGGAGGTGGCTCACGTAATCCAAGCATATATTCTGCCGTACTTGTTTTTCCGCAGGCGACGCGACGTGTTCTACTAGCCCGACGCTGCGGGCCCCCAATCGGATTGCACAATCGACTCCCTACCCAGCCACCGTCCTCTCCGCCCCCTCCCCCCCCCCCCCTTGCTCGCATCTCCCCGGTCCGCGGCCCGCCCACGCCAGCGCCGCCGCTCGCCGCAGGGGTTGCTTCCGAAAAATCCGCGCCCCGTATTTCACGTTTATGATCGGAAAATATTCGACGGCGCCTGTATGCGGGAGAAGTAGAGCACCGCTGTAATTCAAGATTGGTATCGTTGGCGCGAGCCAGGAACGTAATAATTACACCCCGGTATATTTCACCGGCGGCGTGGCGCGGCATGGTGCGGGCTCGGGCGAGGAGGGGCGAGGCGGCGGCGGCGGCGGGGACCAGCGCGGCTGATCATTTATGGGGCGGGGTGCGGGGAGTTTTCAGGGGGCCAGTAATTCGTCCGTGGTCGCCGCTGCAGTGCTCGTTAGCTGTATTGAGATGTAGAGGCACGCCTGATTACGCTCTGTTAAGGCGGCGCCGGGTGAGCGAGCGGACTGGAACGGCCGGGTACAACGCCACTGACTTGCTCCCGTTGCGGTGGTTGAGCGTCTCGATCTTTGGTTGCCCTGCTCATGGAAATTCCTTTCGGTTCTATTCAATTAAATTTTTTTTTTTGAGACGAATCAATTTTTGAATATAAGGTAAGTTTTCCGTGTTCGTAGGCCAGGTGTAGTTGGCATTGAAGGGCCACTTCAATGACAACTAGACCACGGCCCAAAAGCCCGGAAAATTTGTTTTATATTTACTCCGGCCGTGAAAGCCTACGATGATATGTAATTTTAGAATAGGCAGCATGCCAATACCAATTTTTTGTCCCTTTGTACTCTAACTTTTGGCCGTATTAATGCAAATTTTTGCTAAACAATTTTAAATAATATAAAAATGCGTGACTTTTTATCATATTTATGTTGTTTGGAATTTATTATTTGAATCATTCATTTGTGAAATATTTATTCGTGCTTTCTTTACATTCCTTTCTACTGGAATGTATTAATCTCAATGGGTTTTTTATTTTTAATATGTCACAGCTTACTTTAAAAGTTTGATGACAATATCTATAAATTTGTATGAACGATTCTCTATCTCCGCGTTTATTGGCCGTAAATTCGCCTTCTCCTCAAAGGCGAAATCCGTGAATTGGGTGTAGGGGTTTTGGAAGATAAATTTTACCCTGGACATATTGATAGTTGACAAGGTGCGATATTATTGAGAAAAACACATTGAATGAATGAATACAAACGTGTAACACATAATGAAGCGATATAGCCGTATTTCGCGCGTGCATCCCAAAGGCCTTCATTTGAAGCGCAGCGAGCCGCGTTCGCTGCGACTGAATAGGCGCCGTGTCCCCCATTCATCGCGGCGCCCTCCTGGGAGACGATAGCGGCCAAGTTGGAACCCTCCGGCTCTCTGCTATCGTAGCGACTGCTGCCCCTAGCCCTGGCCCCGTCGCGGACCTTCGCCCCCCCCCCCTCCCTCCGTCCCAAGCCATGCATCATATTGATGGATGGAGACGCCGCGCCGGCTCGGGGCCGCCGATAGCGAATCTGCATGTCACCGGTCGCCGCGCCGCGCCGTGCGACGCCCACGGGCCCCGAGACAAAGAAGTGCCGCTCCGCTCCCGGTTCTCCGCTTCTCGCTTCCCGATCCCCGTTCCCGGTTCCTTCCTGCTCCTCCTCCGTACACCTCTCTCAGTTGTACGCATTATTAGTCAGACTGTATTTGACACTTAATTTAAAAAAAAACTGCTATAACTTAAAAAACTATATTAATATGTGATACATATTAATATAAAGTAGTTATTAATAAAGTTTGTAATAATTTTGTCTTTAAATTAAAGACCAAATACAGTCTAACGAATTTGAAAACACCAAAGACAGTAAAGTAAATAATAATCTTACACATTTTCTGTGCGGGTTTCGCTCTACGTGACCCGATCCTCGCGATCCGATCTACACGCGCCCCGCTCTACACGCTCCCCGTTCCACGCGCGCCCGGTTCCACACGCGCCCTATTCCACACGCCCCGTTCTCCGTGTTCCGTTCCATCCTCATTCCTGTTCACCGATCTCCGCGCCCCTCCCATCTCCCGTCTCCCGGACCTTGTTTCCCGGACCCGTGGTCGGGTATCCTGTACCTTGCGCTCTGCACTCTCCCTCTCGGCCATCTCCCTCCCTCTTCGCCCTCGTTCTCCACTCGTTCTGCCCCATTTCCCGTGCCGCAACCTGGTCTCCCTCACTGTACACCTTTTGCCAAACGTCCCTGCGCGCGCCTCGCTCCAAACCTCGCGCCGCCTCGCTTGGTAGTGGCCTCCCAGCAATGGTCCCCTAGCGCTGACCACACACCAATAGTGGGGCTCTCTGCGCGTCTTACGCCTACATTCGCCTCGCACCGCTCTCCAGTCCCATTCCCTGCAGCCCCACACCCTGCGAGTGGTTTTCTTTTGCTGTGGTCCCCGGAAGCTGTTGCTCGCTTGTTCTTGCCTTGCACCAAGTCGTAAATTATTATTCTGTGGATGCTTCCTCCGTTTTTTACCGTTTCGTTAAGTTCGCTTTATTGAACGGTCATCTTCCTTATCTTGCATCTCACCTTTCTGGTAACCAATCTCATGTATTCTTTTTAAATGACGTTCTTCTGTATTTGTTTCATCAAAACATTATTCTAATACTTTTTGCAACAAATATTTATTGCGTTTTTTCTCTTTAACTTCATTCCAACTTTATCGTATATATATATATATATATATATATATATATATATATATATGTATTCCCTACTAATACGAGAAATAGTTTTTCCGTAATTTGCCGTTAAGCATTTTTGAAATCCGGTAGGGTGTTTAGCAACTAGAACATTGATTTTGTTCATCAACATTTTCCCCCATGTATTGCAAGGTAGTACAATTCTCAATTATTTCCATCATCTTTAAAATACATTTTTCCATTTCTAATTTCGCTCCACACAAGTCTCTAGTTTTGGCTTGCGCTGTTGAAACAAATCACTCTCCACATTTGCGAATCCGTGTAGATCTATCAGTAATTTTGAACCTTACGGAGCCAGCGTGAAGTTTCCTGGAGGTTCTGAAAATAAGTTTATCACGACTGAACAAACAACGGTGGTGCAAGTTGGCGGTTGCAAGCCCGTTGCCCCCCCCCCCCCCCCCCTCGCTCCGGAGCCTTCTCCTGCCCAACTGCCCGGCGGGTCCGCCTCCGTCACCATACGCGCGTTCCCAGGCGCTGTGTCTTCGCGTCGGCCGCCCCTGTAATTTGTTTCCCCATTGGCGCACTAACTGGATTAGCCCCACCGCTCGATTGCGAGGCCGGCCGTTGTTTGTCCGTTCAAACGAGCGCTTCTCCGGTGTGATTGGCCGCGCCGCGGCGGACGAAAACAATTGGCGCCGGCTGCCGCTCTGTTTTTCGGCTCCGCACCGCACCGCAGCCCAGATTTAAATCTTCGTTACTTCCCGCGAGCTGCGGGCGTTTCCTCGAGCACCGAGATTTGTTGCTCTTTCCGAGATGCATATTGATGCCCTCTCAGCCGCACTAAAAGGTTTTAGGAGCCGACGAAATTTCGACCTCTGCCAAATTTCCACTAGCGATTTCCGTATTGTTTCATGTCGAGACAGACGGGGTGGGAGAAAGGTTAGCACACGAGCGAGAAATTTTCACCGGGGACGTTCTAAAAGTAATTTTGAGAAGGAAATATCACGCAGGTACTTTTAAAGACAGTAACGTAGAATAATGAATTATCGTTCTTTGTCTTGCGCCACAAGCCAGACGAAATTTCACGACAAAGAAGTTTAAAGTTGGGATGTAATTAATTACTGTTTTAAAATTCACTTGAATGCTTTGTGTGTCGCCTCGTTCCGCAATTTAGTTACCACTAATGCGCCCAGCGAAGCTGAAGAGTCGGCGGGTGGGGCGAAGAGACGGGGCCGGGCGGGCGAGAGGGAGCGAAGAGCGGCGCTGGGACGGGCTTTCTACGTTGCGTGATTCTGCTGGGAGCGGCTTCTCTTATTCTTACTTTTCAGCACTCTCCCCGTCTCTGCATCCGAGTCATTACCATAATTATGCTCGCAACAAGGCGCATAGCAGAAGTGAGAAGCACAAAATACTGACGCGATATGTCGAGTAGAAACAAACATCAGAAACCAGACTGCTAGAGAGAACAACTGCATGACTGTTCATCGACGTGAGGCTTACGTTCCGATGCAAGGGGGACTTACTTTGCGCAGTAGCAGCGTTCTAATAACGTGAGAATTATATCCATGAGTGCTCCCCTTGTTGCAATTGAGACTGAGAAAAATTCGACAGTGTGATCGAAAGTACTATATATACTATAAATACTTGTCTATTCAATACTCTTTCGTAATACAAGTGCAAAGTTGATATTAAACACGTTGCGAGCCAGATTATTTGTTAATCTCACGTTATTATAGCTTATAACCCTCTACTGGATTATGAAAGATATACATGTACGTTCATGTACTAATTGTGAAATGCATTTACGTTACGTGAAATGCATTAATAATTGTTGAGAATTAAGAAAGTGAAATTTAACATTGACGGAACCGTGAACATATAATCCTCAAACATTAACTAAATTCATTATGTTGTAGATTATTGAAGTTTACGCATGAACATTTTCATTGTCTGCGTTGTGGTGCTATTTCATTAATAATTGAAGTACATAATTTCGTTCTTTGAAATGTTCATTATTTCAATTATTTTCGAAGTATTTTTAAATAGGGATTTCTTTCTCCATGCTGAGGAAGATTTTGAAGTCTTTGTGAATAAAAGGCGTTGTTAATACCAACCTGTTTTATTTATTACAGCATCAGCATCTGTCGATAAACTTTGTATTGCCTTATGAATGAAGAAGGAAATCTTGCCTTAACTTTAACGAATAAAATATATAAAGATTGCCGAAAACTACATATAGTTACACGTATAATTTGCATAAAGGGTTGTTTGGACGTTCACTCTTCACATGATTGGCGAACGCATGTGAAATATTCTGGCGTATATTATTATTATTATTATTATTATTATTATTATTATTATTATTATTATTATTATTATTATTATTATTTTAATTAATGTTGCGGTAGGGGCGTCGGGGCTTCCGAAACTGGTGCACTGCACCGTAACCCCCAATTTCAGGGGCTCAGAATTAGGTCTCTCTCCAATCCTCTATAAAGTATTCCTGTTGTAAAAATAATGAATATAGTTCATGCTAAAAAAAATTCCGGTCAAATTGCATATTAGCCATATTACTACACATTATTACGTATTACCGTAATTTCCTGTGACCTAATTATTGCGAAAAGCACAGAAAATAGAACGGATGACTCGTAGGTTGAGTTAAACACCGCTCGTCACCAGAATCGTCTTTATGTAGTAAACTGAGAGACTTTACCGACGCTTACCGCACGACTTGGGATCATGATTGGAAAATACATTGGCAAACTTATTGATAAAACTGACAACAGTATATAAGATAAACTTCATCAACTTGAAGAGGATTCTAGAGACCGAAAACGTGATGGCCAGCAACCTGATGTCCAAAATTGAGAATGATGTGTTCGCTGGATAATGCATTCCTATGTAAATTAGTTTCAGAACTGCAGGTTTCACATCTCTCCCTCTGTAAACCCTCTGCACCGGGGCCTCAAAGAACCTAGCAACGCCTCTGGTTGAGGTAACTCACTGCCACTGCACAAAACCTCCAGTAAAGGGATTTCTTTGAGTGGAGGGTCATGCAGTGGCGGCTGCTGCTTAAGGGCTCTAGGGCAAAAAAAACAACCTTGAGAAAAGTTGCAGAACGTATTAAATCGCCTCGTTTAATGTGTGCATACTCCTATTTTTGAGGACGAATGTAGTCTTATCTGCTGGTTCAACGAAAACTAAATGTTTTTGAAATGGGAAGCATTGTGGGCTATCGGAGTCCGCCCGTAGCTGGTGCATGCGAAGCAATGGAAGCTTGAGGAAGAGTGGGGGTACTGGGAGTTGGGTGGGATCAGCGTTCTGCCACCAGTATTAGGGTTTTGTTCCCGCTCCTATTAACTAACGTAAACCGTTCCTTTCATATAATTTCACAAATAACCCATAGTTACCAATTTCACAAATAACCCATCGTTTGGGGGAAATCTTCACAATTGTATGTTCTTTTAACCACGTAAAAGTTATCTTAGTCGAGGATTAAAATCCCGGTGCGTGCAAATCGATTGTACACCAGATGCTATAGTTTTCTGCGTTCTAGATGAAATCTTTCGAAGAGGTAAAGTGAGATAGTTGGACATCCATACCGTCCTTCTTAATTTGCAACTCACCGGCCGGCGCTGGGGTCATGAGCTCCGGTAGCTTCCTTCCACCACCTCTGCATGTGAGCCACCCCTGTGGCGTCCTCGTGGCACTCCGCGGCCCGCGTCTTCCCGCCCCGGCTGCTTGGCGCGGGCCTTCCGGCTGGCGCAGCGGCGGCGGCGGCGGCGGCGGCGTCCAGCCGAACGTTGATTGAATCCGACGCAGATGTGAGCATCGATTTCCCCCGCGCTCGTTGCCTCGGCACGCTGCTCGCACCCTCCAGACCCCCCACCCCCCCACCCCCTCCCTTTCTCCCGACCCCTCGACCTCGCAGCCTGAAGCCCGCCCGCTTCGCTGTCGCCCCGCGCCCGCCCCGCCCTGCTGCTGCCTCCCTTCAAGTTAATTAACAGCATCGGTTATGGAGTGCTGCTGCAAATTATCGGCGAGTTGGCAGATAACTGATGCAGCCAGCCGGGGCCGGAGGGGGGCGTGGCAGTTGGCCCCGTGGCGCCGCGCCTGCGGCAACGGGTGTGCTGGCGTGCCGCTTTCCCCCTTTCAGCAAAATTTAATATTGAGTTAATTGTGGCTGATAAAAGCCGGCGGCGCGGCACGGGCGGCGTGCTGTTGACGTTGGCGAAGACGCCGCGCATCGCCCCGTTCCGACACCCTCTGGCGCCGCCCACCCACACCCCTGGTCGACGCACGTTGCCACCAAGAGCCAGTAGCGAAGCGTCCTTCCCGTGTGTATTAAAGAAACTGTGCTTTAAATAAGAAAATTTGCATGTGTAAATAAAAATAAAACATACTAATATGAATGTTTTACGATTTTTCCCGAGAGCGCGATCGAAGTCTGGTAATAAAAATAATATAATATATAATAATGTAATATAATAATGAAGTCTGAAAATGAAATTGAGAAATTTGATAAGCTAAGGCGTTTCGCGAAATTATATCAAAATAATTTTAAAAGCAATATTGTTTTGAAAGTTTTAATTTTCTGTAGTTTTCTGCGGGAAATGTTTCCTTGTATAATGTATTTGTTGTTTAAACCTATATATTTATTACTGTATATATAATATTTATAAACAAAACGTGTTTGCAAGCAAGGGGGTGGAGGTGTGGGTGTGCGGGAAGTTGCCTTGGTCGCTCCTTGGGGCTGCCTTGGCAGGGCGCGCTCGTTGGTGTACCTGCAAGTGGCTGCGCAGTGCGTTCGTAGGGAGGGCGTCTGGCCGGCCCCTCGGTCGCGGTCTGGTGTCCGCGGCGGTGAGCGTGAGCTATTTGTAGTTTGCCGGAAACAGACGCTGGTGGGGCGGGGGACACTCGAGATGCGAATTTGGAGCTCGCAACTACTTCTGCTACTTTCGCTTTGTTATACCGCTGTAATGATGCAGCGGGTGATGTTAAATATAAAGGGCTTCCAAGAAATGTGCCTCGTATTCGTTTCTGCGAAATGAAAAGTTGTTGGTCGAGCAATGATTACATTTGTATTGATATTATAGTCGCTACGAATAGTTGGTCCTAAATTTATTAAACGCAAATGCTTTTAGTGTTGTTCAAAATCATTTAAAATGTTGGATGTTTCACATTATTTTTCCAAGCAGTTCTTCTGTTCTTATACCGTTGTGTTTGTTTGGTAAGAATATTTGTTTTATTATCATGTTTCAAATATTGTTTTCTCATTTTATGAGTTTGTTAATTATTCGTATGGAAATGCAATAGTGTACTTGAAGTGCTTGAATGTATTGTAGATGGCAGATGGTTGAGAAGCCAAAGTTTTATTAAGGAAAACCATGTAATACAAATTACTGCTAGTTTTCATTAAATGTTTAAAAAGCTTTCATAAAACCTTTTTTGTTTGTTTCTATTAATTTGTTGTAATAAAATATTAAATTGAAGAGTTATTGTTATATCCTGTTTCTTAATGAATGTAAATTTGACTCGCCTAGGATATAAATGTTTGAGTGAGCAGGGTGTATAAAGACATTTGCGTCGTCAAATATACTTCGTTTTCAAATGAGGAAGTTTATGGAAATATGGAATAAAAATAAAGAAACATTGAAACCCAGAAGTGCGACTGTAGAATTTGGGGTTTTTTCATAATCAAGTAGTTCTAGATTCTTTGGTACGGTTCTATGTTGTTTGGAAAACATCGCATTGGGTATTTTCATTTACCGGTGACTTCCCTTACTTTTACGTATCCAATGTTGTTTTCGCTAGGCGTAAGAAATAAGGTGGTTGCTACACTTGTTCAATAATGAAAGCCTCAGTGTCATAATTCTCGTAATCGAAATTAAGAGCGATGTACATTTCTCGATACGCTCTTCTTTTGTCTATTTTCACGTAGCTTTAGAATAAATTTGTTCGATGTTCTCTTTACAGTAACCTCAATGACACTTTTTTATTATTGCTTGTTTCACAAATATTTGCGTAAATTATAACGAGTGATTCATTGTTCAGTCAGTTAGGTTTAATTCGACCTTTGAGTCGGAAATTCATATTTACCTTGATACTGCTACATGTGACGTGAGAGTACTGAAACAGGTATAGCTTAACCAGATCATGTGTTCAGAATAATAAAATCACAACCACTTCAAAATCTTTGGGAATATAATTGGGCCCAATAAACCTTTGTAAAATATTGGACGTGCGCATGTAACTTAACAGGTACTTGTAATTGAAGGTAGTTTTTATCGTGCTATGTCGGGAATGCTCAGTAGATTGATTTGATTAAGCCTAGAAATACTATGGGAGGCAAATTTTCCCCTCTTGTCTGTATATTTAAGTGTGTCATGATCACAAAGAAAGCAAGCTAGGAACAAAGAATGCAACACTCTAATCGCCAAGACGTGTTTCTCTACGAACAGGTTGGAAACGAAAACAAAGAGACGACAAACAAGAGAACATTCAAAGCGTACAGTATTACACTTTTAATATGCTGAAGATGCCGGATTCAGAGTGTCACTTCATTAAGTGAGAACTCTCAATAAAAATACAAATGTTTGATTGACATTTTTTAATACAAAATTCTGAATCTCTTCAGTGTATTGGTTAGTCAATTTCATTAATTTTGTGTTCATTTGTTTCATACAAAACAGTGTCAAATATATCTCTGATACTTTGTTTGTATTGCTAAGGTTAAAGTAATTTCATCAGACCGGAAATTGTTTCTAAATATTTTTTTTCTTTCTTTGTCATTGACAGCGGTGTGTATCTTTATTATTAAGTTAGCTGGAGCTCAGTTCTGTGAAAGCGGAGCCGCAGCAGCAAAGCGGTACAGTGAAAGTGGAAGCGCACTAACGCACTGGATTGTCGCGGGCTTGGCTGCGGCGGCGGCGACGACGACGACGACAGGGAGGCAAGGGCGGCTCGAGCGACCGCCGCGAGTTCGCACCGAGCAGCCGTGCCGTGAACATCGAGCGCCACAGCTCTCTCACTGCGTAGTGTGTTTAGATTGAGTGTCAAACTAGTTTCGCTTGCACAGCAATCTACGTGTATAGTTTAAATATTATACACTGTTTCATCAAAAACAGTTTAATTCTGCAAACAGTATTATAAATAATTACCACAAGTGAGTGAAAACCAACCCGTGACCGCGAGTGGCGAAATGAACGTCCAAGGTAGCCCCGAGTCGGGGCTACACAGCACATCACAAGTGTTAGTGAACGCTATGGATACCCTATATGCAAGCAACAGCGATCAGTGCATTCTCCCAACAGCACAATTTCAACTTTTACAACAACAGCAGCAGCAACATCTGCAACTCCTTCATCAGCAACAACAGCAGCAACTACTGCTACTTCAACAGAATCAACCCACAGCGCAGCAAGGGCAACCGTTAATGCAGCAGCAAACCGCCCCAAACGACCCTGCCCCAAGAACACCAAAGCGAGGAGATGCACGCAACAACTTCCAACGAAACGCTTTCAAACGTAAGTAAACGAAAGAGAAATGATGATGAAAACTCTATGCCATTATACAATGTTCAAACTTCATCGCGTTTCGAAGTGCTTCAAAATCTTAAAGACAGTGATCTAAGTACTCCAGAACAAACATTAAAAATTCCGCCCATAATTATGCACAACGTACTTGACTACAACCAAATGATTTCCGACATTAAATCAGTCGTCAAATGTGATTTCACAACCAAGACAGCCGGTGATCAACTAAAAATCATGCTCACTACAATAGAAGATTACCGTAATTTTAGACATCACTGTGTTGAGAAGAACAGACAATTCTATTCTTTCCGCGACCCTTCTATTAAAATCTTTAATGCTGTGATGAAGGGCATCCCCACATGTTACTCGGAAGCTGACATTTTAAAAGAACTTGAACTCAAATACCCTGTTACCAAAGTGACTAGATTATATGACAAAAAGAAAAATCCAATTGAAATTTGTGCTCTAGAAATAAAAGACAATAGAGACGGGAAGTCAATATTAACTTTAAATCGCCTGATGCATTGCGTCATACAAGTTCAACCTAGAATAAATCGAAACTACCCAATACAATGTAAACGTTGTCAAAGGTATGGACACTCGCAAGCAAACTGCCGACTCACTCCGAGGTGCGTTAGATGTAAAGAGTCACACCACTATTCTCAATGCACAAAACCAAAAAGTGACAAACCGAATTGCGTTAACTGTGGCTTGGAGCACACGGCCAATTACAAAGGCTGTCGCATTTTCAAAGAAACTCAGCAAGCACGTACAAACCTAAATGAACGCAGGTCAGGGTCAGAGCAACAACCGCCGCCGCGCAGCAATCCGTCTCGTAGCCCTCCAACATTTAGCCCTCGCGAATTTCCTCCCCTTCCCAAAACCAATACCCCGTGGTCACCGGCTCAATCTTTGCAAACCCAAATGCCAACTGATGTATCCCAACTAATAACCACAATAGTATCACAAGTAATCTCAGCCATAATCCCACAAATTCAAAATATTGTACAGTCAGTGCTAATAAAATTTCCATAATGGCAAATAAAATCACTTTATTGAATTGGAATGCAAACGGAATTAAAAGACAACAATCAGAAATAGAAATTTTTCTTCACGAACACAAAATCGATATTGCATGCATAACCGAAACCCACTTGGTTCTAAATGAAAAATTCAAAAATTTCCGGTTATAAAATATATAGAAGTGACAGAATTTCAAATGTTGCAGCAGGGGGTGTTTTGATTGCTCTTTCAACCCGAGTCAAACATCAACGGTCACTTAGCCCCAACACTTCTAACCTGGAAACTGTGTCAGTCACCGTAACCATAGATAATAAAGATTACACAATAATAACAGCATATAAACCTCCGAATAAACAATTTCCAGTAAAAGAATACAAGGAAATATTTAATAACAACGCCAACGTTATTCTACTAGGAGACCTAAACAGTAAAAAACCAAGCCTGGGGATGCAATTGCACAACCCAGCAAGGCACTAAATTGCAATCTTTTGCAGTAAACAATAACTTAGATGTAATAGCACCTTGGCAGCCAACACACTACCCGTACAATAGTAATATTATCCCAGATATTTTAGACATAATGGTGTCTAAAAACTTCCACTTACCTACATCTCAAACCGTACTTCCTGAATTAGATTCAGATCATTGCCCAGTCATCATTGAACTAAAATCTTCAAACCTCTTGCAGTCTAATAATCCCTTCACAGTTTTGGGCACGAAAGGGCACGTCAACTGGAATAAATTTAGAGACCTATTAGAAGTAAACCTTCACTACCCGGAACAGATACAAACAACAAATGAAATAGACAACCAGGTAACTAATATCACACAGAAAATCTACGTTGCATTACAACAATCAACAACTCCTTTCGCAAGACCTTTCACTAATAATAGAAATCCGATCCCAAGGAATATTCTAAACCTAATCAAAAGTAAACGTAACCTTCGACGGCTCTGGCAAATCAACCGCAGACATGACCTTAAAGCAAAAATCAACAAATTAGGGAGAACAATCAAAAACAAATTAAATCAAATTCGAATAAACAATTTTCAAAGATCCATAGCTCAAATACACCCTAATAGTAGACCACTCTGGTCAACCATAAAAAGACTATGTAAAGAAACTACTGACATTCCTATCCTGAAACACAACTCAAATGTAGCTTATACGGATCATATGAAAGCCAATATGTTAGGTAAATATCTGCAAAATAGTTTTACTCCAAACCCAAATACAAATTCTTCCTTTACTAATTATATCACAAAAAACGTCCTGTTACCAGACTATAATGTCCCAGATAAAATAAAATTTATATCCCCATCCGAAACATCTAAAATTATTAAGCAATTGAAAACCCGAAAATCAGCAGGTCACGACCATATTAGCAACAGAGCTCTTAAAGAATTACCCAAAAGAGCTATAACTATTTTAACCGCCTTATTTAATTCCTGTCTAAGACTGGGCCACTTTCCAAAAGATTGGAAATTATCTATAATCTTACCCTTCTGTAAACCAGGCAAAGATCCTCGCCTTCCTGCAAGCTACAGACCAATAAGCCTCCTACCCTCAATCGCAAAGATATTTGAAAAGTTAATTCACAGCAGATTATCTACTTACCTAACAAAGATTAGCGCTATCCCAGACTTTCAGTTCGGATTCAGATCTCAACATAGCACCACCCACCAATTGCTCCGTTTAACTGAATATATTGCAAATTCATTTCACAGCAAAAAATACACAATTGCAGTTTTCCTAGACATTGAGAAAGCCTTTGATAAACTCTGGCATGAAGGTCTTTTATACAAACTGCGCCAACTAGGAACTCCCAAGTATCTACTCCATCTAATCAGAAGTTTTCTAAAAGATAGATATTTTTCCGTCCGTATTAACTCAAGTCTCTCAAACAGATTTGAAATCAATGCAGGAGTCCCTCAAGGTTCTTGCCTCTCTCCACTTCTTTTTTCTGTTTACATGTCGGATTTACCACAGTCAAACTATACAGAAATTGCCCTTTACGCAGATGACACAGCACTTTTTACCTCTCATTCAGACATTAGCTGCGCCTTCGACAACATACAGATTGACCTAAACAACTACATTAAATGGGCTTCAAACTGGAAAGTAAAGATTAACGCATCTAAAACTCAAGCAAAAATATTCACACTCCGCAAACTTCCTCAACCACCCCTCCTCAGCTTCCAAAACACAAATATAGAATGGATGAGTGGAAATACACCAGCAAAATACTTAGGAGTACTACTTGACACCAAACTAAACTGGAAACAACATATCAAATCTATAGCAGATAAAACTTATGCAAAAATATCCAAACTATATCCAATAATAAATAGAAATTCCGGACTTAGCACTGACTGCGGCTTAATCATCTATAAAACAATAATAAGACCAACCCTCACATATGCCTGCCCGATCTGGAATAACGCCGCAAAAACAAACCTAAATAAAATAGAAATAGTACAAAATAAATTTCTCAGAAAGATTATTAAAGCTCCTTGGTTCATAAGCAACATACAAATCCAAAATGAACTAAATATATCATCCATTAACGAATATATAAATCTTATGACTCATAAATTCTTCTCATCCCTTCCCCAATCGCGCAGTACAACAATATTCAAGCTAGGTAAAACGTATGGTTCATCAAAAAGAATAAGATCACGATTCCCTAAAGACTCCCTTCGTCCACCTTAAATCACCTACCCATCTTCCACTTTCCAAAAAATTCCACCCACTTACACCCTCTCCTCAAAATTATCACATATAACTTCAAAAACTGTTATCCACAGTTTCTTCTCAAAGTACAACGCTTCATCAGACCCCTGAGAGAGGAGGTAACGCATGCGGATGTCCATCCCTAAATGTTACTGTGTAGAATATTGTATAATGAACACCCCTGAAAGGCAGAAATGCCGAGCAGGTAGAAATAAATTAAAAAAAAAAAAGCGACCGCCGCGATATTCTCGCGGCCACATTCCTCGCGCGATGCCCGAGCCGGCCGAGTCGCCGCGCCCCGCCCCACCCCTTCCTCGTCCCCGCCCAACGCCCCGCCCCGCCGGCGTTATTAGCCCCGGGGCAAAAACGATTCGCGCTCTGGCGCTGTAGGAATGTGGCCCTCGCCCCCTGCCCTCGCCAGCGCTCGCGCCCCCAGCTGCTGGCTCCTCTGCCTCCCACTGCTGGTTCTGTGCCGTCTCACCGCCCGACTCCACCACCCCGCCACTGTTAAGCCGCGCCTTCCGTTTCCCCCCCTACTGCTGACTACTGTCGCCCGCCGGTGGGCCTCTCTTACCGTCACCGTTCCCCTACTCCCTTCAGCAAAGCCTCCTACCTCTCGTCGTCCCACCTTTCCGCCGCTTCGTCCCCGTCCATGCCATCCTTTCCCCATTGCGCCCTGCTCTCTTCGCTTGCTTGCTGCCATCCCCACCAGGTCCCTTTCCCGCCGACTCCTCACTCAACCCACCGCCTCGCTGCCCTCCTACAACTCACGGTCTGCCATCCCCGCGGCTTCAAGCGCTGCCATTGTCTCGGCGTCTCCACCCCCGTCCCTATCGCCTTTACCTTCCTCGATCCTTCTCACATTGGTCCTTCTCCACCAGCAGTCACCCTTTCCCGCCCTCGCACCCACCCCAAGAGTCTCACGCCACGCCTGCTCTCTCCATTCCGTTCCCTCGGCGGCGTCCCCCTACCCACCTGCGACTGCGAGCCCCGCAGCTACGTCTCTCCTCGCGACCTCTGCTCTTCGGTCTCCGCGCGCTTCCTTTCCCGCTCCTTCCGCCAGCGCGGGCTCCGCTTCCGCCGACGAAAGCTCTCAGCGCTACCCAGCGGCCCTTTTAAGTGATTAACTCGAGTCGCCTGATCTTCACGTCCGGAATTTGTTTTATGATGTTACTATTGTTAACTGTCGGCGTCTTTGAGAAACGTCGCTGTTCTAAAATTTAAAACATAACATTCTCGTTCTGTTCCATTTCTCTAATTTGTTCCATATTAAATCCAATGCCAGTGTGATGCCATCGAGAACTGTTGGACAAATTTCGAAAATATTCTGTAAATAGACGAAAGTTGTCACCTATTAACTGAAGATGACATTTTCATTAAAAGTGGAAATTTCTTCACGAGCATTCAATTCTTCATCTTATTTTCTACTTCTAATGGTAATTTGAACTGTAGAATATGTATGCTTAAAGTCACAATTTTTTATACTTTCCATTTGAGATTATGTGATGTTTAAAGTTGTGAGTACGTTACTGTCTCTCACCTTCTACCACATTAATTGATTACATATAGCAACCCACTCAAACATTGATATGCGGTTAATATTAGAATCAATAATAATATATAATTTTTTAATACAGTCAGTCAAGTGGGAAACAAATCAGCGGGAACAAATTATTTTATTAATTTTAAAATGAGTAGATTCGAGGATAAAATATATCAAATGATTAAAACCAATACGAAAGTTTTCGTTACCGTTTAAATGTACGCAATGTGTTCCAGTCTTCTCGTGTGTCACGCCTTGAAGCGCTAGCGCCCCAGCCAGGACTCGTTGCTGGCTCCTCCGTGCAGTCTCGCCCCTCCGCACCCCGTTCCATCGCTCTGCTTCACCCTCCTCCGCGGCGCGGCGCGGCACGGCACGGCACGGCACGGCACGGCACGGCGGTGCCCCGCGGGGCCGAAAGGCACGCCGCCTTGCATTAGCGTAGGTGGCAGACAATTTCACGGTGCCGGGCCCGCGTTACGCTCCGCGACGCGCCTGACGGATGTCATCGCCCCCGCCCCCTCCCTCTCCTCCTCCGCCCACGCCGCGCGCCGTCGTTGTCTCTCCTCTCCGCCCCACTCCGGCCGCGCTCTCTCGCCGGCGTTGCTCTATACACGTCCCGAGCTCTATTCCACGTGGCAATTTCGGCCCGTATTGCTGTCTTGTATCTTAATGCTGTAACACTGGCTTAGAATGCGATTCTGAAGGTCGTGTAGGTACGTGATGTGCAGACAACACCGTTATTCGTATTTCTATGTTGCTTCATGCGGAAAGCAGTTCGCTGCTATTCGTATTTGTTGATATTTGTGTCTTTCTGCTCGATTTCTTCGTATTATTCCGTCCACATATATTGTTTTTTCTTTATAGTGACCTAGTTCTATTCTGTTCGTGCATACATTTCCCTTGCGGAGATACAGGCGACCCTGAAGTAATCCCCCCTCCTCCTCTCTCTCCTCGCCTGCTCGCCAGTCCAAGACACTCCTTCACAGGTTCTCATCTTCTACAGTATGCTTCCACTTGTGGTGGTCTATGATATTCGCCTGATGTTCGGAGAATGGAAAACCGATCAGAGCCGCCGGCCTGTATAATTCTCTCCCAGACAGCGACTGAATTCGACTTAGTTGACAAGCCAGCGTATAAAATCTTGCAACTGTCGGTACTCGAACCTTGGCCCGGCAGTAACATCAGTTGATGCACCAAGCCTCATCTCCCGGCCGAGGAAAGTTGTGTCGCATGGGCCGTCGCGCAGCAGAATCTGCGGAATCGAAGCCCCATCGCCGCGTGGCGCGTTCGCACAGTTCTTGACTAGACCCCCGGAATGCGCATTTGGACCGATTCCGCGTGCTGAGGCCGGACTCGTTTCGCCTCCGTTTCCTCGTGCGCCTCCTATCCGTATGCTCCAGTTCCCTGTTCTCCCTGCCTCCTCCCCCGCCGTCCGCTTAACCTCGATTCGGTGGGCGCTCCGTCTGCCCTTCTGCGCCGGTGCGCGTCGGGACCATGCGTCTCCCGCCGCGCTCGTTGCGAACTTCTTTCTTCGGCGGCGCCGGGGGCGGGGACGCGACCGCGGCCCCGCCACCGTCGCCGCCCCCATCGGCGCTGGTGCGTACTGTCGCCGGTCGAAGAATTCGCGGTGGGGAATGCCTCCCTCTTGCCTCTGACTCGCCCCCTTGTTCTCATCCCGCTCGCACCGACATCTCGCCCGGCTCTCTCCCTCCTTTTTCCTCAGTTGTCTCTCTGTTCTCGCTCTCGCCCTGTTTTCACAACCACTATCCCTGATCTCACCCCCGCTTTCTCTCTGTTCTCACTCCACTCCCTGCGTCGTACTTCCTCTTTCTTTCTGTTCTTATCTCCGTCTCTCCCTGTTCCAAACCCCTCTGTCTCCCCTCTCTCCCTGTTCTCACACCGCTCTCTCCCTGCTCTGGCTTCAATCTTTCCCTGTTATCGACTCCATCTTTCTTTCTTTCTCTTTCTCTCTCTCTCTCTCTGTCTGTGTGTGTGTGTGTGTGTGTGTGTGTGTGTTCTTGCAACGCAAATATTTTCCTCTTGCTCTCGCCCTCTTCTCGCCCCGCTCTCTCTTGTTCTCGTCCTTCCCTCGCCTCAATAGCTACCATTTGTATTCCTCTTTCCCCTATCGCGGTCCATTTTCGCCTCGCTCACATCCCGCTCCCGCATTTGCTGGCCCGCACCACACCCTCCTACCTGCCGTGCACCAGACTTACTCTTGACCTATTTTCGCCCCATTTTCGCCAATTCTTGGATTAGACTAGGCCCGTTCTTACGTGCGCTTTTCCCTGCGCTCTGGTATTTTTTTCTGCTTTTCTCCTGCATTCCGCTCCGTCTTCCTTTCGGAATCGCTTCCCATCCTTTTCCTTCCCGTGTCTCCATTTCTATTCCAAATTTCTCATTCACTTCTGCTCCTACCCAAACACTTCTCCGTTTCTGCTCCCCTTTCTGCTTCTGCAAATTTCTACATTGTCGCTTCTCTTTCCACTGCAGTTTTCCTCATCTCGGCTCCTTCTCTTCAGAGTTCCTTCGACCCTTCTTTCTTTCTCCGGCGCATGGTGCTCCCGGTCGAACATCTCGCGACCGCCTCCTCCTCCGGCTCCCCTCCTGCGCTCGCTGTTGCCGTCCCCGCCGGCGACGTCGCGCCGTTATGGCCACCCGCGCTGTAAAGTTTTCACGCGCTCCGCCCCTCCCCTTCCCCCCCCCCGCCCGGCGAATGCGCCCGCCCCGCACATTGGGTGCCGCTTCCAGAAAGTTCCCGACCTCATTGCGCGATTCATTGGCGGCGCAGCGGCGGCCGAGGCGACCGCGACGAGAGCGGGTGCGGGGTGGGGGAGTGGGGGATCGGGGGCTGAGCGATCGCCACGACGCGAGGCGGCCCCGCAAATCGCGGCGACGAGCCTTCGCGACCGGCGGCGCGCGGAATGCATTTCAGGAAGTAGGGCCCCTTCCAGAATGAACTCTGATTCTAGATCGGTAGTGGCTAAGATAAGATTTAGTATTCGCCGATCTTGAAGAAGTAGACCCAGGCAGGGTGGTTGCAGATCGACACCGCACAGTGTTTTTGCTTCGCGAGGAGGATACCGCGTTTCCATGGTTCCTGGATGAGGTTAACGATCTAGTGTGTCACTCCTGTAATTTTACTGACGATATTTATTTTTAGCGGAACGTGCCTAGATATATTGTGCTGAGTAGTTCTGCTAATTCCTCCGTGTTTGATAAGATTTAGTACGTGTCTATGTGTCGTCGGGGAGGCCAATGGGAAATTTCTGGCAATTTTGATGATTTTTTAAAATATATGGTATCTATGTTGTTAGCTAAGTACTATGTGCTATAGAACTATTTAAGAAATGCTTTGTGGCCTGCTTGTTTAAAATGTGAACTACAGCCTCCTTCACCAACACAGTTAAGAAGTACTATTTCGGGATATTTTGACAGATAATGTTATGGAATATTATTAGATTTATCTGGAACATTTTGCTTGATATATCGTTTTCATAAAAAAAATATGTATTCTGCATTGAAACACTTCCGTTGGAATTGCCCTCTTTGGGCACGGCGTGAAACATGTTTAATAGTCCTGAAATGAAAGTTGATTCTCGGTACGAAATATAAGCAAAAAGTTTGAAACAGCAGGTGCATTTAAGGTACAGTTCCATTTGTACGCACAGATTATACCGGGCACTCTATTAGTACTAATGGGAAGTTTGAATATCAGTACAATATGTTCCGAAATTAATCATTTTTTTCTAATTGTCCTTCTAATGGGTTGTTTGCGGTCCTATTGCAATTTGCGATCTGTCACAAAGTTCCCAAATAATCAAACATTTTATACGTTTACCGAAATTAATTCTATTGATTTTTAGGTACTCCGTAATTGCCAGTATCAATAAGCTAGCAATTATCACCACGCTTTATAATTATCACATTACACTGTCGCGCTTTTTGTTCCTTTCGATTCACAGAGCGGCTGTGCGAGAGCGCAGTCAAGAGCTATTTATTTGATGGCAGGTCCATCCGCAGGCGCTCGTGAACTCTTAATACTTGCAGTGTGGTGCGGGAGGGGGGAGGAGAGCAAACGCGATAGCGATAGCGGCGTCATCTGCACTGTCATTACTAAATAAGTACGTTTCGCGCGAAGTGTTTGCGTAATGAAACGGCAATTAGCGCCGTAACCGCGTGTAACGAGCGCGTATGAGAAAGCTGCTGCAATATAAAGGTGCGGCGCTGGTTTTTAACGACGGAGGTATTGTGAGGAAATTGCGTTGATGCACGCAGTTGCGGGCGCGTGCGGGCTGACGATCCTACCTTAATGGGGCTACTCGGGCACTGCATTTGCGCTTTGATGCGGCCGAGTTTAGTTTTTAGTCGGATGGCCGTGTGTACCTCTGTTTGTTAGTAAATTTCTGGACGTGAATGAGTTACTGACGTGTGTGACATAAACCTTTCGTCGCCTGTTGAGAAGTTGGACTGTCAGCACGCATATTTCAGTATATGAGATTTGGAATTGAAATGGAAGATTCTCGATACCGGATTTGTGGTGGTTAAAATAGACTTGAGACGTTCTGTTCTTTCGTTCTTTTCCTTCGGAATTTTCGCGCTTTATCTATATTCCATCGTCTGCTCAGGGTCTCATAGAATATATTGTAGTTACCACCCCGTATCAACGCAGTTCTTGTATTAATTACATAGACATTCAAATGGTATAGTAATCTCATCTATCCGTAAATCTGACTTTTATCAACTATTACTACATGTTTCTGATCTACATCTTCAGGTGACGATAAATAAACAATTACTTGGTCCTGGATGGCGGAGAGTTAATTTTGCTCTTTGTACAATAAGATTAAAATAATAACAGACATGATTATGGAAAATTAAATTTCCGCAATGTGAGAAAACTATTGTCTCTCAAGATCGGGACCGACAAACAGTATTATGATGCTATGTTCTCAAGTCAAATCTTGTATATTTTGTAATTATTTAAACGTTTATGAACAATATTGTATATTGCGTAACTTGCCTGATTGCTAAAGTGAATAAAGAAAATATAATATTGTCGTTGAAAGTAAAGTTGGTATCTGGTTGCAAAAGAAGCAACATTTTTATGTATTATGTGGTATGACGAGTTTAACGTAGGGAAAAATTAAGAGGAGTTGTATTTTACCTATTTCGGTTATAATATTATTTATCATTGGAAGTTTAGTTTTTGTATTATGGCGTCAATTTTGTCGTGAAAAGTTTTTTTGCCTCTAAACGTCGGTAAATAAGCTACGAATTTCACGAAATTCATAGAGTATTACACAGTAAAAATATAGTTGATCTTTAAAATTATTTTGATTATTTTATTAATATAGTAAGTAATGGATAAGATATTTTATGTATTTGATATTTATTCCAATTGTTTCAATTGTATGTGTAACAGTAGTTTCGCACCTAATTGTTGAATAAACGTTACTGTTACTGTTACACGTTACTCTGTAACTTGTGGCATCTTTAAGAACAGACTTGACGATCTTAGTGTCTGAAACGTAACTCAGTCATGTGTAATATAAACGTTAAACGGCTCGACTCTCACTCGCCTGTCGCAGTAACTTTTCCCCGCGCAGTAAAGTAAGGACGCCCAGCTTTGCCCAATTCTTTCCGAATCTGTCAAAAGAGCCCCCGAATTATGGCTTCGGCGTCGGCGAACGTCGCTCGAAGCTCCGCCTGTCCGGCGGCCTGTCCCGAAGCGAAAGGCGACCGCGCGTCTGGTGCGGCGCAGTGCGGCGTCGCGAGCAGCCGAAACGATCTTTCTGGCGCGCCGGGGAAGTCGTAGAGTAGGCGCTGGCGACAGCCGTCCACGCCGCTTGTGCCTTCGGCCCCGCCCACGCCCACGCCCACGCCACCGCGGCGCCGCCAGACCGCACAGTGGGCACAGCTGTCTCGAAGGCTGGCAATACTCGCATTTCTAGTACATTGATGATCTAAATATTACTTATTATGTATGTATGTTTGTATTGGGCACCGGCTTAGATGGATGAGACCATCAGTTGATGGCAATGAAGTGTATCTGACCGGGAGGTCCTAGGTTCGAGTCCCGACGGTGGCAGGATTTTCTACACTAGTGTCAGCTACGTCGAATTCAATCGCTGTCTGGAGGAGAATTCTAGCAGCCGGATGCCCTCACCGGTAGTTTTCCGTGGTTTCTCCGATCAACATCAGGCGAATGGCGGAGCAGCACCCCAATAAACGAGCGCGATCGTTTCTTCCTCTTCCTTGTCCTCTCCTTGTTTCATACTGAAACACACACATGCACTACATTACCACTCATGTCGAGAGACCAGTCGCGAGCGTAAAGCTTGTCCCAGCTGGGGCGGTGCCCCGCTGGATCCAGTGGAGAGGGATCGCTGCCACCTCCCACAGTAATAAAACATGCAATACACTTACGGGAATGACCTTGGACGTTGAAGTACCCGGAAGCAATAATAAATCAACAAATATTATTTTGCACTTTAGCGACAGATTAATCTGACTTCTGCCAGCTACCGGTGTTCCCAACCCTGGCCGCTGATTTTTATTATTATTTTATTTAATGGCCTACGTGAGCTTTCGTCTCACAGCTGTAGAAACTGACACGATTTCTACAGCGTCAGTTTACCCCGGCGGGAGTCGATTCGAGACCACTGCACAGAAAGCTAGCACGCTGGCCATGAGTCGCCCGAGGGGCATTTATTTATGGTGTTATGGCTCTTCAATCTACATGTCCATTTGTGATGATTTTATGTGTAAATAATATCGATAAATATTGGATGAATTAGTATAAATTTCACATAGATAGTCTGGGGCGAATCCGAACACCGCTAGTTATGACACAACGTGCCTCTTTATGTTTATATACGCTATATGTAATGAATTATTAGATAATCGGAACATTGAATGGAAATGAGATTTTTATAATATTTTGTATTGCAGTTATAAAAGTTGAATATAATGAATAAATTTATAACTGAAATAATGACTGTATGTAAATATTTCTGGATATGTATACTTAATTATGGATAAACCTGTAATTTCAAAAAATCTGGTGTTTTTGAAAATGTGAATATTGATAATGGACGAAATAGAGATATTTGTAATGAAGCAATATTGCGAGTTTCAACTAGTCATTTGCTGCGAATTAAATGATGGTCCGAAAAATAATTCTGCTCCCGACAAATAGACGTTTTTAGTTGAAATACATGAACATGGGGGAAGGGGAGTTGCAGACAACACAATAAAGGATTCAAAATTAAACATTTTTTTAAATGGTGAGGTTTTTAGATAGCTGGTGAGGTCCGGCGCCAATGTATACGCGTCGCTGTACACGTCACGTCGTCCTGCGTGGTTTTCCCCAACCATAGATCTCCCTCCACATGCGGAACAAGCTCTAGGCTTCCAAAGTCTGCTAATATGTGTAGTTATGTAATGCATATAAGTGCGTAAGAGCCGAGGATATAACAAGGAAGAGGAAGGAAAGATCGCGCGTGGTTCGTGACCCGTGGATAGTTAAGGCACGGCTCCAGCACTCGCCTGGTGTTGATCAGAGAAACCACGGAACACTTCCGATCAAAGCAGCTGGCCGCTACAATTCTCCTCCAGGCAGCGACTGTATTCGTTCTAGCTCCAGAGCTAGTGTCGAAAATACTAGCACCGTCGGCAGTCGAACCCTAAGACCTCCCGGTGAGATTCACTTCAGTGACATCAGCTAATGCCCTAAAGCCACCTTTGTTTACGTGCTTTAGGAATCAAAGAACCTGTTTTTTGCATGCATGATAGTCTCGTTTGGGTCCAGCGTGCTCTGCGTCTGGGAAGTCGGCGGCGACGACGAAGACGACTGCGGTTGAGCGTTATCGCGTCGCGGCAGAGCCCTTCTTCTTTCGCCCGCGGCGCCCCGCCGAGGGTGGGCGGGGACGGGGGCGGACCGACGCGACGCGGGACGCGGCGGGGCGGGGCGGGGCGGGCGCCGCGGGCGCTGAGAAAGAAATATGAGGAATTGCTCCGAGCGGCGAACGATCGGAATTCCGCGGCGCCGGCAGAGCTCTGCAGGCGGGGCGGAGGCGATGCAGGGGAGGGGGGGGGGAAGTGGAGATGGGTACGACGAAGTAGTGGTGAGATCTTGAAGCGAGAACGAAATTGTGGGAATTACGGGCCTGGCAAGGCAGGAATGTTATCAGTGACGCGTATGTGGCGACTGTTTAGCACTTTGTAGATGAATCGTGTAGTATTGCAGTGTTTCATCAGTCATAGGAATGAAGTAATTTATAAACCACTGTGTAATCCGAGGGGTTTCTTTGTAGTTTTGTCACATATTAGAAGTGTTGTGATGTTTTGATAATATGCGAAAGTATGTTAAGTATAATTAATCGAAAACCTTAATGCTAGACTTGCTTGTGAGACTGTGATTGTATTATAGAAGACAGGGATTATTGCGGTATTTATCTGAAAAGAAAAAAAGAAGAATGAAGTAATGGATGCGTGAATGTAGACGAGAATTCGTATTAAATGTTCTGGTCATATTTGCTTCAGAAGGAAGCCAAATACTGATTATGCGAAGATGGCAGGAGAATAGCGTGATTGGAAATGAGCTGGAATTGTTTCCGCTGCGTAAATAGGTGGTTGAAAAGAAACGAAATGGTTGAGAAAGCGTGTAGAATTTGCGGCGTTGAGGGCGGAGGGTTTGGGGATTCCGCCGGGGAGGACGGCTCCGTCGGAACGCGGTGGTCGAGAGCAGAGGATCGCCGCGGTGGCGTGGCGGCGGGAGGGCGTGTGCCGGGGGATATTGATGGGAGCAAAAATGGCGGAAAAGCGAGAAAGTAATTGATCGCGCGAGTAAATATTTGTGAAGCGCTTATTTATGGACCGAAGTGCACTCGCCAGGAAATATGTGGGGATAAAAAGAGAAGGGAATTGGAAGTAGAATGGAGTGGAGATAGCGTGGAAACGTCAGAAAGCCGATTTTTCTTTAAAATACCGGAACGACCTAATAAAGACTTTTTGATGCCAAAGAGTATATTGGAATTGAGGTACACATTTTTAGGTAACGTATCATTTGTGTTTTCAATCATTTTATCACATCTATTTTAATGAGTTTACAGTTCTGAGAAATATTTGTCATTAAGTTCTGTCTGGAGTATTAACATTACAAACTCCGCTTCGCGGTTGTAAACATTCACCACGCAATAATAATTGTTTGTATGTGAACATCTATAAATCTTGAGCAAGGCATTTTAAATAATAAATGGCTTTTTAGGTTTTATGTGAACGCATCAATCTGTCCGGTTATGTCTTGCAAGTTTTATTCCCCTTTTTTTCTGAATATAGGTTTCCCCGTCACGGTCATCGGGAATAACAATGTATGTCTTCAGATAAATCCTGCCATTGTATCACTTGTTTACGTTGCTCATTTATGTCCTATAGTATTTTCTATTTTGAGTGTTCTACCTGTTGTGAACGAATAGAAATGCTCATAAAGTGAACTATTGTAGTCTTAGATAAATATATTAAAAGTTTTGTTTTGACTGTCGTCAATACATTTTCTAGGCGAAGAATTTTTTTTTTATTTCGAGACGTTTCAACACACTTTTCTGAGGTGAAAATGTTACATTGTTATCGTAATTTACTCTAGAGGCTCCAATGTATGACGAAACAAGAAAATCATTCTGCTTGTTATAATCTTCTAAATTTGAGTATACAGTGGTAAACGGGCATGATGATTAGATGAGAGATATTTTTCTAGTCCCTAGAAGTGTGTAGTTCCTAATCGCGGAGTCTTAAACTACGTAGAATTACCTCTTCCTATTTGGTCGAATAACATGAGCATTTTGAACTAAATTTTAAGAATTCGCACTCTGTATTCGCGCAGTAGATTCCGCGGAAACACTAGACATTCGCACTTGTACTGTAGGTCCAAACTGCCTGCAGTAGTTGGAATCTCTTGGAGCGAGCAGCGGCGAAACTTTCTCCGGTCGCCGCGACAGCGAAGCGCCCATGCCGACGGGGGGATCCCGGCGACCAAGTTGGGCCCTGCTGCCGCGCCCCGCCCCGGCCTCCGCGTCCGCCGCCACCTCGACCCCGCCCCCTTTTCCGCTGAACGCGACGCGCGCGGCGCGGCACCGTGTTGCGGACAGCTCCAGCCGGGCGACCGCGCCGCGCCGCGCAGCGAGGGCGGTGCCGGGGGCGGGGCGCGGTGACCAGGGCGCCAGCTGGCGCGCCGGGGAGCGGGCGCGCGGGAGCGTGTACAGCAGGGCGGCGGCCGAAGCGGCTGGCGGTGGCAGACTCGTTGCCGGGCCCGCGCACGCAAAATATCGCCGCGCGGAGCGGCTGGGAGAGATGGATGAGATGGGGTGTAAAGCTCTGACACTTTTTGGCCTTTCTGATAAATTGTAGATGTCTTTTTATCAGGTATAGAGAGGATTAGATTAGACGAACGTTATTGATGATTGTGAAATAATATAATCTAGAAATGAAGATGGAACGACTCTAGCGAATTATTTTGTACGAGAGTAAAAGAAGACACTGGACGCGTTCTAATCCTACAAATATTCTGAGCGTTTCGGATGGTGAAGCGTGGCAGTAGCACGAACTAGAGTTATGTACTGTATTGCCTGGAGTGATGTTCTGCAGTCTACGTTGATAATGGGGATGTTACAATAGTATTATTAGTGCTGATATATTGGTAGTTATGTGATTAAATATGATGAAACTACGTGCATTAGTTTGTAGATGACTGCTCTGTCGTAAAAGGGAATAAACTGGCGCGGAGACCCGGCGAAAATGCATCAACGTGTCAAGCAGAGAACGTTCCTGGGCGATGTTGGTGTGATCGCAACTGTCCTTTTCGTTCCTGGCTTGTCCGTTCTTCTTTTTCAATTATTTTCCTTTTAATTGCGCGAGTCTGCTTCTCCTTGTTGTTCCCGCGCCTTAAGAATCCCGGATGCATCAAGAGTCAAGTAGAATGATGGTCGCCCGTTTATTTGAACTGGGCATTCTCAAACTTGACTATCCGTTTGGCTTCGGATTTCTTCTCTATACCTCGACTGTACTGGAGGGCCAGGTATCCGTCCGTACTAACGTTTGCATCGCTCTGATATCGCACACATTTCTTTTCCACCGCTTCCGTTGCCAGCGGCTCTTGTCTCGTCCTCTACATCGTTCACTATCTTCTATATCCTACATATATTCTTGTATCTATTCCTTTTTTTTCTCCTTAGTTGAATTGTGTTTCTAGCTGATCCTCTACCTACTATTACGCTGTCGCAGTCAATTCTTTTCCTTCTAATTTTGCTTCCTCCGATCCACCTATTCTATATTATCTTCTCGTTCCTTGTTCTTCTTCGTTGCCCTACAAATGGTAGGTACTCGCTTTTAAGCCTCAGCATTTCATTTCGAAATTATACAATCATCATCCACTTCTTCTGCTACACATGCTATCTGTGTCACTTTTTTTTTCTTTCTCGTCCTAGTACTCCTTCGGGGCAAAATGTATTCTAACGAATCTTTCACCTGCTTTGCATTATTGCAAGACCAAAAGTGTGTCATTTTCATTTCCAATAAATTTCTCCTCCCCGTTTACTCTTCTCTACTCTTCTTTATCTTTCTTTTTTCATTATCTCTTCAATTCTTCTACCCCTCTTTATTCTTCCTTCTTCTTCTAATTTCCGTTTTTACTCCCTTTTTTTGTTCTACTGCCTCTTTCTTCTTTTCATATTTCCTTATTCTCATTTTCTTCCCATATTATTTTCCTCTGTGTTTTTCTTCCTTTCTTATTTTCTTCTTTTTTCTTTTCCTTCCCTTATCTTCTTATTTCTTTTCTACTCCCTTTTTTTCTTCTTGTTCACCTAGCGCGATGTCCCTATTCTTTTACCTCGTCCCCACAAAGGCCTCGTGCCCCATTTTGTCAGCTCCTCGCGCTGCTCCTCCCGCGTTCTGCCATCCCCGCCAACGCCTCCTCTCGCATCCCGGCTCCTCCTCCAGCAGCCCATCCCTTCCCTTCCACGCCCTCCGCTGCCCCCGCCCCTGCGGCCGAGGGTTTTTGCGGGTGCGAGCGCGTGATAACGGGCGGCGCGCTCCCCGGGGCGGACTTCATCATCGCCCGACGAGTCTCTGCAGGCTCGTATTCGCGCACACTGCGTGCCCCGCCGGCCGGCGCACCCATTACGCGCCCGCTCCCGCCCGCCCCTCGCGCGCTCTCCGCCCGCCGCCCGCCGCCCGCCGCCCACCGGAAGCGGAGCTCTTAGGCGCGATTAGCGGGCGCGACGGAATCGAACACGCGCGTTCTTGCCTTTGGCAGTCCCCGCAGCGGCGCGGCGGCGGTGGCTGCGGCGTGGGAGCGGTTTTGCTTTGGACCAACGGCGCGAGATTTGTGAATTTGGGGGAGAAAAGTATTATATGAAAACGGGACTACGTTTTTTTATCCATACGGAATATCATTTCCATACATGTATGCTCTCTAATGGAATGTGAAGGGTTTTGCAAGAAATTTCGGATTTTGTAAAAATCTCCCTTCGTTTCCTGTGTAGCAAATTTTTATTCTTGTATCAGAGGGCATTCATCAGAGCTCCTTTCGTAAGGAAAACACCCCACTCTTGGGCTTTGTGACCGCGACAGGGAGAGGGGCTCTTAATCGCGCTTAGACTTCACAATGCCAGTAGGAATTGAACGTGTGAGTTAGTAATTTTGGTGGTAAAGCCTCTCTGATGTTCATAACGACGGGAAACGGTTTTTGTCTAATTTCGTAATTTCGCGGTCGTGATATTATATGTGCTTATGAAACAGAAAAGACACAGCGTAGGTTTTTTAATTTATATAAATAAAGTGTTACGAGGAAAGATGGTAGAATTTTGTCTTAAGTTTTGAAACTGGATCTGATAGAGGTATTGTTCATTGTCTGTTCTACTATCTCCTTCGACGTACTATTTGTGTTCTAGAAAAATTGCTTTATTTCATGAAAATATTGCTTAAGTGAGATCCAAGTGATATGTGAAAATATGTATAGGTGAAATGCTGTTCTGGAGATACTTCTGTTATTTAATTGTATTGTATCAAATTTTTTAAAAAAACAAAACAAAAAAAAGCGTTATTCGTCGAATTTTATATGCTCATCTCTTTCGGAAAGGAACTTCCGCGTGCTAACGACACTAGCAGAATGTTTGCTTCTTTGAGGATTTCAAAATAATTAAAGTGTAATGGAATTCGCAATGGAACAGGCTCATAAAAGTTTGGCGCAAACACGCTATTACCTCCAGTCGCGCGGCGTGGAAGCGGAGTAAGCCTATGGAAATTTTAAAAAGCGGCGCTCTAATGCATCGGGGCGAGTGCTGGGCGCAGCCAGCGGCTGCGTTAAGCCCGGAGCAGAAATCGAACGCACACGCCCACGCCCACGCTCGCGCCCATTTCCATCGCGCTGCGCTTACCCCGCGCCAATCCCGATCCCCGCCACCGCTGTCTACCTCTCCTCTCTGGCGTCCAATCACCGTTTTTCGTCCCGTCTCTGCCGTGCCTCGTAATACCTTGCTTATTCCGTGTCCCTTCGTTCGAGCGACGACCCACGCCGGGTTTTTTCCCCCGCTGCTTCTATTTACTCCAAATCGCTAACACCCCTTTCCGTTGTTTCCTTCTTTTCCACTTCAAATCGTCACAATATAGCGGTGCATTTTTTTCACCCTCCCGATATCTTTCACATTGTTATCCCGTTTCTGTCTATTACCTTGCTTGTGAATATCTTCCTTTCGCTATGATATTTCTCATTCCCTGTCCGCCTCATTATGATTCGCTTGGGGTCATCGCAGACTAACAACACTGCTTCCTCTCCTCACAATGAGGACTCCACTTTCTCCTACCTCACCTCCTCGCAATCTTTGGCCGCCACGTTTTATTCTGATTGACACTTCACTTATCTTAGTACTTGTTACTTCTCCTTTTCGAAGTATCTACTGTGCACTGATTCTCTAAAGAGTGTGCCTTCCCATGCTTCCGTCATGGCTTCAAACATATTGCCATGTTTCTTCTTCATCTCTCACTACAACATTGACTCTTCAGATCCGCTGTTTCTATCATTTCACAATTCACACCACTCTTCCTTCTGCTTTGCATTTTACTTCCTCAGTCTATTCGACCCTTTGCAAGCTCTATTCCACCTTCGCTCACCCTGGAATCCGTTACTCTTTTCGCCTCCGCGCACAACCATCTGGGCCCTCGTCCTCGCCCGACCGTCCCCGATGTACACATCATACCCGTTCCACAGACCGTGCCCCATCATCTCCGCCCCATCGTCCCCGCCCCTCCATTCTCTCCTATCCTTCCCCGCAACACCGTCCCTGCAATAACTTCCCAAGCCCTGAGTCCTCGTTCTACGGTTTTTGCCCCACCGCCCTCGCGACACTGTCACCTCTCCATTCCGCCTGCCCCTGTTCTGCGACAAGCGCCGCTCACAACCAGCTCCCCCAGCCCGCTCATAATCGCCAGCATGCGTGGGGTAGGCGGGCCTTGTTACGCGCAATCACCCCCTCCCGCGCTAATCCGCGCGCAATCTCGTTTTTAAGGGCCCCGCTTAGCGCGCGCCCCCTCTCCGCCTGCGAGAAATCGCGCGTTAAATATCGAGAGAAATGGTGGGCGCGCTCCGGCCGTTCATGTAGTGGGGCTGGGTGGCGGTGTTACGGAGGCTTTGGTAGAGCGCGCCCTTCCGGATGATGATCTCTCATTTTTAATCGTTCGAATGTCTCTGAGATTTAAAAATATCCTGAGTTCATTTATCTGTTATCATTTTTCTTGTTACGGATTTTGAATTATCCCTAATTTGGGTATTGCAATTTTCTAATAGTATATACTACATTTATGAGAGAGCTATATTTATTTGCAATTTTAATGTTGAAAAAAGTATTTCCAATCGCTGGGCTTCTTTTTTGTAATATTGTAATGCAATAAATGTTTGCCTACGCGCCATTGCGTGCAGAAAGGAAAAAAGGTGTACATGAATTTCTGTCAAGTTCGCAAATTTGAATCTTATGATTATATATTCTAATTAATATGAAATTGACGCAGTACGTTTGAAGCATTGTTTAACAACTTGATTTATTGGTATGATTGCTTGGCGGAACATTAACGTACAGCGTGAGTAAATTTGACTGATTATCGATATTCAATACTTAGTTTGGAAATGGACTTTATTTCAGTACCTTATTAATCCTTGAATTTATTCACTTCACTACATAATTGCATTTTATTGTTACACTCCTCCCCAAATGTTGTGTTTTTGATTACATACTCGTATTTATAAAATTGTATATTTGTATCTCCAAAGCACTTAATTCTCTTTTGTCAAACATCCTCTTACATAGAATTAATATTATCCATTAGTATCTTTTCTCAAAATCACACGCTTGAGATTTAGAAAGGCTTCAAACAGATACGGTGGCTGTCGTGGAATGCGCTGCACGTCCGGCGCTTGTCGGAAAGTTCAGTCATCCACCGCGTCGCGCGCAATTCGCCTTCACTAATAGGCAGGCAGTGTCATTTTTAAGAGCGTCCTTCATCCCACGGAGCCGCGTCTACCCCTGCCCTGCCCCGCCCCCCCGGCGCGCCCCGCTCTTCTCCGAGAAGTCGCGCGTTAAATATCAAGAGAAATGGCGGCCCCTCAAAGTGACGCGTCGCGGCAATCCATGTAGCGAGGCGGGCGGCGTTGTTGAATGATTAAAAAGCGGCGGGGGAGGCCACGTAAAAAAAACAAACGAAGAGGCGGCGTGGCGGCAGCTACGGCGGCGGCCCAGCTTGACGCGTGACGCCGGAACGCGGGGTGAAGGGGTCGGGCGGGGAGGGGCGGGGTAGGGTGGGGAAGGGCGAGGCTGGCAGCGCGACGTGGCGCCGAGCGACACGCTAAGTCAGACAGATTACCGCTGGCTAATGTAGGGGCCCTCGACCCGGCTGCGCCCCTCGCCCCGTCCCCGCCGCTCCCGGGACACCCTGCCCTGCCCTGCCCGGCGCGGCCCCGCGGGGGCGACGTATGCGTGATAATTAGGGGCGGCGATTTATCTGAATAACGCGCCGGGCGCCCTCTCCTCCAGCTCCGGCCGCCATTTGTAACTTTCAGCGGCGAAGCTCGCGGCGTCTTTTCGTTTGCGAAGACGGCACGGAGGCGCAGGATGGCGGTAGAGGGAACGAACGCAACTAGGTTGGTGGTGTAGGTGACGGTGGCGATGATGGAAGCGCTGGAGAGCCAACCAACGCCGTAGGTTGTGGAAACCGTGGGATCTGTGGAGAATGGAGGCTGTGAACTAAAATTCTCTAATTATTTCTTGTGTTTTGGAGTACAATTTATACGTGCGGCAACGGTAAAATGAACTTTTCAATTTATTTGGTTTAAAAATATGTTAGCGCCTACAGAGTACTTTTGGCCGTTTCTTTCTTTCTGAAGTCTATAAAAGTCAAGAAGCAGAATATATTTTATTGTTGATTGTACTATAATCGGTGGTCAGATTATCTGCTTTGATCATGAAAATTGACGAGCCAATCAAGTAGGTTATTGCGATGGAGGGATTCGAATTGGGGAGCGACGTAGTGGCTCAGAGTGAGACGGGGCGGTGCGTGCAGGGGAAATTACGATCGGCGCGGCCGCGAGCAGATAAGAAGCCTCGGCGCGGGGGGCTGAGCTGTGTGCTGTCAGGTAGTAAAGGCGCAGCGCGCATGTGGCAGGGCGGCTGCCTTCGCGGCGCGCGTCTTTCATTACCCCCGCGCGGCGCTGCTCCGCCCGCTCACTAATTTCCAGGAGCGTAATATAAATTTGACGAACGCATCCCCTTGAGCATAAAACGCAGGGCGCGCGCTCGGGGTGTGGCGGCCGGGGACCGAAGGGCGGGGGGGGGGGGGGGGGCGCAAGGAGCGAGTGTGAGGGCGCGGAGTGTGAGGTATGGCGCGAGGCGGGGAGGGGGTGCGAGGAAGTTGGAGGGCGGCGCGGGTCTGGGCAGAGCGCGTTAGGTGAGGCAGAGAGGGAAGCTCGAGGCGGGGCGGCGCGGTGCGTAGCGAGGAGGCGAGGGCTCGAGGCGGGGGGCGCGGGGTAACGCGAGACTGAGTGGGGCGGCGCGTGGCTAGGAAGCACAAGGGGTGGCGATAGCACGATGCGGGGGGGGGGGGGGGCGAAGTGGTTTGGCGCAGCGCGTGGCGAGGAGGCCCATGGGGGCAAGGCGGTGTATTGGAGGGCTGCGTGAGGTAGATCGCGGGGGTGGCGCTGGGAAGGGCATCAAAGGCGCCGCGTAGCCGGTCTTTGCGCGCCGCCGCACCCGCGCTGCTGAAGGTTTCGCGGAGCCGCAAACCGCGCTCCGGGCGCGGGGCGGCGCGGGGCGGCGTCGGGGCCGCGTGCGGCGAAGCGTGGACGCGCGGCGCCTCGTTAGCGAGTGCGCCGCCCCCGCACACCCTCGGGCAACCCGCCTGTTTTCTGCTGTTTCCTTTCCTTGCCCTCACCGCGTCATGCTGCCCTCCTTCCTCGGGTGAGCTCTACCCACGGAATGAGCCTAATCGGCCGTTTCGCCACAGGCCTTTTGTATAAGCGTGAATTTTCTAATCCAGCGGACACATTTTCAATTGCTTCATGTCGGATCTTCAGATACCTTTTCAGTCAGATTACTATAATTAAGAGATCATACGAAAGTATCTTTCTTTGAACAACAAGTAATGTACTGAAACTATTCAATTGATCAATATTATGGTCTTGATACAATGAATTGTAAACCCTAAAACCCGTACGTTACTAGCTGTTTGGTGGCCAATACATTTTCCTTGAGTCTTTCAATGTTACTTGAATCTTTTGAAGTTATGAAATCGCTGACAGTTGGAAAAATCTGTTTACCTTGACTGAATAAACTTCAGCCAAGGGTCGGAGCCGTTACATACAATAATTTTATTGAAATGGTGATGCATTGAATATTTCTCTTTCTCTTATTGTCACGCTCTTTTTTTAATATAATATATCCAGTTGTTTATGTAAGGAATGGCATTAGCAGTGAGGTTAAAGCATGTTCGAAAGATACCTTTTGATCCCTTTTTGTCAAAATATTTACTCGTGAAATTTTTTTATCGCGAGTTATACATTTTGATTTCTCTTTTCCGATGATGACTTTTTCCCAAGCGCCAGAGCTTTGGTGGTTGACAGTTTGTCCGCGTATGCTTCCATTCGTTAGGAGATATTTGTTTCGCTAGTGTCATTGCTCGTTTTCAGCCATGTAACATTTTTACTCTCGTTGAGCATCCCTCGCCGCCTCAAATGACGAAGTCTTTTGCGAGTGTGTTGAACGCTCCTATGTGAAGATTAGTAACTTATCATTCGTATAGCTTCCATGTTAAATTGATGTCACGCGGATACAGAAAGTGCTTTGATCCAATTTGACACTCCGTTTGTTGGAGCTAAGTGCCAATTTTAATTACTCACCTTCGAATTTATCGGTGTTGACGATTATAAAAATGTATTTCGGTGATAAAATAGGCACTTTATGTTTTCGTTCATTAATCGTTTGTCGTGGTTTAATTTCTGAATATTAATTTGTTTTAATTTTACATTGTGTTGAATCAACGAATGCCAGACGTTATTAATGATTACTTTCATGGAATATAAATTTTTACATAAGACATATTTATCTTATGTGCTGCTTACATAATGCACTAGATATCCAAGTATTTACATTTTATACCTATATCATTTAAAAAAAACCCTGTTTGAAATAGTAATATTTTTAAAAAAATATTTCTTAGTCCTCTATATAAATACAACGTGCAAGTGGGTCGTTCAGTGAAGAAGTAGTCTGACAGTTGCCTGTTAAACGCTCAACTGTGGAGAGAACTCGTGTTATCCGAGGCATTTCGCTGCCTCCGCGAACCGCACCGGAGCGAGAGCAATGGGCAATTGCAGGAGGTGAGCAGCGGGAGGGGAGGGCGCGCGCCGGAAGTAGCAGTTACGCGGGCTTTTTCCCGGAAGCCAGAAAAATCGGCTGGCACGCCAGCGGGTTTCCGTGGGGGACGGCGTGGCGTGGCGTGACAGCGGCGGCGGGGCCGGCAACGCGTGGCCATGTCGTGCGGGCCACCGCCGACCGCGCCGAGGCTTCGGCGCGCCGCTCCCACGTTTTTGCGTTCGCCGCCGGCCAGCGCGAAAGTTTGTCCCCGGCTTCTTTTTTTGCACCGCCGTCCCTTGTAAGTACATCGGGCGCGTCCAATTCTGGAGGATTTTTAAGCAAAAGTTTGGGAAATTGAAGATGGAAGCAAACGAGATAGTCCGGAAGGTAAAAAAAGTGTGATTCCAGTTATGCGTGTCTGTATGAGTGAGATTTAGCGATAGTCAGCGTCAGTTACGTGATGATAAAAACAGAGGGTTGGCAATTAGAGTAGACTTTCACGAGAAATTTAATTTTGGACTGATAAGAAATTTTCTTTCGTATCTTGAAAACACTGCTTACTGACTCCCATTGAGAAGTCGATCTGTATTCTTCCATTATTTGGCGGAGAGGCAGGCTATTAGAGTCAAATTTGCTAATGATTTCTTGTGCAGAAAGTCGGTATTCACTGACCTTTTCAGAAGGCACATTTTAAATTTAAATGCGAATCAAATGGCTGAAGTAAAGCGTGAAAATCATGGTTGAGACTAGACATCCTTAGATTACGATGACGATTAAAACTTTCTTAGAATCAATGGTAACTCCAGGATAAACTTCTAAAGATATTTATTTCTAAACATTGGCAAATTGTTTTTTGAAACTTGTTGTGGAAAGTTTTAATACATTTAGATTACTATAAAGTATTCTGGGCAACCATTGAAGTACGTTTTATATTCGGTAGTTCCATATGAGCTTCTTCATAATTAATGGTGTCCCTACAGGTATGTGCAAATAAACCCCTTTCGTATGGGTCAGTTTTTGTTTGTTGCAGGTTGTCGACCTCTGGTTCGATTATTCACTTGTCGATATGGGGGGTCGCTACTCAAACAGAACCTTCACGTACACACGAGTTATCCAGCAAACATTTTTTTAAGCTAATGGTGACAGTCAGTGATGTGCGTTGGAGCAGTTCCACACGCATGTGTGGAATTATCCTCGTGCGCTGAAGATTAGTTGTTATTGTATTCTAGTATATATTGTGAAAAACAAGGCACTTCTTCAAAAGAACGATTTACTTCAACGACCCCTTGACGTTTTTGTAGAATATGCAAAATAATTATAATACAAATATATACACGGAAATGACTTGTTAACAATTAGACAAAGAATGAACAATTTTAAAAAATTATAAGGTTTATCTTCATTATTTATTTTTTTATTTTTGCTATTGAAATTTACAATTTTTAGAATTGTGAATTTTAGCTGTTTTGAACCTTCGTGTAAGAAAACAATTAATAATGTCATTTATACTGTTTTGTAATCGAAAGTTTCTTGATTATACCGATCTGTTCTCGGCGCATATTCGGCAATCAATACCCAATCGTCCTCTTGCTTAGCATTGATTCCTTTAAAATTTAATTGATCCCCAACGGGTCCATACTGATTCCTTTGTAAACCACTCTTCCAGAGAATGTTTACTGCCTGCAAGAGGATTTTTTCCCCGACTTGTTTCGGATTGCTAGAAACTACGTCTGACCAGACCGCCCAATGCCCCGTGCCGTTGCTGGGGTGCATCTGTGACCTCGTCCCAACGATGTCCCCCCCCCCCCCCCCATGTTCTATGAACCAGCGAGTGTTGGATTTGCCTGGGACTGCCCTTCGTGTTGGCCTAGTTTGCATGGCTGCGAGGCTGCTTTGGCGTTGCGTGGTGCGAACAGATGCGGCCTGCAAAATTCAGAGGCACTCGAGGCGCGCGCGCGCACATGGCGACGGCGCTGCTGGGGCTCCGCGGCCCGCCGCGAGGGGCGTGGCCCCTCCCCGCGCGCGCGCCGACTGGCGCCGGCGGAGGGAGCGGTGACGCGGGCAACGGCGGAGACAATGACGCCGGGAATTGCAGTCGAACATCTGTCGAATGGAAAACGGTAGTCGTCAAATAGGTGTGGACGTTTCGGAGGAAAAGTACTAGAACTGAACAAATTGTGCGGCAAGGAAAACAGTGTGTTTAATTTAACGACTGAAGCGTATAGCCATTATTCGATATTGGGCATTCCACTTACGGAAACTCGTAAAATTTATTATACACATGTGCAATGGCGGAGACAATGGTGTCGGAAGTGGCAGTTGAGTATCTGCCGTGTGGGAAACGGTTGTCATAAAAAAAAGTGCAGACGTTTCGAAGGTAAATTACGAGAATTTAACTTGTGCAGCGGGAGACACCGTGCCTAAGGATAAATGAATGAAGCGTACGGGCAGTAGGCGATGCTGGGCACACCACCCACAGTAACACAAACGATTCATTGACACGATTTGTTAGAAGAAGTAAAATGTTACTACTATTTATTTCTCCGCATTGTTAACACCAGAGTGTTTTGAAATAAGTACTCACTTCAATACATAATTTTTACTTTTTTAATTTATATTAACACAATTTATATATATATATATATATATATATATATATATATATGTGTGTGTGTGTGTGTGTGTGTGTGTGTGTGTGTGTGTGTGTGTGTGTGTGTGGATCATTTTCTGCCTTTTAAAATTTGGGGGGGGGTCTTAAAAAGAGCAAAAACACGATATATTGAATGCAGTACGTATTTCAAATCAGTGAACAAAAGTGTTCAAAATAGTTTGAACAAAATAAATAATTGATGTAAACGGTAATATTACTGTATTTCTGCTAACATGATGTTATGTATGTATGATCAGTTTGGTGTGTTACTGTATGTCTTTGGGAAGTAAAAGTTTGACATAAAATCTTGGTGTGTGCTGGTACGACGTATTTTGTATAGACACTTTGTTGGGGTTTGTGGATGTCAGTCCGTGGAATTATGGATATCGGTGATGGTAGTCGTTTTATCTTTATCAACATATTGTAGTGCTTTCATGGTGGTGGAGGCTTGTGATACTTTGATGCAGCGCGTTCAGTCGTTGTGGTGTTGAGCTCTAATACTTCAGAACCGTTGGTGTTTGTGGTACTTTGATGATGAGGTTGGCGGAAGCGTAATAGTACTGCGAGGTTTGGTAATTTGGTGGAAATATTGACAGTGAAATGCTCGACGTGTAGATGATCATGATGGTGAACATGGCGCACCGTGGTGGTGCTGTGTGTCGAGGTCGCGGTGAGAATGGTCGCGTAGATGTTTGCAGCGCTGGCATTGTGCGGGGCAGTGCTGGAGGTAGTGAGAGAGGTTGTCGAGGCAGTGAGGAGACGGGAAGGGGCGAGGTGGAGCGGGGCGTGGCTGCGCGGGGCAGGTCGGAGCGGGGAGGGGGCGGGGCGGACCGGGCGTTGGGCTGCTCGCGTGTGAAACAATCGGCAAACACGCGCCTGATTGAGCCGCGGCTACGCGCAAACAGTGCGCCCTCGGCCGTCGCTTTGGCTGCGACGCGGGTTCGGCGCCGCCGGAGTTGGCTGCGTGGGTGCGTTGGGGGATTTCACCTGTGGATAACGCTCTTTCAATTCCTGCCTCACTTCGGGCGCTGTTCCGTGTCAATGGGGATTGAATTCACGTTGTCCAGTTGCTCTCCTCTAAATTCTGTTTCTCGTACTTTCTGGAACTGCTTATTATGTAAGTTATTATGTGGTTGTGATGTAATGTGAAGTAAAATGCTGACTTTTTTCATTCTGTACCTTTCAAGTTATATATTTACATTGTGGTAGTAGAATCTAGTAATTAATTATCACATAACATTTTTTATTTTTATGAGTGGTAGTGTTAAATACGCATGTGAAATATTAATTTTAGGAGTATAATATTCAGTTAATAGAACATCTTTTTAAATGACGATCTGTGTACTCTTGTCATTTAACTGACGTCTGTAGTAAACTGTTTCTGCAGTTGGAAATAAGTATTTCGTGTCTACTTTTAGATGAACATGATTCTAGTTGTTTTGTGAAAAGCAAGTCAACATTCTCTTTCTAAAATATTGCAGAATCAACTCCTTTTCTGATAAATTTTCTCACGCATGTGCTGTACGATCATTACTGTGAAAAAGGGGAATTGAAAAGACGTGGCGCGTGCAAAGATTGAATGTAGGATAAGTCATTTCGAAAGAAAAGTGACTCATAGTAACAAGTTAAAATCCTATCTCTCTTTGTAAGAGGATTTTTGTCATATCTTATTATATAGCAAATTTTTCTGCTACAAATATTTTTGTTATTTGCCTGTTCTGTAGGATTTCTGCGATAAATACTCCAAAATAATGAATAATACGTGACCATAGTTGAATTACATGACATTCAAAAACGTGATGATAGAAATTAAATTATTGCTATGAAGTTTGTAAATAAAGTCCAGATTTCCTGAGCTTATTTTCAACCTTTATATTAGATTGAAACCTTTGATTTCCTTGTGTGAATGTACGAGTATTTTCTTGATCACTCTCCGATTTATTGAAGCGGTTGATTGTGAACTGTCGAGGCGCGATGTTTTTTTTTCTGTTTTTTTTTCATGCATCTATGGACCCGCTGTTTTTACAACACAGCTCTTGCTATTTAAATGCCAAACACATGTTATAACAACAATGTGTACTTTTTCCAATTTGAGTGTTGTTCTAAATCAGAGCTCAATTTCCAGAAACAACATCGGCGCACGTTGTTTGAGCGAAAGCGGTCGGGAGGAGCAACGGCGAGTGTCGAGAAGTCCGAATCTCTTCCGGCGGTCGTGTCGCTGCCAAGTGCAGCAATTGGCCCCGGGGCGCTGGCGACGCCGCGCGCAGAGCCCAACATCAAAGGGCGGCGAGTAGGTCAGGGCGTCCCCCGCCCACCGCCCGCAAGAAGCAGCGCCGCCGGGCGACAAAAAGGGAATTGGGGTCTTGTTTCCTATTATGAGTTGGCTTAGTGGCTTCTTTGCGGCTCGCGTCTCGCCAACGCCCGTCACCCCGCCCCGCCCCACCCGCCCCCGCCGCGGCCTTTCTCTCCCGAGGGCCGAGAGGACGGCGAGGCGGTCGGAGGACGGAGTTGTCGCCGGGAACCGCGAGGATCTAATTCCCTGTTCCACCGGGGACTTAATGCGAGGAAGTTCGCGCGGGACTGATGGCAGCTGCGGCGGCGAGGAGGGAGCGGACGCGGGGGGGAGGAGGAGGAGGGGGAGCAGAAGGAAACTATTCCCGCTCGGCGGCATTCACACGGCGAGCGGGCTAATGGAACTCCAGTATTAGCGTGCGGCGATGGCGGTTGCGCCAGCGGAGGGCCGGCGCGGCCTTTGTGAGGCGCGTGCTACGAGATGCGCAGATGGGTAATTTAAAGGTCGTGGATTCGAGGCGCCGGGGTATTGCTCTGTGAAAGGAATAAAGTTACAAACCAATTAGTGTATATTCTTCTTCGTTTCAAATCAATTACATATTATATTGATTTATTATTATTATTATTATTATTATTATTATTATTATTATTATTATTATTATTATTATTATTATTATTATTATTATTATTATTATTATTATTTCCTCGCGAATCGGCCAACTAGGACCACGCGTTCATACATCCTGCATTTACCGTGGCTCAGTATCATATATCGCGGTAGCAGGTGCATGTAACTTCAATTGGGGGGGCTCAGTATTTTTTACTGAATCCAATTTTTATCCCCCAGGGTTGTTAGCTCTGGGGGTATGAAAGATGAAATGATGATGATAATGAGGGGTGAAAGGACGACACACTCATACAAACACACACAAATACACCCATGCCCGAGGCGGGACTCGAACCCGCGATCTTCTGGTCCGAGACCACTCCGGCACTACTGCGGCACTACTGCCTTAGCGATCTCGGCCATCTGATCGGCATTATTATTATTATTATTATTATTATTATTATTATTATTATTATTATTATTATTATTATTATTATTATTATTATTATTATTATTATTATATTTTTATGTGTTATGTTTAGTGATTCTTTTTCTTTTTTTTCTTCGAGAATTTGAATTTGCGTTTACATGTCTGTTTATAGGAAGTTATAGGATACGTTACGTTACGAATGTTTCGTAATTTACAGTAGAATTTCAAACATGTTTTATTATGAAGTACTGCAATCATACTTCATTGACGATCCACACTTCTAATTTTGGATCTACCCAAAAATATTTTAGATTTTCCGTACCTGCTCGAAATCTTGTTATAAAAATGCGGAAGCTCATCCGTCATATTGTCTTTCATTCTTCATGTTCAATATATTAAATAGTATTATCAATTAATAATAATGAGAATTTTATTACATGTAAAACTTCAGAAAATCCAAAATAGAAAAGCGCCTTATAAACTTCGTTTTCCTAGTCCATGTAGATCATGAGTTAATTATTTTATTTTGTATTCTACTAAGCAGCGTCTGATGACAGTTGCCGTGACATCTGCACAATGCCTTTTTCTTTGGCGTACTACTTTAATTCACCGGGACTAGATCGCCCAATCGCTGTCCTACCCTGGGCTTCCCTTGAGGCAGTAGCCTCAAGCGCCTGCCCCCCCCCCCCCCCCTCCACCCCGAGGGAGTCGCGTGGTTCCGCCCTCACACGCACGCCGGCCGCGCTCGGCCCGGGCATCCATCATACCGGCGCCGCTCGCCGCAATCACTACCCGACGCCGCGCGTTAGCCCAGCCATCCGTCAGGCGCTCGCGGATGGCCGATACTCTTGTCAATTTGCGCCCTACACCCTCCCACACCTCCCCATCCTACGCGCGGTCCTTCCCCCTCGCTCTCCTCACAGACCGACGACAGGCGCCGTATTGTCGCCCCCCCCCCCGTCAACCCAACTCTTTCGCTCACCTCCTCGCGCTGTGACTTGGCTCCCAGAGATGTTCGCTGTCAAGAAGTGTCTGTTCGCTTCTTCTTTTTTTATATATATATTTCTTCCCCCCTGCGCGAGTTGCAAGTTGGGAACATTGTATGTGTCAGTTCTAACTTTCACCTTCACGTTAGCTTTTTGCCGGCTTTGATTTTTTTTCTTCGCCGGGGGCGGCGGCGGCTGCGGCGGCGGCGGCGGCGGCGGCGGGGCGCGGTTGGTGGCCGGGAGAACCGCGGGGGCTGGCGCGGTGTCCTGAAGCCGCTTGGCGAACAAACGGACGCGGCCACCCGCCTTCCGCGCGCCTCATCTTTTTTGTCCTTCGCCGCCGCCGCCGCCTCTGGCGACGTCGTTCCGCCCGCCCCTCCCCGTTCGTCTGTGGCCCGCGGCGCCGGCGCGCGCTCGTTGCGATGACAAATGAGGAGCGATATATTCCGCGGCGCCTGGTGTTTGTTAAGTTTTATACCTCGTAAAGCGGCGCCCGTCGCCGGCGGCGTCGCGGGTGCAGATGTTGGGGGGGGGGGGGGGGGGAGTGGAGGAGGACACGCTACGAGCAGGGGAGGAGGTCAGCAGGAGGAGATGTTCGGGGTAGGGCAGCGGCAAGGGAGTAAAGGCAGCTGCAGTAAAAGAGCCGATTGAGGGAGATGATTTCAACGGCCGTGGTGCGTGTGGCAGTTTAGGGAGAAGCGGCGGACAGCTGGAAAAGCGAGAAGGAGATACCAGAGTTGGCGGCAAAGAGTGAATAATTTGATGATGCGGAGGCATCGGTCATCGTTGAGACGGTCTGGAGCCGAGAGATGTATTTTATGCTGCGACTAGAACAGAAATGGCGAGGGTGGAAGTGGGAAGAATGCCTGGGATTGCGGAGGCGGGAGTGGAAACCGTGTTGCGAGCAACAACGATGGCAAGGTTGGAGGATGGGTCTCGGTGTTGCTGGGTGAAGGAAGTGGCGAAGTGACGACTGCAGCGGGGAGGGGGAAGGTGATAGGGCAGGAGCAATGGGCGGGCGCATAGGATGGGGGCGGGCGAGGTGTCGGCTGCGAAGTGGGCTGTGCTAGAACGGGCGGGGGCGATGGCGAGAGCATTGCCAGGGGCGGGGCTTGGTGATGGTGATAGCGGGAGCGAACACAGGGGCGCGGGCAGAAGCGAATCGGCGGCGCCGGGGGAGGGCGAAGACGGTGGTGGCGGGCGGTGCGACTCGGAGGAACGCGCTGTCCGTACGCGCGTCGGGGCATAAAACATTTGCGGAAGCGCACTTCTTACACGTAGCGAAGGGTGCGCGGGCGGCGGCAGCGCGGTGCTTCGTCGCGTCCTCATAGGAAGTGCGCGTTGCCGGCGTCTGACGCGTCCTCAGTCCTCGGTGACCCTGCTCGCCTGCCCGCGCCAGAATCGCTGACGGATTCTTTTCCCGTCCCTGCTTATTATCATGATGTCTTAGAACCAGAGTTTTAGGTGTTTTGTATGCTGAAAGGAGACACGACCTGTAAGTTAACACGGAGTGAAAGATAATTAAAGGATATAAAAATTTTAAATTATTTAAAAAAATAACGTAATAAATACATGTAACATGAAAAATATGTACCTATTTAATAATTCGTTTTACATTAATATATTTTTATTACAAATTCAAAATTAAATTTTAGTTTTTCCTTTCGTCTCTTTGTATAATGTATTTGGTAATCATATACACTTCGTCGTTTCTGGTTTCATTTGAATTTTCTAACAGCTAAACTTTTAGTGAGTTATTCGAGTCTCCACGCTTTTTTATTCCGAAATTTTCTGAAGAAAGTATTCATGAATTCTTTATTTTTATCTCATTCTCTGTAGAGGAATGTACGTTTTATTATTCTCTAAGCAACAGATAATTTTGTTTTGTGTTTTTTCATCTTAGTTGATATATTTTGCACATTGAATAGTAATATTGTTAATGATTTTCTGAGTTATATCAAGGAGTAGTTATTAAAACAACATAATACTAAATGTATGTACGCCGCACGGTAATGTTTTTTGTTTTGCTGAAAATGTGATAGCAGAGAGAATCTCTATCCATGGATGTCTTTGAACAGAGTGTCGACGTGCCGAAAGCAGTTGCTTTCCAGCACAGCCCATGGTCCTTGTTCAATCCGTGGACAACCCAATGCCAGCCGTGCAAGGACACGCAACTCCCACAATCCTCCCCGCCAACCAAGACGCCCGTAAGCCGCTGTTCTCGCTGGGGCCTGTCTCGACTCTCCTGCCGGTCCGCAACCCACCTCACCACAGCCTCCTCAGTGACCGCTGTGTTCAGTCAGCCACATCATCCGCCGGCCGCGGACGTTTTCATTTTAATATCCCCTGCGTTGTCACCTCCCTCGTCCTCACCATCGCCCTCGCAGTCGTCTCCGCCATACTTCTCATCGCTCTCGACGCACTCCCCCCCCCTCGCTTCCTGCCATTCCTCTGCACTTCCGTCGTCATCTCTACCATCATCGCGGCCGCTATCCGTTCCCACCAGTTGGCTCCGACATTCTCCCCGCATTTTTACTCGTTGGCCCCTCTCTCTCGCTGTCCGCCCCCGCGCTGACCCCCCTTGCCGACCTACCCTCTCCGCCAACTCCCCTTCCTTCTACCCTCCTGCCGTCCTCGCCCGCCTGTCTCTTCTTTGCTGTCCTCGCTTTGTCGTCCTACCCCTTCGGTCCACCCGTCCATCCCCCGTCGTCCTTTCCCCGCCCACCTCCCCCCGCCGTTCTTCCTCGCATCGTCTTCCTCTCGCTCTCCACCCCCCGCCGTCTTCCCCTCGCTGTCTAACCCCCGCCGACATCCCCCGCTCCCCTTCCTTTGCTTCAATCCCGTCCGCCGTCCACTCCATTATCTCCTCTGTCGTCGCCACCATCGCCCCCCATCGCTCCCCCCCCCCCGGCCGCCTACCCGTCGAGCAGTCATCGTCTTCACACTCGCCCCCTTCCCTCGCGGAGCGGCGCGGCGCCCCGCGAGTCGTTTGCGGGCGGCGGAAAAGTTGGCGGCGCGCGAGATAATTTGGACGCCGTTGCGCGCGGAGATAGAGCCGGCCTCGCCGCGCAGCGAGGCCCAGCGCCGCGCCGCGCAGCGTCTCGCTGGTCGGAGTTTCTTCGCAGTTGTTTTACGGAGCGCGCGAAAAAAAGGCGTTAGCTTGGGCTTTAGCGCGACTGAGCGCGCGCCGTTTGCGGGGGACGTGGCCAGCCGCGCGCCGCCGATCGCTGCTGCAGAGAGTGGGCGGTCCAACCGATGAAATTAAAACGCCTGAAAAATGTGGATATGCCTTCTCAGTTTATTTCCTTGTCTGTAATAATATCGATATTTTATGTCCCAGTGTCTAGGTAAGAACAGTTCATGAAACTCACGATATTCCTAATTGCGTGGATTATTAATTGTGCCCTTAAACGATGGAATCACGCTATCTTAAGGAAATAGTCTTTGTGTTGTATATTTAAACATAACGGGGAAAATATCCATGCATGACGACGAAGTAAAGGATTCGAGATGTTGGGAAATTATAAATTTTTGGTTAGAATATTTAAGAAATACCATTTTTGGTCTAATTGTTTTTGTTCTTTGTTGAAATTCTCCGCTACTTTTTTATAATTTTCCGTCCTTTTGTTTAGAAGAAGTTCATTTCAGAAGTAGTTCCCTTATATTGCTGATCTCTTGTTATTATAATTCTGTGATATTTGTTAAGAAACCTAAGAGTATTAGAAACACTTATTTGGTTAAAAAATTTTATTTCGTATTTCGTTCAGTTTTTAAATACTTCGGTACTTCAGAACTTACTTAATGTTTCTTTAATTTGTTTTTTTTTGTCAGTTGGGTGTATTTTAACTCATCTGACTTTATTAATTTAATCTATTCTAAATGGTATATTCGTCTTTACCAAATATTAAAAAAGACGTCAGTGGTGCATCTCATACAGAAATGTACATTTACAACTCTCGTTGACTTTTAGGATACATGGAAAATAATAATTTTTTATCTTAGCAGAGGCACTTAATTTAATTCTTTCAGAACAGAGAACGGTTGAGAGTTGATTTAAATATGCGTGAGAGACGGCAACCACCAATATAAGTTTGCGGGGTAATCCCAGAGCCGCCGCTGTGTAGGCTGCGCGTAGTGGCCAGAACCCGGCCATCCATCCACCCATCCGTCCGCGCGCCCTTCCTCCCCGCCGCTCCGCCGCCGCCGCCGCCGGTTGGATTTGAAATTCAAAGGCTCCGCCGCATGCGCGCGCTTCATTGCGAGCGTTCATTACGGACGCCACTTTTGCTTCTGCATTATCATGTTACCGCCCCTGGCGACGCCCCCGCTGCCTGCATTATCATGGAGCGCCACGCCAGCCCTTCGGCCCGCCCACGCCAGCCCTTCGGCCCCCCCACGCCCGGCCCTCTGCCCGCACGCTCTCACCCGCCCCGCCCACGAACCGTCTCGTGCCCCCCTTCGCCACCCCTTACGCCCGCCCGCCCACACCTACCCTCTCTCACCTAACCGACGCCCTCCCAACTGCCCACGCCCACTTGCCTGCTTACCTCCATCCGTCCGACCACGCGCGCCCCACAGTTCGCTCGCGCCTCCTGCCGCCCTTCCACCTCCGAACCCACCTCTGACCCTCACGCTCTCCCCCCTTGCCCAAGCGCCCGACGTCAACCTCCCTCCCTCGACCCCACGCGCCGCGTTGACGACGACGCCTCGAGGACGTTCCAATTTTCACCACAGCGCTCGCGATCGCGCCGGCGCCCAATTCTCTTTCGGCGCCCCCTCGCGGCTTTGCTTCTGCTCCCGGTTCGCTCTTCCGCTGCTTGTAAATTGCTGCCAGTAAATTGCTCCTGGCTGCTTGTTCATTTTGCCAACGCACTTCTATGTCTCCGATGTTCGTTCGCTCTGTTCCCCTGAGAAACTGGTTCTCCCTACACTTCTCTGCGTTTCCTTCTTCGCATTTATTTCATTTTGACGTGGTTTACTCCTTACAGTATTTCGCTTCTCCACGTTTTCTTTTGACGAACCTACGCTCCTACGAGTTTCTCGTCTATTCTTCCTCCTTTACATTGCATCTTCTTTTCTCTTCATTTCATTGTCTTTGTCCCGCGCTTTTGTATTCAGAGCGTGCGTTCTTTCCTTTTTGTATTTTACTCTCGCACTTTCGTCAGTCACATTTCTTGTAACCCGGCTGTAACTTCTGTGCTGGGGCAGGGAAGCGGCGGCAAGGCGATTTAAATAAGGGGAAATAAGTGAAATGCGGTCGGCTGCGTGGGAGAGGCGCCGCGAACACATAAAACACCGCGCACGTCTTCGGTGAGGGTGGGTGGGGGAGCGTTGGAAGGGAAAATACCGGGAAAATACTCGCCCGAAAATGCTACAAATGGAAAAGAAAATAATAGAAAGCACAAATGAGATAAAAATGGTCAGAAAAGCAGGGGAAAAAGGAATATGCAATTATGTTTTATACAATGTAAAATACAGAAATACATCTGTAATTTATCTGTTGTTTTTTTTTCGTTAATTCAGGCTCGAAAAGCCATTTGAACTAATTGCTTGTAACAGCATTACATCATGGAGTACTAATTCGCAATAAACCTAAAATGGATGGCCTTCATCATCAATAGTGTCAGGATCGTGATGCTCGTTGTTGCGATGAAGTCGGACGTGGCTAGGGACAGCAGTAGGATTGGTTTAGAAGAGTGAATATTTTGCTTTAATGTTGTGCATAGTGTCACAAAATCCATGCTTATAAGTTAGGCTAGAGATTCATTATGAGCAGCACTATATGTGTTGAGCGAAAGCAGAATTGCTTGCATGTTAAAACCGCGTATTTTAGCGCATTTCCAATGAAATTCTTGTAACATCTTTTTGAGAGTGAATTTCAAGAAAGTACATTCGCTATCTCCACACCGCTTCAATTAGTCTCAAGATTCGTATTCGCCGTCGTCTGGGGAAGCACGATGTTATGGACTTCTTCTTAAGTACAAGCGTGAAGGCCTTTAGGCAAGAAAGCTATGGTGTGGATGAGGTTTCTTCGAGGCCCTGAAATGCGTCCAACCGGAAGGCAGCCAGGCGAGTGCGGAGGCGTCAGCCCATACCGAAAGCGAGCGAGCCGGGCGGGGCGGGGCGGAGCGGGGCGTGGTGTGCAGCGGAGCGGGGATCGCGGCGCGGACGTGCCCGTTGGCGCCGGCGGCGGGGGGGGGGGGGGGTCGGAGGAGGTGGGCGTGTCACGTCCGCGCCTGACAGGCCCGAGTCGCTTCGTCAGCTGGCTTCGTCGCCCCCGCGGATCAGCCGCCGCCGCCGCCGCCTTCGCGAGGCAATATGTCGAGACGTGTAGCGTGTCGGAGAGCAGGCGCCCCTCCTTCGCCGCGCTCTTGGCGTGGGGTGGGCCCTGCAAGGCTGCGCGGCGCCCGCGTGTGTTGCGGGGGAGGAACAAGCTGGACAATGAGGGAGGGCGGGCTGCGGAAGGCGGAGGGTAGAACCGGAAAGACGAGAGGAGGAACACGGTTAAAGGAGGGGGGCGTGTGTCTTGAAGAGTTTGGTAGTTTGGAAAGGACGGGGTAGTAGCGGGAGTATCAAACTGTGGTACCTAAAGAATAGGATGCGAGGGTGAATGAAGGTGAATAAAGTGCGGCGTACGGTGTGCGCTGATGTGAGATCATGTGATGGGCAAATAAGTTCGATAGTTATGGAAAAACGGTTATAGAAATTTCGAGAACTAATAAAAATGAAGAAAAATGACCGTCTAAGAAGGGAACGATAGTAGTACTTGTAGTAGACTCGTCAGTACCAGCTGAATTTGAATCTGAAGTAGGAAGACAGTACATTTCGACGTTGTCTCCTGAGTCCCTATAAACAATTCACAATGCACATGCGCTATTCACTGTCACTAATGATTAAGTAAGCATAAAAACACATTCCCCATCGATAAATTACTACAAAAATTGATGGCAGACAAGAATCTGCATACTAAGGCTGATAGGGCACTCTGATTTACCTATCATAAGGCGTTGTTTTAATATCTTATGAGGGATAGTAATACGGGTTTGAAAACTGGTTGCAGCAAAGCAATAACAACTGAGGGAATGTAAGTATTCCGCAACCGAATTTCCATAATTCGCCCCAAAATTCGCATGCTACAGCGTGCATGTGAAGCCCAAGAGCCAGTGGCTGGAGGCGGGGAACGCGGGGGCGTCGCGCGGCCGCGGATGCTCTCGGGCGGCGCCTCCGCCCGGGGCGAGTCCGTGCGCTGCCTCCGCCGCCGCCGCACCCGTCGCCGGCCGCCTCATAACCGGCGTATTGTGCGGGCAGCCTGGCGCCCCATCCGGCTTCCGCCGCCGCGTTGGGTTCGCTCTGCCATCCCCCCACCCCTCATCGCCCAGCTCACCATGCTCCGTCCTGCCCAGTCTCGTCCCGTCCCACCCCGTTCTGCCTGGCCCCGCTCATTCCCCCCCAGCCCTGCCATGCCTACCCCATGCTGGCCTGCTCCGTCCCGCCTCCCTCACATCCCTGCCCCACTCTTCCTCGCCCTTCCCCACTCTCTCTCACTTGCCCCACCCTGCCCAGACCCACTCCACTCCACTCTGCCTCACTCCATCCTATCCTATCCCATCACTCCTTATTTTGATCCGCCCCGCTGCCCTCGACTCGTCCCGTCCTGCCTCACCCCTCTCAGTCTCGTCCTGGTTCGCCGTGCTCTTCCATGCCTATCGTGCTCCGGCCCGCTTCTCTTGCGCCCCCGACGCCTCAACCCTGCTCCACCCGCCTCTTTATCCCCCATCCTGCCCAGATCCTGCCTATCCCAACGCCAAAACCCTCTCAGATTTACCTGGACTCGCCCCCACCCCTCACCCTGCTCCACTATCACATCCTCACCCTACGCCACGTGCGTCGCCCCCCAGTCCCACCCAGCTCTGTCTCGCCCCTTCCTACTTCGTCCCTTCGTGCACCAGTTTGCCCCGCATCTCCCTGCTCTGACGTCCCGCCTGTTTCCGTCATGCTTCTTGTTTCTCCGCCCCTGTTCACGTCACACCCGGCCTTTCTCCGCCTCTTTCTTCCCTTTCCTTTCCTGCCCTTTCTGGTTGCAAACTTTCCCTTCCCCGCCACTCTGCACTACTCGCATATCCCTTCCCGCCTCTGTATCACTGCCCTCTCGTGAGAGCTCTTTCCTCACTGCTGCTCGTTTTTCCAACAACTCTTAGATTCGCAGCTTGCCACCTGCGCAACCGTATTTTTTTCCACTTTCTATCTCGCGTGAACTCGAGTTCTGAACAGTGGCGAGTTTTACTACTCAGAAATATTCTTGAAAAAATAAAAGACATCATTCCGTAAGCGTTGTATCAATTTAGGCTGGGTTCTTTTTTTAATTTTAATTTGACTTTTTTTTTGAGTTACGCTATTGAAGGTGCTGTTTTTTGGAATCAAAATTGCTAGTTTGTCTCACCATGTTTTAACGCTTTGCATTTCGCTTGGATGTCAAAATGGTGACATTTTATTTGAATTTTATTGGAATGATTAGTTTAATCTACACATTTAAGGAAATTTTTATTTGTGTAACTTTGAAGGTATGAGCTATTGAAGTTAAAATTTCTGTCATGATTCTCTTTAGCTTTCATATTAACAACACAGTACTATATCGAATATATCGAAAGTCACCAAATCGAATAAGTGTTGGTTCAAGGAAATTTTTCAATTCGGTGTAAATCTTCTGAATGATCAAAACCGTTCACTCAAGACCAAAATTGCATTATTGCGACACATAATGAACATGTTTGGATAGGATATTACGCACTGATACACGGGCTGACTATAATGTTCTGTAGTTAGTAAACATTCCACACTCTTTCTGCAGCGTTTTCTTAACTTAAGCTAATTACCTGCTCATGTTAGTATAAGATATCAAATACGGAAGTCAGTACCTTGTTGATATTCGATTTTCCCTGCTCATGTTTAGTTTTGTTTTTTGCAGCTGAGTTGCTAACTTTTGCCCTGATAACTTCCTCTCATTGAAAATGTTTCAGGTGTGGGTGCTAAATTCAATTCCAAAAACTAATATCAGGTAGAAACCGCGTCCCTCTATTAACATTTAATTTTAAATGGTTTCATGCATTGTCGATGTTTAAATGTTGATACAGTTTGCAGTGAAATAGATGTTTGTTTTGAAAACAATCATGACTAAATCCATGAATGTGTTTGCGGCTTCCTGTTTCAAAATACACGTAAAATTGCAATTATTATTTTGCAATTATATCTGTTTAATATTTATTACTACCTCTAATATACATACATATATTCGTGGAATAGGACTGCAAATTCTTATGTTCGTGAGAATAATTGATAGAGGGTGAAATGAGGCCACTAGAAGCTACAGAATTTATTTGTTTTAAATATTTAAATCGAATAATTGAGCTGGTTTCTTTAGTACAGTCTGTCGTATGCAGTGTTGTTTCTGCCAATGCACATTACTTGTGAAGAATCATGAAATACATGTACAAATGGCGTTATAAGAAGTCAATATTTGTGTGTCTTTAGGAATTATATCGGAATGAAACTAACCTCTGTCATTGTTCTAACCGGGAAATGGAAAGTGTCTCATATACTCTTCTGATGGCGAGTCCCCATGTTGCACGCGAGATACGTTCAGTCGTTCAGAGAGAAAACTTCCTCTCCTCTTTCTAGTCGAGTTTAATATTATTGGGCCATTCCGCCTCTGCGATTACTCCTTTCGTTTATTTTCCACCTACGAATACCTTTACGGTTCCTATTAAGAACTGTTACGCAAGTACCGTAATTCATTTTAACGAAGCCTGCGCTGATGAGAGATGGTCGCGGGAGGCAGGGGACGGGCAACGACCAACAGGGCCCGCTCCGCGTGGCCAAATGGAGAGCCGAGAGATGGGAGATGAGAGGTGGCCGATGACGAACGGTAATGGAGGAAGCGGTGGAATGAAACATGAGGGAGGAAATCGAGAGAACCTCGAGGAAATCTGTTCCACCCTCATTTTGCTGACCATAAATTCAATGTAAAATCACTGAGATTTGAGCGTGGGTGCACAGAGATGGTGCATGCTTGCTCTGTTCTCCCCTAGGGGAATCCAAACGTGGAGCTTAGCCGTTTAATGTTTCACACACCCACACACACACACACACGCGCGCGCGCGTTACTTTTTTACGTTTTTGTTCATATCTCATAACTACAAATTTAATGTAAACTTAAAATGTAACTAAACATGAAATGATTCAAGTTACATAAGCCAATGTGCTTATCTAAATTTTGACCCAGCATTTTTGTTCTTGAGGTTGTAATTTATGTTAAAATTCCGTGCCAAATTTGCATAATGATTTATTACTCTAAGATTGTATGTGAATATAATGTTCCTCTATCATGCAAACTTAGAATGATAGTTGTATACAGTTGTTTTACGAAAAATAATTACAACTTTTCTTCCCAGGCATCCACTGATACCTTAATTAATTTTCTGTAATACATTGCTACATTAAATTTGATCCAAGAAATACTACTTACATGGTCAATCTATCTCCTAGCCATATGTTCAAAATTAAGTTTTACATCATTTTGGAAGCGGGAAAGGTATGCAGAAGAAGTTTGTTCTCGATTTCATAACACGCATACGAAATTCTTGCATCAACTTTGATGTAGAGCAGTTCATATTTTATTCATGAGAAAAAGTATGACGTTGTTTTTTGATGATAGTGGGAACACAAATCATTTATATTTATTGGAAAGAATGACAGCTGTTATTGAAATATCAATTATTCTAGAAAACAGTGTGCAAATATTGATAACTTGTCCGATGAAGAGAGTGATTGTTACTACAAATACACTCTTATGCTTAATGTGATGGCATTATTTTTGCTAATATCCTGTCTGATGCAATGTTTTGATTGAAAATGTACGAGTACTTTTAATAGTAATATATTTTTAAACATGAACGCCGATGATTTGTTCTGTTTGCTTTTTGACTTTTATGTATTCTTTCGCCATCGGATTTACATGTGGACATTCACCGGAGGCTTTTCCGTTTGTTGCAGACGGTGAGCCCATCAAGCTGCCAGAGAATCTGGAGAGTCTGCCCAAGGCAGACCACTTCCCAACGCAGCGTCACCGCTGGAACACAAATGAGGTGAGTTCCCTTGTGTTGCCTGTTAAAGGCTATTTTGTAGAAATTTGCCATAAAAAATCAAGATTAAAATTCAGTAGCATCTTGAAGAAAACAAATGAATTAAGTGAGCCAGAGTATTTTAACCTCAATTTGTTAAGGAATGCCTAAATCCCACAAAAGTCAGCATGTAAAACTGAAATCCCTCGAAACACATTAGGTCGAACGAGAAGAATTTTTTTTTTAAATTTACAATTAAAATTTGCATTTAAAATTGATGGACACTAGTATATGCGTCTGCCCAAGGGTTTGGTTGAACCGTTGTACAAGAAAATAAAATGTACAACAAGGAGACCTTCAAATGTATTTTATGTCTTGAATACCGAATCAGATGTGTTTTTTACTCGTAGAAATAATGAAGTGTAATTAGTTGATGTCGTTTCGAGAATCGTTAGGTTTTCTATTGGAGTTCTGGTTAAATAAGAGATTTTAATTTATTACAACTTTCTCCTTGCTTTTGTGAAGTTCGAAATCTACGTTAGCTTGCTTTTAAGACGTTGGATATGAGAATATATGCGTTCTTGCAGGAAACATTTTGTCTTTGTAGTCTCATGTTTATGAAAGTGCTTGTCATTGAACTACTTAGAGCATAGTCATAATGTTCTTATGGTATTTTAAATACTAAAATCGCATATTATGATAGTGTAAATGCCTGTCACGTGTGTGCACCCTAATACTTTCGATTTTATAAAACTACTAAAATGGTTCTTTTGATTTTTTGTTATGGAGGTGCCAGTGTGACATTGCGTAAACACTGGCACCTCTACGGGGTTTTCTACCCCCTCTCAACTTTGGTTCCCTCCTAGACGTGAACACTAATAAGTTAGCAATGGGGGAAATCAGGGAAAATAAAACCTCCTACGTCAAGAAAACCAAATTTTACAGAAAAGGAAAAAAAATGATGTCATCACTCTCGGTTATCACAAGTCATATCCAATAACCTATCACTATTGTAAAGATTTATTTCTATTATTTTCTCTTAAATTCTTCCAAATTTAAATATTGCGTTTAAATAGTTGTTAAAAGTTCTAAACACTAACCGAACTAAATACATACTAACTATACACTAACCACTAAAAAGGACTAAAACTCACCAAACACTTTCACCAAAAAGTGTTCTTAGTGAGTTTTTGTTCTCCCTGCTTCACTTTCTGTTAGATGGTCTTAGGTCGTATTGTACTTAAATTCTTGTTCTCGTATTAAAATACCTTGCATAAACCATTTAGAAAATGTCATTTCTCCACAATTTTAAAAGTTGACGTAACAAAAGTTTGCAAAACAAGTATCAGGATTGGCTTCGGAATTGTGCCAGTTTCCCCGACATCGGATTCCATTGCAGAGTAATATAAACTCGTGCGTGAGTAAGTTGCAAGTGGAGGTAAGGTATCAATTCCGCCTCCGCCTGAGGCGACTGGGCGTTATTCACGCGTTAGCGATGCATGGAATTTAGAATCAAAGAAGCGCCGTTCCCATTCTGTTGATACAAATGAGATTCTGGATGTGTGAACGTTTTTTATTTCCTCGAGCTGTTCATTTAAAATTCTACGATCCGGAACTGTAAATTGTAACTAATAAATTACAACTACCCGTAGACAGGTCACTGTGTACGTAATTCGCATGTTTAGTTGACTTGGGTATTGCTTGTATTGGACACATAACGAGCAAAATTTAAATATAAAGTTAGTGAGTTTTCTTTTACAGGCAAATGTAATTTTATCGCCGTAAAATTGTTGACTTCCTTTATAGCAAAAAATACATTTTTGTAAAGTAATATCGGTTGAATCATGTATTGCGTTCATCCTGTATTGCAATTATAGATACATAGTAAACTTTTTCAGGAAATCAAAGAATGAACAATTCTTTTATAAGTTCTGGAATAATGAAGATAAATGTATAAACGATGTTGAAAGATGAAAATTGAAGAAACATAATGTTAATTTAAATGTGTCTTAACTTTCTGTCTTCTTATAGTACTACATTCTAGGGAATCAATATCATAAGGGTAGAATGTTTCGTTTTTTAAAATCCTATACGAAAATTATTTCTTAAATAATTAGGTGTTTTTTTTAATTTCTCTAAAAATAATAAAGTAAAATCTTTGCTCACAGTTTTGCCTCGTTACTAAATGAGATATATTGAAATTGTAATTATTTTATTTATATTTTCTCAAAAATATTCTGTGAGAATAATGGCACTTATCAGGAGTGCTTGCTTTCTAGACCACTTGTAGAATTGTATTTACAGAAAGAAATTACTAATATAATATAGATTACAGGATCAACTAAGAATGTTTCTTACTTAAGGGTCTCCAAAATATGAAATGTAAAATTAATGACTCATTGATAGCATATTATAACAACATTGATAATAACATATTATAATAACATAATAACATATAATAACATTGATAACAAGAGTGTCTAAGTCATTTAAAAAAGAAACTTACGAATTCAGTAATTTGGCGAGTTACATTCGCTGGCGTGTTATTCACCACGCCCATCTCCCACCAAGGCTCGACTCGGAGAAATCGCGAACAAGAGCGCGCCAACTTTCGACACGTCACCCATCGAAAAGTTTTCGCGCCACCCCACCTGCCCCGACAACCCATTCGTTTTATTTCGGGATATTAAAGTCGGCGCGGCCTCATTCTTTCACCGGCGCCCCTCCGCCGCCGCGTGCGCTCGCCTATCAACGCGCGCGGACCGTGTTTGCGCGGCCCCTCTCGCTCCCGCCCCCGCCACCTGCCCATACGGTGGCGCCCGCTGGCGGCGTGTTGACCTTGCGCACGGCAGCGCCGCGCCGCGCCGCGCCACACCGCGCCACTCCGCGCCACGCCAGGCGGGGAGCGCGCGGCGAAAATGAAATTAATGTTCAAAGCGCCCGGGGCGATAATTACTTTTTGTTGATTCTACGGCCGCGCCCGCCTCCCGCTCGCCCGGCTGCCCGGCCGCCCACACCCCTCGCCCGCGCAGACTCGTGCCCTGTAGCCCGTACTCTCCTGACCCTACTCGTCCGTTCGTACTCTCCTGTCCCAACTCTCCTGATCGAACTCTCCTGTCCCTAGTCTCCTTCCCCTACTCGTCTGTCTCTACACGCCTGACCTTACTCTCCTGTCCTATTTCCCTGACCTACTCTCCAATCTCGGCACTCCTTTTCCTACTATTGTGTCCCTACTCGTCTGTTCCTACTCGCCTGTCCCTACATGCCTGACTTTACTCTCCTGTCCCTACTTTCAATTTCCCTGACCTACCCTGCAATTCCGCCTCTTCGTTTCTTACTCTCCCGTCTCTGTTCGCCTGTTCCTACTCGCCTGCCCCTAATCACCTGTCCTTTCTCGCTTGTCTCAGCTCGCCTGTCTGTGCAGGTCTACTCTGCTCGCCTGCCTGTTTTCACCTGTCCCTGTCCTTGATCAGTCAAAGGAGTCTTGCAGGGACCAATTGGCGTTGAGGCAGAACGAATTTTGAAACTCATATTTGACATTAATGTTTTTTTCACTATCGACGAATATTTTATCGAATCAAAAATACCCTTAAGTAGATTAACATTTATTTAATAAAAAAACAACAATAGTAAAAACTGCATGTGACGTATGGGGAAGAAGGTCATCTGCACAGGGTTTTTTGGGTTCCAAAATCTCTTCCCATCATTTTAACTATAAATAATTGAAGGATGAATAAAAGTTAAAGATAAATAAATAAAAATAAATTTTAAAAAATCGCGAGATTAGCAATATTTTACACACGTATGTGGCACACGTAGTAAAACGAATGGATAACGTTTTGGAATCTCCTTCGCATTAGTGCAAACGTACCGCTGGCTATTGCAACCGGCGTAGACGGACCGAGGCACGGGGGGCGCCTGAGTGGACGCGGCGTCGCCGGGGGCGGGGGCAAGGCGCGGCGTGTCGAGCCTTCGCGGGTCCCGCGCGTCGCGTCGCGTCGCGGCGGCTCATCGCTAATGCATGCGCCGGCGGGTCGTTGGGCCGAGATTGCGCGCGGGGGCGGGGCGAGGGCGAGTGCGCGGGAGGCCCGCCCTTATTGAATCAGCGGGGCGGGATGCGCTGCCTCCCGCCCCGACTCGCCCTGCCCGCCGCTTTGACGGCTCCCGACGCTCTTCTCCCCGACCTTTCCGAGCCTCGCTCCTCCTCCCACCGCTCCTTTCGGTACCCGTTGCGTTTGGTTGACGCAGCTGCGCCCCCGTCGGATACTCTTCCACTTGCGTCGAGGACGTCAAACATCTATGCCCCAACACTCGTCGATCCGTGCTCACATGTTAATACACGCCCCTCCCGGCTTTCCTTTGCTCACCGTTCCTACGCTTTTGCCATATTTCCTTGCTTTCGGCCCATTGCCTATTGTCCACCCGCCGACGCTGCTTAATAGAGCGTCCTCACCCCACTCCACTCCTCCCCGTCCTTTTCTACTCATCCTCCCCAATCCCGCCACATACTTCCCACCCCCACCCACACCTCCCTACCCTTCCCTGCTCCACATCGTGAAGACCCCCTGTTGTGCCCTACTGTCTTGTACCGTCTTGTCTCACTCTTCTCCGTGCCATCCTTCCCCGCCCATCCCCAATCCTACTCTTACCACCGTGTCTCGCCCCGCTCATCCTGCTTCATTTCGCCTTACCTCATCTTTCCTCCCCTGTCCTACCCCACCCTCCCGACCCGCCTTTAGCTCCCCACCCCGTTCTGCAGACCGAAGGCTCCGCCTTTGGTTCCCTCCCAACGCGACCATTTCACCCCTCCCCCTCACCCCGCCCCGCCCCGGCCAGCCGCTCCCTCGGCGGCGAAGTCCCAGCGGAGGCGGCGTCGGCGTCGGTGCAGAGGGCGCCGTGATCGCGGCCCGCTTTCTGCCGTAATTGCGTTTCTCTTTTCGCTTCGCTTTTTCCACTCGCGTTCGTTTTCGCATTTCCAGCGGTAGATGGATGGATCCGGTCGTCTTGCCCGCTGTGTTTGTGCCGGCCGCGCGCTGAAAGGGCTACGTGGTGGACGTGCTTGGTTACTGGTTGCCGATTGCGATGAAGCCAAGGGACGTGATTGCAGATACCTTCGCCGTGGCAGAGAATATATTTTCGAAATTTTACCTAAAGGTCACCTTGTGTAGCAAATATTGATTCGTGCATTCGCATTCTCTCAATTTATGTTAAATGGAGTTACGAAATGAGGTTGGCTCTTTTTCGGCAGTAATGTATTTCATATATTTGTGTACACGAACTCCTTGAGGTGGATGCAACATTAATATATGAAATTTTGCAGTACTAGTGTACTGGGTTTGGAAATGGGTTTGTGAAATGATAAAAAAAATCCTTTGGTTCACATTTACATTTCAGATCTTTCGAAAAACTCAATATTTTTATGGCATCTTAAAATATATTTGGAATATAATATATTTGGGAATATAGTATATTTGCACGGAATATTATTTTCATTAATTATATTGTTTTTAATTTGATCGTATTATTACAGACTCCGTTTACAGTAAAATTTTAATATCTTCCAATATTTATATGATTAAAAGACTTCAGTTGCAATTATTATATTTCATTAGTGAGTATTTATTTGGAATGAACGACACAGTTGACTTCAGTATAACCCTGCATTAATAATTGAAAACTTAACTCATTTTCTCTTCTAACTGTATATTTTCATGTATACGTTTTTTGAACACACTACTAATAATATCTTGGATTTCCATTCATTTGTTTTGCCGCAGTTTTACATCGCTGTTATTGTGGTTCGGATGACTTCCATTTACCAAGTACGGGGGTCTGTGCCCGTTTGTACCGTATCAACTTTCTGCAGGCAGAAACTCCTACCACTACTCTCAGTGTTCGTGTAATGCTATTAAATGTGACTAATCAATAGGAATTTCTGTTTATGGAACTTTGTGAAATATTCGTGTAATTTATTGACCATAAATCTTTCGTTAACACCTTTTAAAAATATTCTTGTTTAGAAATGGGGCGTGGTATTGCTTGTTTGTATGCACATATGTACGCTTGTTACCCTGCGTTGTGACGACATAGCGAAGCAAAAAGAGCGAATACACGCGTCGCGTAAATAAATGAACGCCGGCGCTCGTCTGTTTTGATAAAACTCTGCGTCGCACAGTGCGCTAAGTCGTAAAACATAATAGCGTCTTTCACAATCATCTGCAAGTGCGTAAAACTTGCACGAAACCAATGGAGCAGATTCATGTGTTTTTCCGTTGTTATCATTGAACTTTTTGCTCCATTTCAGTGACAAGCAGTACCCCTGTTTCATATTGGATTTGGGTTGTTCTCTAAAACATTCAGAATGTTATAAACATGCAGGTTTGTTGCCGTGATGAGATTCAGGATTATAACACGCATTCCCGCATGGTCACGATAAGGGCAAACGTTTTCATAGTAACAATTAAAATTATAAAACATTGTATAAACTAAAAGATGCATGAATTCTTGTATGCTTTCATGTAGTAATTGTAATGAGCCGAGATACCAGCAGGGTTCTGCATGTCGAGTTTTTTCTTACCCTTGTGTTTAGATTAATGAGTCAACGTAATTATTAAATGTAATAGAACAAATCAGGCTATGTTCAATTCTATATATCACAAGTATAATTTTTTGAAATATAAAATAATAATGGAAAATTTTAAATAAAGGCGGTATTCTCAAAAAGACAAATTTCTAATGTTAGATTTTATACCGTTTTGTACACTCGTGCATATTACAAATTCTTATTAATATGTTATGTCTAAATAGTTAATAAGATTTACACTGCGCTTCTGAAACCCGAAGCAAGAGGAAGAACAAACCTGAGCGCTGAGCACTCCGACGCAGACCAGCGCTTAGGGTGACCACGGTAAGATGGTCGAAACGTCGGTAACACAGCCTTCGATGCGGCGTCACCCGGACAGTCAAATCATTCACATGAGTTGTTATCGCCTCTTTTATTTTATTGTTTATACGATCCATTTTACGTCTTCCCGTTTGCTTCGCCACGGCTTTGGAAGTTGGGTTACGGAATGCCAGCACAAAAACGGAAGAATCTTCAAATTAGTGCACTTTTGCAGCGCGTAGAACAGCTAGAATTTGAAATAACTTTGAAGAAAGCGGAAGAAATGAGGTATCAGAAAAATTAATAAACGATGCTTGTTAGCGTTGGAGGTTGGGGCTTGCAGCCGTCCTAAGGCAGTGCCGGCGTTGGGGCCGTGAGCGTGTTTTCGACGTTTGTCTTCGTTCCGCTACAGGGGCCCCTTACCCTTGGCCGTCGGCCGGAGGAGCTGGCAGCTCGCGAGAAATTTCCTTTTGTTTACGATTTATCATCCGGCGCCACAATATTGTCGCTGCTAGGCGCCGGCTCTCTCTGCTGCGCTGTTGTCGACAGAGCTTCCGTTGCCCGGTCCCCGCTTCCGAAGTTGGCGGTACGACGTCGCCGTCACAAGTGCCGACGAGTTCGCCGTCATTCCCGTCCCCCCTCCATCTTCAACGAAATCAGTTGTCACCGTCTTCTTCGTTGATGTCACGCCAGCCATGACATCTTCCATCATTTGGTCATTATGATCGCCGCATTCCTTCTCAATTTTTCTTCTTTTTCTTCAGTTACTTGCTATCACTTAGCTATCTCCATCGCCACCGTTGCCGGTTTGCCCTTGATGTCGACCATCTCCACTGGCCCTTCCTTTACCACCTCCAACCCTATTCCTTTCGCCTGCGCCTCGAATTGGTCGCTGTTACGACAGGTTGTTTGATACATTATGAAGTGTTTTCAGAGGCTTCATCTACTATGGTCGGAAATTCCTTAAGTGATGCTCCAGTGATGATCCAGCACTGGAGGTGGCGGTGATTCTTGTACCCTGAAACGTGAAATCCGTCGCTGACATACATGACGGCTTGCAGAGCGTCCTCTACTGATACTTTTCCCGACGGTGGTGCGCCAACCGTGACCAGCTCTGCGCTCGTGCCTGATCTCCTGTCTCGTTTAGTAGTGTAGTTTACATAAGAGCAAGAGTGTGTGTAAGTGGATAGTAGGGACTGAGTATGAGAGAAGATCCCGCTGTCCATGGCTCGTTTGTTGCGGAACTGCTTCAGCATTCGTCTAATATTGGTGAGAAAAAATCTCGGGAATCTGTCGATCAGAGCAGCGTGTCGGTGTATTGTCCTCCTGGCAGGATCTGCATTCTTGCTAGCTGTGTAGCTCGTGTGGAAAATCTGCTACCCTGGAGAATAATCCTGAAAACTTCCGGTCATAAACATTGAAGAGGTATACTGCAGTCCTACTATTGAGCCATTGAAGCCGTTACGAGCGTCTTCCTGATCCAACGTCAGTCTCTGCTCATCGTTGTTACTGTCGCTTGCGTGGCCGTCGAATCTCCTATGCACCATCAGCCGATGACGACGCTGCCACGCCCTTCTGTTGGTGGCCACGCCTGATGCCGATATGCCTTCATCCGCGCCTCCGAGTCGGCTGCATGGCAATGGCTTCCGTTCGTCGAAATTGTCCTCGTCATCAACATCATTGCTGCAGTCGACTCCATGGCAGTCGTCGCTATCGAAGTCTTTGTTTACCTCGCCGCGTCCTGCGTCGACATCATCCCCATTGCCCTCAACGCATCTCTTGCAGCGTCATCTCTGACTGACTGACTGACTGACGTTGCATTTCTTGCAACGTCATTGCTGCAGTCGCCGCGACCTTCGTCGCCTTTTTCTCCGCCGTCGCCGTCTTTGTTGCCCTCGCCGCGACCGCCGTCGCTGTCGCTGTGCGGTCGTCGCCGTCCCCGCGGCGACCGCCGGCGTGGGCGTCGCCGCCATGGTGGGCGCCGCGAGCGGTTTTTATTAAGCAATAAATAACGAGGCGCGTCGCGTCGCGGCGCCCGCGCGGAAGACAAATGTCTGCGCCCGCGTCACATGGGCGCCGCGCGGGGACTTCATTGGACGGGCGGCGCGCGGGGGCGTGGCGAGGCCGCCTGGGGCGCCGGCGGCGGCCGCGGGAGCGCGAAATGCGCCAAACCGGCCACCGATGCAGGCTGTCAGCGGACGCGACAAATGAAGGGGTCGCGGCAATGTAATGATAACCCTCATTTCGCTCATCTAAAAGAAAGACCGGAGAATGTCTCCCAAAAACAAACAGTGATCTATATGTTGTACGAACGTGTTCATAAAACTAAAATATGTGTATAGGAACCAGCAAATAGGGTAGGCACAAGTTGATAAATGTCTGGAAGTATGGGAACTTTGTTTTTCTTCTGGTTTACAAAAGTTACAGATATGAGTAAACCTCTACCTTGTTCCAGCTCTTTCAAATGCAGACTCAAGTGATTAGGCTGGTGGGAAACATGTGGCTAACACACTCCCGCTGCAATTTTTTTTTTCGGCGCATTGCAACCAGCGGCATAATGATTCCGCTTAGGAGCACTGTGACTGTTCAGTGAAAGCCAGATCCTTGCATGTAATTTCACCTCTGGAGAAAGTTGAAATTTACATTTTCCCGAAATGCTGTTTGGCTATACCGTGAGTTAATTTCATCGGCTTTAAACGCCGATGCTTGTGGTACGTGAGCTCTGGGAAGGACGTTCTATTTTCTGGTTCCAGCAGTATCTTATTTTAATTTTTCTGACAATTGCTAAAACCCTTGATTGAGAGGACAAGTTTGCAAATTGCTTGTGCACTTTTCTCTGCTGTCGTTACTAATAGAACAGCATTTACTAACTCATATTAATCGGTATGCAACTGTTTGGATGCGTTTTCCTTACGCGAAGAATGCTTAATTCCAATTAATGACGAATATTCGCATGCGCAATTAAATGTGCAAGTTTTTGATTAACATATTTACCATGATGTGAATTACATCAAAAGTGAAATGATTCGTTATCTTTCTGACATTTTTTAATGAACAAATAACTACATAACTCTTCAGGTTGGTAAAAATTAGAGTATTTATTTTCGCAACTGCCGATGTTTTGTCCCTAGATTTTTCAATTCTTGAAAGCTGTTTGGCGACATGATTATATCAATACAATTTATACTTTGCTGTCCGTGGTGAGCCGCGTGTCAGTCGATTGAGCTAACATTTCGACTGAGACGCGGCTCACCCGGGACAGCCAAGTATCCAATGACTCCGGCTTCGGAAGCATACGAACACGTCAATACATTGAATCAAAGTATGATAATTATTGTATGATACTTAACAATTTTATACATGTTGAAAATCACTATATCTACATAATTGCAGCGCTAGTAATTATTCACAATAGTGGAAGAAAGAAGGTACACAGTGGTTAAACTACTTTAGTCACATTTTGACTTCAATGCTGAAATAGCATCCGCACTCATTGCGCTCCGTTCTCGCTTTTTGGCCGGACCGGGGTTGCGGTGTTTCCGGTCGCATCAGGCGCACAAAACCACCCCCGCACGGCCACGGGCCTCGTTCGCCCCCATTCACGCGCGTTCGGAACGCGTCCGCGCGCGCGTCTCATCCATTGGCGCGCGCGTTCATCCTCCCACCGGCCGCGCGTAAACATCGCTTTCGAGGCGTGTATTATTCGCTGGCGGCCCGCCGCGCCGCGCCGCGCCGGGCGGGCGTTGTTGCAGGTTGCACGCTCCGGCGACATAAATTGATTATCGCGTCTCGTGTAGCTATGAATGTTCCGCCGTACTTTCTGCGTATGGTGGCGCATGACTTCCCCCAATTGGCGGGCCGGTCCGCGCTGTGTTCCATTGTGAAGTGCGGGCCCCGCCCCCTTCTCCCCGTGCCTCGCCGGCGGGGACGTTGTTAGCGGGAAAGGTATGTGACGCGTGCCCCGTTGCAGCCCTCGGGCTACGCGGCGGAGGGCGGCTCGCGAAATATGTTTGCATTTTGTTGTATTTCGTAGTTTTAATTTTCCGTCGGCTAAAATCCCGCCGTTCCCGCAACAGCGTGTCTTATTTACTGAACGGTCGCGGGGAGCCGGAACGAGCTCGTCGCTGCAACGCAATGCGCGCCGTTACAGCCCGTGCGGCGCGGTGCACCGGGCGGTGTTCGAGGGCCGGGGATAAAATTTGGAAGGAAGGGGGCAGTGGAGGATGGTGTTTTCGCGTATGTTACACGGATTAAACTGTAGTTTATATTTTGCTGTTTCGTAGATGTAAAGGCGCGAATTCGTGTGATTATTTTTGAAACACCGATAATAAAATAAACTGTATTTTACACCATTAGAAGTCCAAATACATACGTTTCCAAGGATTTTACTACGTGACAGTTATGTCAGTGAAATAGTAAAGGTTTTGTATATTTATGGTTCTTAGTACGCTTCGTAATAATCAAATAAATACAAAGACATTAATATATTTTAAGTACAATAAGAGACATTAATACGTTTTGTAGCAATTCTGGGCCTTCTCAGGAATTTTGTCATAATAAACATCGTACCATTTCTTTAAATATTTAGAAGGATAAATATACACTTTGTATACTCCGAAATTTGAAAACACAGTGTGAAATTTGTGTAATAGGCCAATTATTCAGTTATTTGTTTGTTGATATATGTATATATATATATATATATATATATATATATATATATATATATATATATATATATATATATATTCTTTCAATTAAAAGACAATACCACGTCCATTAATAGTCAAATTGTATTCAAAAAGAGAAAATAAAAAGCAACAAACAAAAAACTTACAATTAAATAGGAAAATTTTGTGTACAAACTAATACTATTTTTACCTTTGCAAATCTCAACAGAGTATTCCATAATCAAGCCATATAAATGATTAAAAATTAAAAATGTCAGGAGAGCGGAGCATTTGTCAAGTTTGTTGCGTGCGAAGGAAGTGTTAGGGAACTTTAATCAGTGGATTAGTTGACCGCCTTAACAACATGCCTTTCTTGGCGGTCACGGGCACGGCCCCTCCCGCCTACTTCGTGTGCAAAGCCGGCTCATCCCGCTGACTTCGCAACAGCCACGGAATCCCGCTCCGACTCCTCCCTCGCCGGGGCTTCCGACGCCGCGCGGCAGGGGTGGATGAGGGGAAGGGAGAAGCGGTTGTAGAGGCTGTGCCGCGTGGTAATGGAGGTGTTGGGGGTAGCGGGGGTTGGGGCCAGGGTAGAGGAGGCGGTGAGGGAAGCAGTGAGGAAGTAGAGGGTGAAAGCGTAAGTGAAGTTGGCGGGGGCTATGGAAAGAGTGACGAAACGAGAAGGGTCGCGATGGCGGTGGATGCGAACTCAATGACGTAGACAGAGGTACAGGCGACGCCCGGGGGCTGACGCGTGGGGCGAGGCTGTTGTGGTGTGGTGTCGGAGGGGGGGGGCGTGGTGTTGCACTCCGCCTGAATAACTGAGCGCGGGCGCGCCCGGCCGCGTTGCCGCTGCGTATTAAGAGAAGCTGCGGAAAGCCCCTGCCAGGCGCCCTCGCCCTCGCCCCGCTGCAAATTTCAGCGCCTCCGCCACATCACACGAGCCCAGTCCACCGCGCCTCCCAAGAATGGGTTTGCATACACCCCCCACCTCCCACCCCGCGTTACTAAAGGGAAAACTCGTTTGCTGCTACTCGGACGGTCGATTGCGGAGAATCGGAAGGTGCGGTGATTTAGTGTGTTCTCCAAATCAATCGTGACTTTCTGCCGTGAACAAACTAGAACTTATATTCTAAATTGTTAAAAGAACCCTAGTTACTCTTGCTCCCCAAATCGTAGGGCAGGGCTCCGAATTTGGTCGTTGAATTTGTGTAATTTCTGGAAGACAACCAGTAAAGCAGATGACGTCCTTGCTTTTTACGATTTTCATGTCCCCCGCTTAGCAATCCGCTCTTTTTTGTTTCTTAATTATAAGTACTCATCGAATAATATAATTGTGTTGTTTCTTTTCTTGAGGATTGAGGTCGAAATCTGACAGTAGTTAATAAAAAGAATCACATACTTCTTTCAGTATGCAGATAAGTCTGAATTTATTTGATATTGCAAGTACGACTATATCTGAGATTGTTCAAATATTTATTGTAAGGGTTAGGGTAAAATGTTATTGATTTTTACTGCAGAAGACAATTAGTTGAGAAATTTTTTGTTGATACTATGTTTTTCGTTTTGAGGAATATTTTGCTTTAGATATGTTAGTATTTCATAGCAATCATCATTTTGTTTATAACTAGAGTACTTTCAAACATGCGTATCATTTCTGGAATAAAATGTACTTGCAGAATCATTTAAGCTGTATTTTCATCGCCAGTAGAGAAGTTGTGCAACAATATCCGTCATGAATTTAATTCTAATTCACTGAAAATGTAGTTCTTCATATCGTGTGTTTGTTATTTTGTTACCGTTCGAATACCTTTGTAAATACGTCTCAGTAACATACATGAAATTCAATTTTGTTATTATTTTCATGCTAAGTAAATGTTATATGAATGTGTCGATAGATCTTGAAATCACTCTTCCACAATTATTCCGTTTTGTGGGTGAAAAACTGTTTCTAATACATTACGCTTGCCAACAAATTCCAATCATTCATTAAATTTTATTCAGATATTTTTACAGATATATTTATTGCAATTTTTGTATTAAATCCCCGTTGATTTATTTATTTTGCATGATTCGCTCATCATATTAGATCTTTGTGTACATCTACTATGTATTACTATTTATAAAACCGATAGAGCTGTGCAATTTTCATTGTTCGCTCGGGTCGTAGGTACAAATTGTGCAATTAATATTTTAGCAATTGTGCAATTCAACATATTTAGCAATTAATATTACCCCTCAAAACAGGTAAAATGCTATTTCCTACTTCAAACTTTTCTTAATAAATTTAAAAAATGATCACAATTTTTATCTCCCAATCATTAACGGAAATTATAAAATAGTATTTTCGCTTTGCCCAGTTATGTATACCTTATGGTAAGTTCTAATTGGACGATGCGGAACCCTTTTCAAGTTTATGAACTCTCTCTGTTGTTTCGCGGCTTTCAAAGGTGACTCGCCTGCACCTTTGTGCTAGGAGGGTTACGATGTTTATAAATGTTTATTTTGAAGAACTCATCGTTTTTTTCATTATTTAATGTACACTTACATTCATTTTTTTCTCCATATTGTCCAGTTCATTTTTCGTGCCTCGTACGGAAGTTCGTTTAAAGCACTTTCGTGTTTCATATGGCATCCATCTGATGAAACGCAGTTCATTCACTATTGACTTATGAAACAAAAATACTTAATTACTATTAGCAAAGTGGAACCGAAATGTTTGCCAACAACGATAATATTACATTTGAAACAATTATTTGTCATTATCGTTATTTTGTTCCAGGAAAAGTGTTAGTTTTCCTTTTGCCTACGCATGTAATTTAGTATGATGTGATGTGCACAAAAAATACATACTGTCACATGAAAGTAATTTAGCGCATAATTTCCTTATTGAGTGGTGTTAATACATGCAATAAAGTAACTTCGTCACTAAGCAATACGATCGCTTTTAATCAAACCACTTCTCCTCAGATTTTTTTTATCAGTAACCCGTCTTAAGAACCACGACGTATTTCCCCTTATGTGGTGCTATTCCTTATTCCCCTTCGTTGAGACGCTACTTGAGACTGGTCTTTTGTTGGGCAATTCATTTGTTCGTCCGCGCGGAAAGTCGTAGTCGTCCCCCTATCTCTCCATTCCGCCATGGGCGCCTTATCCGGCGCTCCAACGGCTTCTTTCACGGCGCGGCGGTCCGCCCCCTTCCCGCAGACCAGAATGCTCCTTCGGCCGCCTTCAAAGTGCGCTGTCTCGGCCCGCCTTGCCTCGCTTCCACCTACACTTTTTACTTTCTCCTTACGGAGTAGAGAGTCTGTGAACAGCGCTAGCGGCGGAACCCTTCTGCCAGTTTTCTCCAAAATTCCCCTTAGGAATTTCTTCGAAATTCCCTAGTCTATCTGGCTGATTGTCCCTTGAATTTGAAACCGGGATTTTAATTTTGGGGGTACTTTACATGATGTCCCTGGAACATTTTCAAAATAAAAGAAATGGCTCCAGCATGTTTTATTAAATTTGTTGTTGGATAGTGTGAAGTACATTTAAGAGAATGGTGTAGGTCTCATGTTCGTTAAAAACCCTGATTTTTATAAAAATTGCAGAAATTCAACATTTTGGAACAAATGGAATATATGGCCGCGACACAGAGCTGTTGTAAAACATATTCTAATACCAGCAGTTCACCAATTTGCGTTTTCCTTTGTTTCTTAAGCAAGTAGTAGTAGTAGTAGTAGTAGTAGTAGTAGTAGTAGTAGTCAGAAATACCCTCACTTCGATTCACTGGAAGCACAACGTTCGGCCCGCTATAATAAAAGAGGAATTGTCAATAAACGCCGAGCAAAAACGAAGCGTCAGCAAAATGGCATAAAACACTTTTGGTGCTCTAATTGAGAAAAAAGACGGCGTTTGTGCATGTGTGTTTTACCTGAAATGACTCTGCAGGGTCAGTGGCATTCTATTGCTATAACAAACAAACAGATTGACATCTAGTCGTTTATGCAACCCGGAGACATGCAAAGCCTTTTGTTACTTGAGTACTTTTAATAGGGAGAGGGCTTATGGAATATTTGTAACGTTAGAGCCACCTCTCCTGCCCGACAACGCATTTCGACGCACCGTACCTAGATTACCCTAACTGCCGCGTGCCGCTTCCCACCCGACCACATTCCTCCGCTCCCACCTCCCACCGCGCGTCGTCCCTCTCTCCGCGGAGCGCGAAGGTGACGCGCGGGGGCGGCGCCGGCCGCGTGTTCTATTGATCGAGCTCTCCGACCCTGTCCGGGTGGCCCCAGCTGGCAGTGGGGTGTGGGGCGGGGAGTGGGACTACTTCCGCCCCCTAGCCCGCCCCGCCCGCGGTTGCCCCAGCGGCCGGAGGGCACTGTGCGGCCCGCCCTGGCCCGCCCTGGCCCGCCCTGGCCCGCCCCGGCCCGGCCTGGCCCGGCCTGGCCCAAGGCCCGACCCCCACACTCTGGAAGCTTCCGCCTCGCCGCCCTTTTCGTTTCGCCAACAACAGTCCCTTTAAAGTCCGCCTCCCCACAGCCGTCGCCGCTCATCCTGTGTTGGCGCTCTGAAACATTGCGCGGGAAGTGGCAATGGCGAAAGGACGCCGTTGATGGTTGTGGCTACTCTTCTGGATGTGGTGAACGCGCTCCAAAGCGCCAATCCGTTGGTTACATGAGCGAGCGATTTGCTTCTATGAAATTTAGCAAACGCGTTATCTTAGCTGCATATGCCGCGTCAGCTGCGGTGCGGTCCAACCACCGTTTGCGTTACACCGTTTGCGTTACACCCTCTCTGGCTTCACCACAGGCATATAGAAGTTAAGCTCGGTTTTACATGACTCGAACCGTCGCAAGTCATGAAGAGGCATTAGCCGAAGCCTCTAAATTCTTTCTGTGCCCTAAACCATTAAACACAAAGGAGAGGGCTGTTTCATAAAAAATGTTACAAACTTCTATGACTTGTATGAGCAGTTATACATAGAAGTCATAGAAGTTGAAGATGATAACTTTTTGCCAAAGAACATGTGATGGGAAATCTAATGTAATGAAGTTTCATTTGCGACTTTTTTCCCTAACTAGAAGTTAACACATCCTTCACTGCTTGTTTGGCAGGTAGATGGTCTGCCGAAAAGAAAGATATTTTATTTTTGGAGGTGCGTCCATCTCTTCTGAAATAATTGTATCCTTACCAGGGTAAATACTGTGTTGTAGTTTGGTAATCCTTTATGCAAGCGATCTTCCTACATGTGGGTGGGTGGGTCGTGGGGTTTCGAAGGGCTTGAGTTGGACAAGGGCAGTGGCGATGGCGATGACAGCAAGTGCCCTTTATTCCACTACAGCTATGCATTGCTTGGCCGTCACGTCCTCCCAATTCCAGAAAATCCCCTGATTGATTTTTTTCTTCAGCACATGCGGTGGACGGGTCGGGCATGCTCGCGTTATTTAATTTTCCTTTATTCGACTCCTCCTTGCCCCGCAGACGGTCTGGCGGCCAGGCTCCTGCCTTTGGGAGGGGAGATAGCGGCGGGGGCACGAGGGCTTGGTGGGCGGGGCGTGGGGGCCGGGACGAGAAAGGCGCGTCGAACGCTGTGTAATGAGGGAGTCCCGAAGAGAAAGAATAATTGCCGCGTGCCGAAACTGCGCCGGAAGGATGGTGCGTGATTTCGCTCGCGGGTTGCACGCTTGTTCCAGATGGGACGAAAGACGCACCCAGGAAAGAGATGGGCGAAACCTGTCATTTTAACTTAGCAATATTTTGGAGACCTGTGATTTAGGGATTTTTTTTCACTTTGATTTCGTTTATTAAAGAAAGAGTACAGTCATAAGAATCTCATCGAATAATGGTATTTCGAAATCTATAAATCCAAGAAAGGAAAATCGAGTTGGAAGGTTAATTTACATGTTCGCACACGCACGCGAGAGCGAACACGTACACACACTTATACGTACACACACGCGCTCTCTCAAATTCCCTGATTACTTTTGCACTCCCGGTTTTTATTTTTTTTGTCGATGTTTTTACCGTGATATCAGAATATTTGATGTCCGCTCGTGTTGAGTCATTTTGACCCACTGTAGATTATTTTCCCTCCGGTGCAGGCGTTTGTGGACGTGCCTTGTCGATTCGTATCCTCTTTGTAATACCTCTCGTCGCCGCTCGCCGACAAGCACCAGAGTTGTGCGTGATCATATTGGTTGCTGTACTAAATAAAGGCTTTTGCGTTTATTCATTCTTGTTTTGAAATTTTTTGTAAGGTTTCATTTTTCCACAAACGAACGTGCGCTCTCTGTATTATTTTTGGAATTCATTTAAAAACATCGACAATGGTTCTGTATATGATTTTGTACAGTATTAGTGACGAGTTAGAGTGTTAACGATCGTTATTTAATATTTGTTACGTCTGTTAATTGCTTGACGAAGGGTCTTGATTCCTCAACCATACATTTGTACCTGCAAAGACGTATAAACAGAATCAAATTTACCGCTTCAGTAAAATATCTTTGATGTATTTTTAGAAAATATATTTGCTAGTCGATATATCGCAGGCTAACGGAAAACATAAGGATATCTACGTTCGTTGGAGACCATGACTTGCAGGGTTAAATTTGATGGGCCAATTGTTGGCTTTAATACAGATTTGATCCAGTTTGAACAATTAAGAGTTGCGTCATTAAGTTTGTTGAGTGTATAACGTGGTCGTCAGCTAAGAGTGTGAGAGAGGTGTTCGGCGCCTCATACGTGAAGGTATAAGAGTTGGAGATAAGATGGGGGCCTTGAGGTACCCCTGCATAGTAGAGACAGAGAATAGTATGGAGAAGGACCTGTTTGTGAGGATGCTTTTAATAAGGAGAATACGGCACTGCGTGATGCCGAGATTTTGGAGTTTTAATAATAAGCAAAGATACTATTCTGCGTCGAAGGCTTTTTCGATGTCGAAAACAGCTACAATACACCATAGCGTCAATTTGGTTTTCAATCCCTACTCTCAGCAAACTATTCGATCCTCAGATTAATGACGATTTTTTGTTACCTTCATGAGTTTTCTTATTCATTTTTCTTTTGTGAGTTTATTTGTTAATAAGATTAATGTTGTTCTTTAGTATTTTGTCAGTAGTTGCTTTATTCAAAAATTTAGATTTGGGAGAATGTAATATTCCCATCTGAATTCCTTCTTTTTACTTTATTTTTTTATTGAGGTTAAACATTTTTCGTAATAGGACGTTTTCTATAAGACAAGTACCAACTTAATTCTCCAATCTTTTAACACTTTTATCGTTGTGTTTTTTCGAGGTTTTCCCTCACGTTTTTACTTATCGGCACTTCAAACGTTCCTTTTAGAAGCCGTTTTCGACATTTCTGTGGCCTCGCGGCGCCGCCTTTCCGACTCGCGCAGTTGAGTGCGTATGGGGAGCTCTGAGTCGCTGCCAAACCCCCGATGGCTCAAGGTCTCCCGGGGTGGGTGGGCGTGACGTCACAGGCGCCCGTTGGGCTCCGCACTCGACGGCCGCGCGGCGCATTGGGCAAATATGTAACAAGAAACTCCGGCGAGCGCTCCCGCTGCTCCGTATGCGCATACGTAAACGAGGGCTCCCGCCGCCCCCGCCGCCCCCGCCAGGCGGCGCCGTTTTGGCGGCTTCGGGCTCCCGCTGGCGGGCGGCGGCGCTGGCTTCATTCGCGGCGCATCGATTCGATTGCGTGCGAGAGGCGGTCGTGGGCGACGGCAGGGCGCGATATTAACCACAATCAGAGCTGCTTTAGAGTTCATTGCTGGTATTATATTTTATGTTAATCGATTAAATGTGTTTGCTGTTTATTGATTGATTGATTGAGGATTTCGAGCGGCTCAACAGCTAAGGTCATTAGTTCCGTAAGTTTAGTGCATGTTTACTTGCCTGAGCGGGAGACGGTGATCTTCCCTCTGAATGGCGAGGTCCGATGCCGACCTTCTCCGCCGGCCGGCCGCTTTTTAAGTATCTCCCACCAACGTGGCATCGCCCCAACCGGGACAAGCTCTAAGCCCCCGGCTGGTCTCCTGACATGTGTGGTAGTGTAGTGCGTGTGAGTGTAAGTGGGTGTAAGAGATGAGAATAGGAGTAGGAAGGAGAAAGAAATATCGCGCGCGGTCTGAGACCCGGGTACAGGCCCGTCATTCACCTGGTCTTGATTAGAGAAACACGGAAATCTACTGATCAGAGCCGCTATCCGCTAGAATTCTTCTCCTGACAGCTGAACACGTCCTAGCTGATAAGATTGTCACAATTCCTGCTACCGTCGGGACTTGAATCCCAGGTCACGTAAGCGGATCGGCTGTTGATTAATACAACGTTCGGAAATAATATCATAATATATATTACTGTTCCAAATCGCTTGACGTAGCATTGAATTTATTTGTGAACATACATGAGTCTTCCTTATGATGTGTATTCACTGTATTGTATTTGTGATACATGTGTACAATCGCCCCAAGAAGTGCCTGCTTTTTAATCTCTACATTAAATCAAAAGTCGGTGTGCGCGAGTGTCGGCAAAGTGGCAGCAGAAGGCGTGGAGAAGGCTGCATTGGGATGTGGCTTTCTGGAGAAAATCCAAAAGGTGGCTGGACAAACAAGGGCATTTACGGGCGGAAGTGCGCCCTGGGGGTTGGGGGCGGTTGTGGGCGCAGGAGTGCCACTCGGGGCGGGAGGCTTTAGCGAAGGAAGGGAATGGAAGGGCTCTCCGCCCCGAGAGAGCGGCCGCACGGTCGCGTCGCGGCGCTGCCCCCATGAATATGGAGCGGCGGCCTCTTCGCCGGAGCGCGGCCCACTCTGCCCCGTCCACGCCCTCGTCGCCACCCGGCAATCTGGCCACCTCCATCATACATCCACTATGCAGCCGCCATTATCCCGCCACCTTACGATACTGCCCTACTTTCGGTTGCTAACGTATTGGTGACACTGTACCAGCCGCACGTACCAGCCACACCGTATCGGCCACACCGTATCGGCCACACCGTATCGGCCACACCGTATCGGCCACACCGTATCGGCCACACCGTACCGGTCACACCTTACCGATGCCACCATGCCGTCGCCTCCGTACCTTCGTTACCGCATTACCGTGAAGCCGCGTCGTACCCACGCCACCGAATCCATGTCTTCGTACCCACTCCTCCGTACATATTCCTTCGTTCTCACGCCACCGTACCCACACCACCGTACCCACGCTACCCTTCCGCCGCCACCGTATCTCCGTAACCCTACCCACAAAAGCATACAGACAATAATAGCCTTTCACTGACATTACCACTGCTTTCACCGATACTACCTTTTGTTTTCAATACCCCTTTCCACATCTCCTCGCGAAATCGTAATCATGGGTCCCCATCACTCATCCTCCTACAGCGTCACTACTTCCGCCTCGCAACTTGTGCTGCTCACTTCCCTCATCATCACTTCTCGCCCCTTTGCAGCATTCACTCCCACCCCGTGGCCCATCCGGGAACCACATTATCGGTTTCCCTCCGCCCCGACCTCTGTTGGCGTTGCCGTCACCTCCCGCGTCACCACCGCCCTCACCTCATCGCTTTATCGGGTTCTCCAACACCCCTCGATCTTGCATTATTCACTCCCACACCACTCGCTCCACACCGGGTTTCCCCTGTTGGTCCTCCCGACGGCGCTGAGCAGTGGAAACCGTTTCAACCATCATACCCCGGCATACTTTCGTCGAAACTGTACTACTGCACTCGGACCTCGATATGTGGCCCGATATCGTTTTCCGATCACTATTACTACACCGACTTCCCCTCTCGCATGTCCGACTACGATGGCAGTAAAGCTTCTCCCATCGACACTTATTCATGGCATTGAAATGTTGCTTTTTCCTTTTGATCGTTGGATACATGTAAATTTCTAGCTAATTCTTTTGTTCTGATTGCCGCTTTAGCTAATGTAAACATTTCTCGTGAAGGTATTTACCCTGAAAGAAAGTCAAGTTACTAATTATTTTTACCCTACGTATTCCTAATAGATTTTTTGTGTAAATGAAATATGCGGTGTGAGAATTTTTTTTTTCGTGTATTTACTTGTCAGGTGCATATACCGAAATCATGGGCATATCATTACTTTTGCTAATGTTTGATTTTTAGGAGCATTCGATTCAAATATTCAATTTGATTTTAAATATTTCTTCAGTTTTCGCGTCTCTCAAATATTTCTTTTTTATCATTTCCTTTGAGTCGCATTCACCACTTCGCCATCAGGAGGCAGTGTTCCGTCCCCCCTCCGCGGGGCAGACACGCACCTCCAGTCGTGCGACGTGGCCGCCTCCGCCCCCCTCCCTCACCCCACTTCCCTCTACGCGACGGCTCTTTCGCGCGCCGCTCCAGCCTCTTAGCCCGCCTCTGCTCCGACCCTCCCCGCTCCGCCCACCTCACCCCACTTCTCTTCCCCCTCACTCGCCTCGAGCACCGCTAATCGCCACCGCTCTGAGACTCCGCTGCTTTCGCCTCACCCGCCGCCTCCACCGCCTGCAGTCCTCGCTGCCGCTTCTACAGCTACCCTCCCATCTACTCTTCGGATTCCTACCGCCACCTCTCCCCCGCTGCGCCCCCATGCTCTCCTTGCCTCCCCTGACGTCTGCAACGCCTCTTACGCCCCATCTCCCTCCGTTACCCATCACATCTCACCTGTCTCCTCTCCCCAACCGCCCCGACCACTCCTTATGCCTCTACGCCCTCATCCCCTTCACGCAACAACGCCCTCACCGCCCCACGTCACTCTCGTTGGCCTTACTTCCCCCTCAAGCTCCCACCCCCTCGCCTCTGCACCTGCCCCGCACCACCGTCCCCGTCGTCCCCACCCTAGGCACACTACGTCGTACTTTACTCCGCGATGACAAGGTGATCCATGAACCGCCCTCCCCAGCGCCTACGCCAGTCGCCTTCATTCGACTTTTTCCGGTATTTAACTTTGATAAATGCCTCCAAAGTGGCGGCGGCGGCTCGGAGGGTGGGGGTGGAGGCGGCCGCGCTCCCGGCACGAGCCAAGGGAGGGCGCGAGCGACCCGCCCTGCGAAAAAGCTCCGCTTCCTCCGCTCTTATTAATGTAAATCGAAAACGCCACGTGTTTATTCGCGTCATAGAAATTAACCTAATAAATCTATTAGTGGAGCGTGTTAAAGGAGCCCTGCGCAACCCAGATTCCGCTGTTTCTTTCGCACCCATCGATCACGTGGCGCGTTGTTTTTCGTCTCATTCATCTCTCCCGTGACAAATTCGAAGCGGCGGTTGCGGCGTCATGAATATCAACAGGACAGCTTACATAAGTAACTTCTCGCTTATTAATGTTCTTTCTTGCGCCCGCTCGTAGTATTTATTTGCTGGCGGTTTTGCGGGGGACTCCTTTCGTCGATGGATCTTGCGATGGCGGCGTTTTCAGGCGGTCGGCAGCGCTGGGAGTTTTGTGTTCTTTTCGTATTTGCGGCGACACTGAGGTTTCTGCGGTCATCAGTCATTCCATGAAAAACTGTTGTTGAGAACTGTTGCTGGGGGCTCGTTCTTGCGGAAAGGTTATTGGAACTGGGCATATTGGATTCACGTTTATGCGGTGCCGGAATAAAATTTTATGGAGCTTCCTTACGTTATATTTTGTGATCGAACGAAAAATAGTTCCACGTATTTCCATTTCTCCCAGGCAAGGGATGAAATAAGGAAACTTTGCAAAATTACCTATATACATTTATTGGTTTGTATAAAAATAACTTTCGAGAAAGCGGTCACCAAAAATATAGTTTGTAATGTGAATACACTGTAGATAGATATATTTTCGAGCATTTACTGTTTTTTCCTACAATTTTTTGCTTCAGTGCTGCTACATATTTTCAACAAGATTGTCCGTTAACGAATTGCAACTGTGAGTCATTAAAATATTTAAGAAATATGGGTTCTCCAGAAAGTGTTATCACTTATCGCAGATATATTCATTTATATGTTCTTATCTTATTGTAACAGCCTGTATTCGTATCACTAGCCATTCTTACTTTTTAAAACTGAACTCTTACCCTTCAAATTGATCTACCTTAACAGAGTAATCTCTTCCCATTCGAAGGCTAATTTCATCTCCTCCTTGGTAGCGCGCCAGGATGAAAATCATGTGATATATCGTAAGCATATTTGTCTAGGTACAAAGTACGGATTTGTCATTGGATAATAAACTGCCAGACAGTGTTTTTTGTATGTCTTTTTTGTTTTGCCGTAGAATCACAACAAAAAACAAACAAAAAATGTAAAACGCGATTCTCGGTTGTCGAGTGGCAAGCCGGTTGGGGAGCCGTCGTGGCCAACGTACGAGCTGTTGACAACGAATCGGCCAGAGTCACGGCAGCGGCGGTTGAAGCAAGTACGAGGCCGCGCAGTGGCTGGGCGAATTACGCCTCCAGGAATAAGAACAGGGGGACGGGGGTGCGGTGCGACCCGCGGGGGCGAGCAGAGGGCGGGACGCCGCGTAGAGCTGGGCCGCGGCGCCGTGCGGCGCTCGCGTGACAGCGATGCTATCAGCCCCGCCAGCGGGAGGACATACCCCGCCCCACCCCGCCAGGCCCCTCCCCGCCACCCAGCTTGTACCAGAAATATTTAATCTGAACATTCTAATGAAACACAAGTATTGGAAATGGAGAATGGGTTCCGCTAAAGACGATGTTATTGTCTACTTCTCTTAATAGTTCTGGTGAGACTCCGACGTTAACGATGGTAATGTGAATTCTCTGTAAAATTATTTTTTTGACTCTCAACTAGTACATTCAGCTGCGCCCCTCGCTCCCTCTCTAAGCTCCTTTCCCTCGCGTCTCGTCGCGCGCGCTGGCTCCTCAATTGCCGGTGGCTTCCGCTGACAGCAGTTCGATTCTCTCGCGTGAACGCTTGCCCTTGTCATTTCTGTTTTTTCTTCTTCTCTTTTCTCTCGTCGCTCCCCGCCCTCCGCGCTTCCCGCCGCATCTCTCGCTCCGCCCCCGCCGCGTGTGATGCTCCGACGCCTGTTCATTTCCACCTGCGCGCCGCGCCGCCCCGCCCCGCCCCGCCGCCGGCGATCGAAGCTCGTTCAATAGCGGCGCCGGCGCGCATTCTCGCTGCCAACCTTTGTTAAAGAAGCCCCCATCCGGAGTACGCTCGCGCTGCTTGCCAACGGGTCGCTGGCGATGGGAATTGTTTCGCGTCTGGGAGTGTCTCCTTTGGGGAGTTTATTGCTACGTGCAACGCTGTTTCGATCCGATGTATTAATTAAGCAAGATTAACAGCTGTTTGATAATTTACTTATGCGTACGATCTATGATGAATATTCTATTTAAAACGTGGATATATTTTATTTTCGTTCACTACGTTTTTCAACGATCTACAATAAAAGTAATGATAGAACACTTTCGAAAATGTTTTTAATACGTACTTCCAACTAAATGTGATTCGAAAGTGTGTAACTAGCATTGCATTTTGCAATGTGAAATCAGTGCCGGTGACAAATATTGTTCCTAGGGAAGAAAATTCGTTTTTGATTGCCTAATTATAAAAATGTAAGGCAATCAGTGAGCCATAATGAAATGATTTTGACAAGGATGGATCACGTATTAATAATGGTAGAAATGCATATATAATTGTAAAGTTCTGAAATAAATATTCGTGCCATGCGCTTCAATCTTAAATTCTAACATGCAGCTGTGGTTTGCTAATTCGCTAGTACGTGCCCTCGCACGTGCAATCGCTTGGCCGTAGTGTTCGGAGGCGATGATTCCACGTATGCAATCAGATCGAACTCATCTACTGATTTTCTGTGTAACGTAATGGTTACTCATTGCTTACATATGAATGTAACAAAGAAAATATTTGTATATTCGCGAAATGTTTTATTTCCTGTGTTTGTGTGTATTCTAAACGAATTAAATTTTGAACATGCTTTTACACATTTTAAAATACATCCAGCAACACTGGCTTCATCAATACTCTCATTGATATCGAAATCGGACGTTGCGTGTACATATGCGCTCACGCCGGCGCCAGCGTTTAGCCGGCGGGTCGGATGCTGGCCCTGTGCGAGGTAAAGGTGCCACATCGATGTATTAACACCGATCTTTCTTAACATCGATGTTTTGTGATCGTTGTTTTTTACTTTTCTGATTTTTTTTGTTTCGAATGAAAAATTCTCATGATCACAACACTGCAGAAGTGAAAATATGAAATGTTAAATGATAGTAAAACTATTATTCATGTGTTGGAACCAAAAGAACGCTGTTTGCACCATCTTCATTTACCAAACTCTCTCGCCCTATATGACCTCAATGGCCTTGCATTTTATTGTTCTTGATATTCATTTTGCACATTGAGTTACGGTACAAATACTGCTGTGGTCGTAGAGTCTGCCCCTTCTTCTCGTACTCTCGTACCCTTATTCAGCGACTTGATAAACACAAACACTGTCAAAATTAATTTTAATGCACATGAATTTAATGTTAGAGGTTACTAATCAAGTCTAAAACATCGATGGTTTGTAGTCGATGTGTTTTAACATCGATGTTTTAAATTTTAACATCGATGTTTTAATTTTGAACATCGATGTATTGTTATCGATGTCGCATCACTAGTCGGAGGTCGCGCTCCGCATGCTGCGAATGTGGGGCGTCGTTCTCGATTCGCGGTGCCGTCCACGTGGCCGCGGCGCCGGGGGTAGCCGTGCTTCATTCCGCCTGGCGCTGGATTGACATTTCAACGGCCGCCGCGCGGAGCGGGACATACCGGAACGCGCGCCGGCGGGGTGGGGGTGGAGGACGGAACTGCACCCGCGGCAGTGGGAGCCTCGGGAGAGGGAGAGACCGCCTAAGGTGGCTCGGGGCATCAATTGATGTCACCGGGATGTTCTAGGGTTCCATTGGACGGGTGGCAGGGTTTTCTATGTGGTGTGTTTTCCGACGGAGGCGGGGTTTTCAACAGTAGCTGGATATATGAAATCCAGACGCTTTCCGGAGGAGAATTCTGGCCGGCTGTTTTAATTGGTAGTTTTCCGTGCTTTCTCCAATCCACACCAGGCGATTGCCATTGTTTTACCTTAACAAACGGGCCATGGATCGCGAGATTTTTCCTTCACTTTCATTGTCCTTGTCCTCACCCTTTATATCCACACATGCACTACACTCTCTCACTTGTCTGGGCGATATGGATCTGGAGCTCAGAGCTTGTCCCAGCTGGGGCGGTGCCCCGCTTGTGGGAACCGACGTGTAAGTCGGCGATAATCTCGTAATTCAGCGAGTGGTGGTCATAGCCACCTTCCGTGCGCTCCGTACTTTCGGGGCTAATGGTGTTAGTCATCGAAAACGTTCCCGGAAACACTAGTCAATCAATCAATTGTAGGTGGTAGATCGAAGCTGTGACGGTTATGAGAGTGAAACTACTTACATTTAGAGCCAATAGTAGTAGTTTTATTTTAACCACCAAATCCCTATCGGATGTACACAGACTGGATTTGCCATTTTATATAATAAAAAGATACAATCACAACAGAACAGTCAAATATCATAATACATTATTGTCACATTTTAATATGATTCAATCATTAATACGATGCAATAATTAAATAATTTGATAATTAATACAATACAATTAATAAACAAATCAAGCATCGTTTCAATACAAAACAACATTTAATGGCGGAAGGCCTCTTCCTTTCAACTTTACTGCCGCACGGCGTTCATTGAGTCGTAAGAAGTGACGCACTGAGTATAATAATTCACTCGATACGTGCAGTATGAAAACAGGTAAAACAATATAATAAAATATTGGTATTTTCAGTCAAAATAGGAACTGTCTCTTTCTTTTTGATTTAACACGAATTCCTGGGTGTTTTAACGTAACCATACACACCTTTTACATGACACGAGGCTCCATAGGTGTGCAGATATGTAATAAGTAATACAGAATTTTCTGCCGTCTGTGATGTTCTCTGTGTGCTAATGACATCATTCACTTTGCGTTTTAAACTGTTCGTTTAATATTATTTAGTTATATAAAACTAACTTTGTGATTCCTATTGGGATTCAGTTTCACAAAAACAATTTTAATAGAGGAACTACTCATGGTATCTAAGTGTCCTCATATGTTGTCATGGAAAAAATATTCATTGTTTTCTTATCAGTAACTCGACTGATGACATGACCTTGGGCATACTTAAAGAATAGTCACAATGAGCAAATTGTTCACCATATGAGGCATGTGTTTGTTACGAGGAATTTTCTTCGTTATGCGAGCATCCTGAATGCCCTCAGGAACATTCTCAAAGGATGAAGAGAAGATGGTGCTGCGAGAACGTGCGATGTCATGGCCTGCTGGTAGCGAGGCAAGCGTATTCGCGTGCACTGAAGTTCGAGGCCCGCCGATGATGTTCAGTTGGAATTGGCATCCGCGTGCGTGTCTCGCATGCCCTGCAAGTTGCGTGCGCTAGGCGCTCCACTATAGGTGGCAGGCCCTCATGAAGAATGCAAGGAAGGGTTCGCTTTTTCCCCTTCAGCTAGTTTAGTGGTGGTGTTTGACGTCACCGTATTTTAAATATGCTTTGCATTTTTGGCAAAAATCATGTAGGAAGTAAGGAGAATATTTAGGTGCTGCATTCTTAGTAAAATTTCTGAAATTTAAAAACGATTTCCCATCTCAGTTACAAATGGGATAGTTGCCGAAATTTAGGTTTTTGAATTTAGGTTGACAAGAAAAGACGTTTTTGACAATCAACAGTCACCCAACAGTTTGCAATGTAAGGAATTTTTCAATTGTGCAGGAATACAGTTTTTCGTGACGCATTTTTAACAATCAACAGTCGCCCATTTCTATACACACATTATTTTGTTTTTTATTGCATTATTCTTGTTGTAGTTGTGCCTAAAAGTTGCACGTTATGTCATTGAACGTTCTATCAAAATACTATTGTATATTTGTCAGTGATAATACAGATATTCAAAATAAAATTTTGTAATGTTTTCAATGGTATCAGAAATGGTACAGAAATCAATTGTTTCATATGAGATATGAAAGTTACAGTAGATTGTCATAACGTTGAATGTATTTTACTCTCCTCTTTTTCTCAAGATTTTGACTTAATAACGAATGCAATGAAACAATTCGTTATTACGACTTAACGACCCATCTAAGGTCTCCCCCAGTCATTCATTCACAAACTCTCTACATTACTTACGATTCATTCCGTTGCTTTGGTATCAATGACTTTTCATTCTCACTCTTAAGTAGGGGAATTCGAATTCTGTCCATGGTGTAGAGCGAGCGATACTTGGTGGGGAAATGTAGATGGGACGTCACATGTTAACGCAAGCTTTATTCTTTCATCCCACCACGTCCAAAAAGTAGCCCGTTAAATATTGCTGAAATCATAAAAGGTGTGGGACATAAGCATGCGCAGCCAAATACAAGATGATGGAGGTTTGGGGGAGTCAACTATAATTTTGGGACTCCTTTGCCATTGAAATGTTTTATTTACTATCGTAATTTGTATGACATTTACCAGAAAATGAACAAAAAATAACGCAATGAGAATGAAACTAAGTCTACTGATATTATTAATAATTGAATTGGTTATTCAGTTTGTCGGTTGCCAGATTGCCTCGAGAGCCTATTCTTAAAGGTCATAACAATTTCCCAAACTCTCAGGTTAAAAAAAATTGAATATCAAGATTGAAAGTAATAAAGAAATATAGTAAAAGAAAGTAAGATATCACGAAAAGCTTCGCTTTCAAAAGTTAAGCTCCCTCCCTCAATCCTATTGTGTGAGGTGTTATTAGCGTTTTAAGAGGAAGGATTAAATCTGTGCACGTTTCCATAAAGATATCATTCATAAATAAAAATGGTGGCTCATTTACTGTTGAGTATTGGGAAAGACAAACAAAAAATATAAAAAGGATAGAGATAGAGAATAGTAACTGAAATATATGTATGTAACATTGGCCTGAGAATACGAAACTAATGTGTTTTCATTAGTTAAATAAGGATTTTTTCTAACAATCAATACGTGGTTCTGTTGATCTGTGGTTGGCCCGTTTGTAATGTGTTGTTGGCTCAAAGCGAGGCAGCATCCATCATGCGTTTGTATGCAAATCGACTCTAGATAACGTAAACACGCACATTTTTGAGATTAGAAAACAATTCTGACCTGATAGAGCTTAAATAACATCAAAATCATTCTCTGAAGCTCGAAAGTACGCAAGTCTAAAGTGATCACCAACTCTTCTTTCTATTTTTTAAAATTTTGTGTAGTTTCTACGTAATTAATTCGTATGTCTGGTCTGAACAATCCAAATAAGTCGGAAAATTCCCGCACCGACATCACATACAACATGTTTCTCCGTTCCTCTATCTGCTGTTTTGGCAACTGTTATTTTTTGATAGATAGCTAAAGCAATGTTACAATGCAACGCGTGTATAATCCACTGAATAATGTTTAGCAAATCAAAACAATACGCTTTTTATGGTAGATGGATCAGCTTAGTAAGAAAGTCACTGATTTGATACGATCACATCAACACGCTTAGATTCCACTTTCAACGATTCTGCCTTCTGCTTCTGGTATTAACGTAAGCACCTTTACGTTCAGCCAAAATGAAATTCCCAACACATTTTACATCATAACAGAGATACGGCTTTTTTGACACACTTTTCTCGCGCAGCTACTACTTAACTTATTGTATTTAATTCAATAAGCGCATTCCGCACTCGTGCTATTGCCCAGTATGATTTTAACAAGAGCTAAAAAAAGAAAAAATACCAGCCCATTGTTCTTTCAACAAGTTCTTGCGCTCTCCTCCGTGTCCCGCCAACGTGCCGCTGCGGTCGCACTTCCCAGCCAACGCGCGGAGTTTCCACCCGATACTATTTTACTTCTGATCATAAGTTATGCACGACGTTTAAAACGGTTATCATAAATTCATAAGCGAAGCAATGGACGCCGCCGGAGCGGAAACGGGGCGGGGCGGGGCGCGGCAACGCGAGACGAAGCGCCGTGATGACGTCAGCACCTGCGGAGAAAGACGGCGGCGGCGGAGGCGGCGACGTCGCCAAGAACGCGAGTCGCCACGTTCTAAAACCCAGCTCGCAAGAGGAAGAGCTGCGCAGGCGGGGGGCGGGGAGCGTGCAGGTGGCCACGAGGGCGGACGGAAGCACTTGCTGAGAAAGACCACTTTAGAGAACGCGGGTGTAAGAAAGTAGGGAAGAGAAAAACCGTCGACAGTGGAATAATTCAATACGCAGATGGAACGAGGTCGTGCAGAATCTTCAATGTGCAAGTCGTTCATGATTTATACACCTATATAATACTTCCGTCGATCCGGATAACCGAGATCGCTAAAGCAGTAGTGTCATAGCTATCTCGGGTCGAGGGATCGTAATTTCGAATCCCGCCTCGGGCATGGATGTATTTGTCATCATCATCATATCACTTGATTAAAGAAGGATTAATAATTCCCTGCGCGAGCGGAAGACCCTTGCCCTTAATGGGTTGAAATGTGAGATAAACAAACCATGATTTGTGAAATTGCCAGCGAATCTCCTCTTCGTCTCTGCGTGTTGAAGTGTGTGGGAGGCGTGTTTCTCCCGTGGAAGCGTGGAGGAAGGCGGCGTGTGACTGTCGGCTGGAGCAGGGCTGGCGCTCGCGCAGCATTGCCCGCGGGATCCGCAGGCATGGGCGACGGAGAGGGCAAAAGCAAGGGCGAGGGCGCCTATACGCTCGCGGGCACAGTTGGGCACTGCGGTCGGTGAAGTCTGCGCCGCCTGAAATACTTCCCTGCCGGGGTGAAGAGGGAGCGCGGATCTCGCCTCCCGAGCTCTCGGGTGGCGTGGCTGGAGCAGCGTGCGGCGCCATTGCTAAAACCATAGCGCGCCAGTTTCTGTCGTAGTGCTGGAAATAAAGACGCCTGTGGATATCGACTCATTGGAAGCACCAACACTTACATCAACACTTCATCAATAAAACAGCCAACTCCGTGTTTTAATTGTCTTCTCGGAATGGTAATGTCCGATGACTTATTTTAAGGTTGTTCATAAACACCGAGAGATTGTTCGAATCCTTTTTTCTGCTTGACGACTTTCCAGGGAAAATAGTACTCGTTTCCTGTGTCAATGACTCAATATCAGCTAAACGTTTGTGGATTTTCACTCAAATCAATCACTCTGTTATCGCCATTTAATTTCCTTGTTTTTTCTTTGCTAACTCGTCTTGAGAAGAACATTTAAAATTGTCAAACACCACACAGTCAAATCGAAGAGCCCTGCATGAACGTCCTGTAAGATGTAAAATGCAGTGCAATGTCAAAAAAGAAAACAAGTGATACTACAACAATACATACTTTCTTGTATTCTTTGTAACTTTTGAAATTTTTGAAAACTGAGAGAGTTAATCGTAAAAGGGACAATTCTTTCTTACTACAAACTATCCCAGAAAAAATGAAGGAAAAATGTGTTTGAAATCTAGTTTTAAAATTGGCTTTTCTTCACGAAACGTTACGCGAAAACTATTAACATATTCAAAAAAATGTGCATTACTTTATTTAATGATCAAAATTTTAGGTGACACTTTATTTTCAAAGAACATTTTCATAGCCATTATTTTTAAAACACAAGTTCCTTTTCAATTTTCAAGGTGCAAAAATGGATGTTCTGTACACGAAACGCACGGCATTTGCACTGCTTTTTCAAAACCAGCGACGACGACTTCACCATTCAATGTACAATTGAGTTCAAGGTTCTTCGCCTTAAAAAAATTGAGCATTGTAATGTACGTTGCATGACGCTTATCAGGCGCAAAATAAAGTGCTCTTTTCACATAGTCTCTATTTTGAATTGCATGCACCGTACAGAGCTGCAACCAAAACTGCACAAGGAAAAGCTGCATAGCAGCGCGGCGGTGGCGGCTTCCTTTCCGCGCTTAACTGCTCAATCAACTTTTTAGTCTTCAATTTTCACATGCCCAGTGATAGGTCGGTCACTAATTTACGTGTAAAATTCGAAAGTAAGTTTCACGGGATAAGATAAAGGAATTATTTGGTCCCCACTTTACATATAGCCGACCGAGTTGGTAGAAGTAATTTACAGGAACAATAATTATCCACTTTTTCGGTTTCTGGGATCTAAAGTACAAATTTTTCTGTCGCAAAGGACAGTTTTGCTGCAGTATTTCAATATTGTTTTTATACTACGCACGTAGTATGCGAGAAAGTTTAAATACAATGTTTTTTTTATTTTTCTTCATGATTGTATTACTTTTTTAAAGTAAGTTTCCAAATTAATTTTTAGACAATCATTTATCTAAAATTCATTTTATTACATACGTACTACGTTTCGGAGCCCAAATGTGACTTTATCATCAGGTACATTTTCAAATTCATAGGTAAAATTGGCAGCTATAATACAATAATTAAAAACAAACATTTTATTTACAAATTTTGAATATAAATGAACAATAGGCATAGGAATTTTAAGCTTACCGTTTATTTTAAAATATTCTAAATTGTACCGGTAAATGAATATATAAATGTGGTTAACACAAAATTTTGTTGTAATTTTAAGTTATTTCATTTGGTATAGAATGTTTTTGTTTTCCCGTAGGTCTTTGCCGCAGTAGAACGAACGAGTATTGTGAATGGGTGCGTGTGGTCATTAGACCCGTTAGAGTAAGATATGTATACTCAGAAGTGACGGCGTCCCCTTCTGCCGGAACGTGCGATCCGGTGCCAACTGATACATAGGGTTGCGGGGTTTCCCCATTCCAGACATCCCCTCCAGCGGGACACCGCCGCTCTCGGGCCATCTCTAAGCCCCCGACATATGTGATAGTGCAGAGCATGCAGCTGTTATTGTGTAGGAGGAAATGAGACAAGATTGCGTGGATTGTGACCCGTTTATTGGGATACTGACCAGATATTCGCTTGATACTGGACGGAGAAACCACGAAAAATCATCGGACAGAGCAGTCAGGCGCCAAAATTCTCCTCTAAGTAGTAGCTGAATTTGAGTCAGGCAGTGGCAGCCGGTACAGAAGTCTATTGGTGGTACCAGTTAGCGATGCGTCATCGATGTTACCAATTATCGATGTTCAAAATTAAAACATCGATGTTAACAAAACATCGATAAAAAACATCTATGTTTTTAAACATATATGTGATGTTTATGAATAAAAAAAAATAAATATTCAGCCTGAAATTCTGAGCGCCCACAGTAATCTCAATAGGTCAATACATTCTTGGCTATCCGGGATGAGCCGCGTCTTGGTCAACTGTGCTGACGTTTCGGCCCTCTTGCTGTGGCCTTCTTCAGAGCTATACTGTTGAGCAGTATAGCAGCCAGCAGTAGAGCTCTGAGGAAGGCCACAGCAAAATGGCCGAAACGTCAGCACAGTTGAGCGAAACGCGGCTCATCCCGGATAGCCAAGAATGTATTGACTCCGGCCGCGGAAGCCTACGAACGCATCTCAGTAGGATAGCTTCTTGAGTGCGCTGAAGAAAGGTACAGGAAGAAGAGGGGAAGCTTGACGGCCCCGACATAAGCCCCCCTTTCCATGTGCGAAGCACAAGGAAAGGCGTACGACATCCCAGAGCATCAGCATCATCCTGTGCGAGAGATAGTCTCCTCGATGAAGATAGTACCATTAGTGCACTGTATGAAACAGAACGTGACTTACTGTGCCAGTTCGATTTTGGTTTCGTCTCATCCATGAGAGACAAACCAACACAACGTTCTTTATACAGAATTGAATGGGCAGAGACGGTGCGAATCCGCAGGTGGCTCAGAGGTAAATGACCGACAGCCTTAAGCCCTGGGCGATTGAAGAGAGAATTGATAGACCATCGAATGACTACGCACTCGATCAAATGAATTACTACAAAGAAAAATATTTTGAAGAAAAGATATTTTATACACACATTTTTGGTGAACAAAATTATTTTCCTTTTTGTTGTGGGTGTCATAGCACACTGGGACTACCCTACAAGCCGCCACCGGAACCAGGTATGTAGATAATGTCGACAATCTGCCGAAGTCGTATCTCGAACCCTAGGTCCTCGTGGTAATCGGAAGGCTGCTGAAAGGACATCGACGTTGCCGTTGAGCTGTCGCAGCGGGAACGATTAAACGTCTTATACAATCATTCGCACGCACCGTACGTTTACGCCCCTCCCTTTGCTACCATCACGTGGCGTGACACGAGACAATTGCTGAGCGTGCCCGTGCGTGCTGCGCCCCGTTCCGGTCTGCCTGCCAGTGCGCTCCGCTCGCCAACAAGCCAGGTCCGCTGACTAGCCCTGTAAACCATCAGCGCAGGGCGGGGACATCGGCGTGTTCCTCCAAACGCGGGATCGCGGTGGGGGCCCCACTGGGGTCCTTGCGTATTCACGCGGTGCCGAGCCATCAACATCTCAAGACTGACATGTCAAGGCCACGTCACTTTAGCAGAAGGGCATTGTGGGTTGAGGAATTGAAAGAACCCCGACCGGGGGGCAGAGGTTCTCGCTGAGATGACGTGTCCCTTTCTATTCTTACCGCGTGATCGCCGCGCGTTTCGAAAAAGAAAAAAAAGAAAGAAAAAAGAAGTATCAAAAAGCCTGCTGGATACGGTCGGACGCTGAAATGTTGTAACTGAGAGGCTAGTATTGTCAGGTTGTGTGTTTTATTCAGAGCTGTGTAACATCAGGTTTTGTTCAGAACCGGTCTGAGACACGTTTTGTTTGTTTTTTTATTTATTATAATTCTAGTTCGTAGGAAAAAGTGATTTTCCACGTTTTTCTCCTCCACCCCGCTCAACTGATAACATGCGTTATTCTTGCTAAATCTATTTGCTACCGTTTGTTTTGTCTTTGAGTCCATATATAACTTATCTTTCCTGGTATTTTCGCATCCTTTTCTTTATCGATTACGCTCTCTTTCCTTCGCCTCCCTTTTGCCCATCGTCTCCCTTTCGCTTTTTCATTCCTTTCTTATTACGTCTTCCTTGACAACTCGTGGATTTATTTTCGTATTTTATTGTTGAGTGGTTCAGGACCAAACTCAAACGCGGAAGGAGTACCAGTGTTTTCCTTACGGTGCATTTACTTCAACTTCTCAATCGTGGGGCTGCTTTTCAACATCATCCTGCTTCCCAGCGACTCCCAACCAGAGGCTGCTTTCTTCTGCCGTCGCCTCTCGTTGCAGCCTTTGCGTTCGTCGTCTCGTTCTCACCGCCCCAGCGCTGCTTCTCGCCCCTGCCTTGCCCCGTCTCGCCACGTCCTAAAGCAACATCTCCTTCACCCTGCCCCGCCCCGCCCCACCTCTTGCGTCGTCGCCTGTCTGCCTCCTGTGAGTAACTGCCTCCCCTGCGGCGCTCACACGCGGACATCTGTCGCCTCCCCGCCTCCAGGACTGCCTTCAGGCCCGCCTCCAACACCGCCTCCAACACCGCCTCCAACCCCCCCCCTAGCCCCGCCTCCAACCCCGCCTCTAGTCCCGTCCTATCCTCACCTCCAGCCCCGCCTCTCGCCTCCTCTCCCTCGCCTCCACACAGCGACGCCCCGCTCTTCCAGGCTTTCGTTTCCTTCCTCTCTCCCTCCCTCACACTTTCCCGCTCCTCTTCGATTGCATCCCCGCCGCCTCAACACCGTGACGCTCCTGCCTCCGTTCCGCTCAGCACTCCGCCCTGCACCCGCCCTCGCCTCAACGTGTCCCGCCTCTCGCCCGGCCACCCCCGCTCCACGGTTCCGTCGCGCCCTCTGTCCCCGGCTCCGCCTCTGCCTCTGGCGCCGCCCCGGGTCCCGCTCTCGGCACAACCCGCCCCGCCCCGCCAGGCCGCGGCGCAGCGTGCTTGCCCAGCGCGTCTCCGCTCCCTGGGGCTCCATAATTTGCGTGTACCGCCGAGTGGAATCTCGCGTTAACAGCTCGGCGCAGCGCGACGCAGCGCGCGCGGGAATTGCGTTAAGGACTGCTGGGTGCGACTCCGCCGCCGCCGCCCCCGCCCCCGGCGTTCCTTCCGCCGCCGCGTGAAAAAGGAGGTCGCTTTGGAGTAAATGAGATTTAACTCGGGGCGTTTCGCCGACGCCCACGTTCATATTCTTGTTTCGGGAGGGACAGTTCTTGGGCGGCGGCCCGGCCGACCCTAAACATTGGTGTTCACCGGCCCGGATTTTCCGGCTGCGCAGAGGAGAGAAAATTAGATTTGAAAAAAAAGGGGGGAAGAGGGGCAGGAGAAGAATTTTTTATGCAATTAAAGTGTTACACTGCGCTCAGGTCGGGCGCTGGGGCCGGGACACGGCTAACGTTTTAAACCGATTTTCCTGGACCGGAAACTGTAATCCCATAAACGTCGCGTCCCGAATGCGCCGTTGCGACGCGGGGAGCGCGCCGGGGCAGCGGCGGAGGGCACGTCCGTGATGCGCGTCGAAGCGGTTGCGTGTGCGTCGGCGTTAGTCGGTGCACGCCTCGGCTCCTGCGGGGGCGGTGCTTGCGACGCCAGGCCGCGTGTAGGGGGGGGGGCTCGGGAACGGATCCGTACACTGGATTTGACGTACACTTCGCCCTTGCTGTGTGACGGAGGCGCGATTTTCTGTTTATTTTATGTGAGGAAATGGGCTGCCTCTGCGCTGTGGAATCACTGGAATACGCATTTCCATGGATGGGTTTCTCAGTCGTATTTCTGTTGTTTTTCAAGATGATCACTATTTTTATTTAAATAGTAGTATTTTTTATTTTTGCTGTTATGTAACCATTTCTTTTAATTATTTTTGATGTTTGGTAATTATATTATTATTCGGTTATTGTTCGGAATATAAGCTCGTCTTTGCTACCGTGTTGATGCGACTGGTGTACGTGCAGTGTCATTCTTGGCAAGGATTTTGCACATCATGTACACACACACACACACACACACACACACACACACACACACACACATATATATATATATATATATATATATATATATATATATATATATATATATATATATATGCCGATCAGATGGCCGAGATCGCTAAGGCAGTAGTGCCGGAGTGGTCTCGGACCAGAAGATCGCGGGTTCGAGTCCCGCCTCGGGCATGGGTGTATTTGTGTGTGTTTGTATGAGTGTGTCGTCCTTTCACCCCTCATTATCATAATCATTTCATCTTTCATACCCCCAGGACTAACAACCCTGGGGGATAAAAATCGGATCCAGCTTAATGCTGGTCCCCCCAAAGAAGTGTTCGCAAGCACCTGCCACCGTGATATTAAATGAAAAACTGAGCCACGGTAATTGCAGGTTGCTTGCCCTGCGTGGTCCTAGTTGGCCGAAACGAAAATAATATATATATATATATATATATATATATATATATATATATATATATATATATATATTGAGACGTACCTGATTGTCGGTACTTTCCACTGCAAATAAAAGTTGTAACGGACGGGTGTCTTACTCGTGAATGGGTCCCTTGAAGGAATCGATATTACATGGGTAAATTAAAGTAAAAAGTTCGCCAAAACACAAATACAATTTATTCATGAACCAACATGTTATATACCTGATCCAATATGTGATTACTCTCCGTCTTGGTACGAAGGTTCGGTATACAATGTGATTTCATCATACCTGGGGCCCCAATGAATACCTCGTTTGTCACGGATTGTCGCCAACGGCGGCGGCGGCCGATGACCTTCACCGCAGCTCGGTGCCCCCGGGCGGTTGATGATGCAGACACGCGCCTTATCGGCCCGCCGCGGCGGCGATGCGAATTCCTCGGCTTCGACGCTGGTTGTTTTGTCGTGCTCTCCCGCTTACGCACTCACAGCCTCTCGATGATGTCCACTTCGTCCCAGCGATGTTCTTCTAATTATGTCGCCACGCCTTTCATCAGTTCTTCTCCACTTCCCTATTGTTACTACGGGCACGTGGTCACTACTCGCGCCGGCGTCAATTACACAATGCACAGTTTTATTACTATTTCCACTACGTTTGATGTCACGGACACGATCTCTAGTTTCTGCATACCGACCTATACCAACGTTCCATTTACCGGCTTCTAATCTGCATTTCTATGAATATTACACTGCACTTAATTTCCTTCGTCGCTGACATCGTCTTACACCGCCCGCAGCCAACGGTCAACTCTCAACTGCCGCGCTCGACTGTAACGGCCGACCTCTCGCTTTCTCTCGCCGGCCCACGGCTGCGGACCCGTTTACAAGTCCCCCCACCGCCGGTCGTCGCACCTGCCGCTTCTGCCGCGCAGTTCAAAATTAGCTGTAATTATATTATTGTGTTCTGTGTTTCTAATTACATATAGAAACGCTCCGCGTTTCAATATATATATATATATATATATATATATATATATATATATATATATATATATATATGTGTAAAGAAAACATCGACACTCGCATCGGTGTCACCGTTTTCTTCGATTCAAATGTGCCGCGCTATCGACAGCTGACACCGTCCCGAGAGCCGCCTGATGACTGACTAGCAAGGCAGAAGATAAGAAGATCGCGTTGAGATCACACGTGTTTAAAAACGTGATTAAAAGTTAAAACATTACCTGAAGTAAAAACTTTAAATGTTGTTTTCTGTTTTTTTTACAGGTAATCTTCTTTTTTCATTTAACCATTGTAAATATTGTAAATAGTGAAACAAAATTATATCAAACTGTTTTTTTTACAGAAACGCAACTGAGTTTTTATTTCCAATTTTGGAGAACTATTTCCGTCCCATTATAAAACAACATTTTTGTTTTGGAAACTTCAAATGAAGATGGATAAACTACGATTCGACTTTATGATGAAAGGAGCAGGAGATGGAAAATCAACGGTATTATGCCTAACCTCAATTGGCACACCGGATGGCAGAACTTTTGCCTTACCAGATGAAATGCAAAACACACTTTTGCACAAAGATCTGACTGAAACACAAATGTTTGGTAAGATAAAAAATACACTCAAGAAAAGACATCAATTTCGAAAAGTCTGGATCACTTTGACAGAGAATTTAAAACAAGTATATTTGGACGACGAGGAAAATTTGCAATTTGAAAATTATTATTTAGAAGAGATTACAGAGAAAGAAGTGGAAAAACCTGCACAGGGTATTTCAAATGAAACAATTGAAAAGTTATTGAAAAAAATTTTAGATGATAAAAAGCAAAAATCTGAAGTAAAAAACTTTGGGAAAATTGCTAATGATTTTATGATTGATAAATTTAATGCCAAAAACTCAAATGCATGTCAATGGATAAATGAGTTTGAGAAAGAATGTGAACGCTTTATGGTGGTAGAAGATCAGGAAAAAATTGAAGCTTTAAAATTTCTCCTAGAAAATGCAAGCGCAGACTGGTATACATGTATGATTTTGAAATATACAATAGAATCAGAATGGAGCGATTGGAAAAAGAACTTTATTGAAACTTTTGGAAATAAAGGCTGGTCTCCGATAAAGTATGCTTTTTCATTTAAGTATCAATCTGGGTCTTTGCTCGATTATGCTTTAAAAAAAGAAAAACTGCTGTTACAAATAAGAAAATCTATGGATACAGAAACTCTAATCGATCTTATAGCTATTGGTTTACCAGATTATGTGTTAAACAATATCGACAGAGAAATTTTACAAGAAACTCAAGATCTCTATAATGAAATAAGTAAGCTGGAACACCTGGTAAAAAAAATACAACTGATTACAAAGGAAAAGTTTACCCCGACAATAAGTTAAAAAAACTTGAAGAAAAAAAACCATGCCGAATCTGTGAGAATGCAAAAAAAGGTAAACGTTTCCATCCTGAATCTAATTGTTGGTTTAAAGGAAAAAATGACAATAAGACTGAACCAATAAAATCTATAAACAACTCGGAACTGGAAGTGGATTTGAATCAAAACAATCCAAAAAACTAGAAATTCCACCATTAATAAAAATCGAGTTACTGTTGAATGACACTCTCAACATTTCGGGCATTTATGATTCAGGCTCGAATGTGTCATTAATAAACGCAAAATTATTAAAGTTAAAACAGAAAAACATGAATGATTTCCAAACAGTAAACTTGAAAACCATTAATGGTGCGAAAAAAACAAAAGGTATGATAACACTGAAAATAAAAATCTACAATATAGAGAAAGAAATGAACGTCTTTATTATAGACAACGAAAATTTCAATTACGAATTTTTAATAGGTCTGGATTGTATAAAAGAATTTAAACTGATCCAAAATGAGGATTTAAAAATAACTCAATATTATAATCCAAAAGAGAAAGAAGAAAAAAATAAAAATGAAAACATTCCTGATGTGCCAGGTGACTTGAGAGAAAAATTTCAAAATAACGGACAGGAAAGAAAAACAAATAATACCAATTCTAAGTATTTAGATGATGCAGAAAAAGAATATAAAGTCAATTTCAACGAGCATGTAAACACTGATGAATTCGAAATTATTGTAAATCATCTAGATGTAGATAAACAATTTGAGATTGACAAATTGATTGAAAAATATAAATCAGTATTTGCAAAAGATAAGTATGATATCGGCACTGTAAAAAATTATGAAGCACATATTGATTTGATAGTGGACAAGTATTGCTATAAACGTCCGTACAGATGTACGATTGAAGACAAAAGAGAAATTGAGAGCCAAATCGAAAAGCTACTAAAAAAAAACTTAATAGAAGAATCATATAGTCCGTTTGCCGCACCAGTAACTCTAGCATATAAAAAACAAGATAATAAAAAATCAAGGTTATGCATTGACTTTAGAGAATTAAATAAAATCATTGTACCTCAATCACAACCCTTTCCACTGATTGAGGATCTTATGGTAAAAACAGTCAACTGCAAATACTTTACAACCTTAGATATTAATTCAGCTTTCTGGTCAATTCCATTGAAAATAGAAGATAGACAAAAAACCGCATTTGTAACGCAAGAAGGACATTTTCAATGGACCAGCCTCCCTTTTGGCTTAAAAACGGCACCGGCTATTTTTCAAAGGATTTTGAACAATATTTTGAGAAAATATGGTCTAACAAAGTTTGCAGTAAACTACATAGACGATATACTGGTCTTTTCAAGATCTTTTGATGAACACATAACACACATATCGATGATGTTAGAAGCAATAGAAAAAGAAGGCTTCAGAATAAAATTTTCAAAATGTTCTTTCGCAAAAGACTCAGCAAAATACTTAGGCCATATAATACAAGACAATTCTATAAGACCACTACAGGATTATCTAATTGCAATAAAACAATTCCCAACACCAAAAAACCAAAAAAATATACGCCAATTTCTTGGGAAAATTAATTATCATCATAAATTTGTCCCACACATTGCAATTATTTTAGATCCACTACATAATCTTTTGCGAAAAAATGTGAAATTTATATGGTCCAAGGAATGTCAAGAATCATTTGAAAAAATAAAAGCATTACTATGCTCAGAACCAATTTTGAAAATATTTGATCCAGAGTTACCAATCCATATTTACACTGATGCAAGTATCAAGGGAATCGGAGCAGTATTAAAACAAAAAGACAACAATGGAGATAGTAAGCCAGTGGCATATTTTTCAAAAAAATTGAGTGAAGCTCAGAAAAATAAAAAAGCAATTTACCTTGAGTGCTTGGCAATAAAAGAAGCCGTGAAATATTGGCAACATTGGCTTCTTGGAAGAGAGTTTTTAGTATATTCTGATCATAAACCCTTAGAAAATCTTAATATAAAAGCGAGAACAGATGAAGAACTTGGTGATTTGACATATTATTTGTCTCAATACAATTTCAAAGTCAAATACAATCCTGGAAAATTAAATCAAGAGGCAGACTGTTTGAGCCGGAATCCAGTTTTAGAACCTGATGAAAATTCAGATGACATATTAAAAATAGTAAACCTAGTAAACCTAGAGGAAATAAAGAATGATCAAAGAAAACACACAGAAGTTCAAAATAATAAGAATAAGCTGATATTAAAAAATGAAATTTATTATAAAAAATCAAAAAGAAGAGACAAAATTTTATTATCAGAAGAATTCAGTGAAGCATTAATAAGAAACGTACACAATACTTATTGTCACTTGGGAAGAACCCAGATGATAAATAAAATAACACCATTCTATACAGCGAAAAATTTGATTATAAACATTAAGAAGATTTGTGAAACTTGTGACATCTGCATAAAGAATAAATCACGAAAAAAATCGAAATTTGGATTAATGTCACACTTAGGACCAGCAACGTACCCATTTGAGATCATGTCTATAGACACCATAGGAGGATTCGGAGGATCCCGATCAACAAAAAAATACCTACACTTATTGGTCGACCATTTCACACGGTACGCTTATGTTTTAACATCAAAAAACCAAAACTCTGATGATTTCATAAAACTAATGGAGAATGTGACAGAAAACCATGATGTCCAAATGGTACTAACGGATCAATATCCAGGAATAAATTCCAAAAAATTCAAACAATTCTTGGAAAAGAAAAAAATAAGAATGATCTTCACTGCCGTAGATTCACCTTTCTCAAATGGTCTCAATGAAAGATTAAACCAGACCTTAGTGAATAAAATACGATGCACTATAAACGAAAATGACAAAAAGATTGCATGGACAACTATTGCGAAAAAAGCTGTGGAAAAATACAACGAAACAGAGCATACAGTGACAAAATTTGCACCAAAATATTTGTTAGAAGGTAGAAACATAAACATCCTACCACATGAATTAAAGGAAAAAACCACAACCGAAAATTTAGAAAGAGACAGAAAAATAGCACTTGAGAATACAAAAAAATCTCATAATGAAAACAAGAAACGATTTGACCTACACAGAAAACAAATTGAATTAAATGAGGGAGACCTCGTATATGTAGAAAATGGAAATAGTCTGAATAGAAAGAAATTAGATGAATTGCGAATTGGACCATATTCGATAACAAGAAAAATCTCTAACTCAATCTATGAAGTTGACACCGGACACAAGAAAAAAGAATCCAATCTCTATCACATAACGAAACTAACTCCACTTGTAGAGGATTATAAAAATTGAACAATTGCATGGGAATTGTTCACATCTAAAGAGGGGAGATGTAAAGAAAACATCGACACTCGCATCGGTGTCACCGTTTTCTTCGATTCAAATGTGCCGCGCTATCGACAGCTGACACCGTCCCGAGAGCCGCCTGATGACTGACTAGCAAGGCAGAAGATAAGAAGATCGCGTTGAGATCACACGTGTTTAAAAACGTGATTAAAAGTTAAAACATTACCTGAAGTAAAAACTTTAAATGTTGTTTTCTGTTTTTTTTACAGGTAATCTTCTTTTTTCATTTAACCATTGTAAATATTGTAAATAGTGAAACAAAATTATATCAAACTGTTTTTTTTACAGAAACGCAACTGAGTTTTTATTTCCAATTTTGGAGAACTATTTCCGTCCCATTATATATATATATATATATATATATATATATATATATATATATGTGTGTGTGTGTGTGTGTGTGTGTGTGTGTGTGTGTGTGTGTGTGTGTGTGTGTGTGTGTGTGTGTGTGTGTGTGTATATACGAGTATGTTAGTGAGAAACGTATTTCCCCACAGCATCACTGCCTTAATTGCGGGAGAGACTTATAATAGGAAGAAGGAAGGGATGATCGCTCGCGGTCTGTAGCCTCTTGTGCCAGTGCGTTAGTCTGGAAGTGATCAGGGTCACTACCGATCCAGAATAAATGTTAAAAAGTTCGAGGGAGTCGAAGATCTCTTTCCGTCAATGAACATTTGGCGAATTGCTCTTATTGAAGTTACGTATTCGATTTAGAATATCGCCCTCCTGATTGGGTGGCAACTTGTGTACCGGACTTAGGCAGGTACTCGAAATCTCTTTGGCTGCGTCAAAACGTGTACCTGCCTAACATAAGTGCGATATGATTTGTTATCAATATAATAGAAAGGCCGGATATTCAAAATTGATGATATGTAACTTCATTGAATTTTTTTTTTTTTTCACGAAATGTTCAAAAGGAAAAAAATGATAATCTGCACCTTGTCCCATGCCTTAGAAGTTTGACACATTAATTTGAACCACTTGTGTAATTCTCGGCAAGAAACTATAGAATATAACCCATCCCGGGGCAGCTCTTTGGCAATTGCGCATGCGTGTCCACGTGACCGTGACCCGCTGTGTTCCGCCACCTCGAGCAGACAGGACCCGGGCTAGGTCTCTGCGCCCTGCCCGCGCAGTGAGCGCGAGGTCGGAGCGCGGCCTGGAGGGACGGGGCGAGGCGGGTTCGTCGCCGGCTGCGCGAATACTAATTTTCCCCAGCTGGCAACGAGGCGCTTTCTTGAGCCAGCGCGACGCCACCGCGTCGTCGGCACAGACGTCGCCCTCGTGATGCCGCGTGAAATATGAATATTTAACCCGCGGCAGAGGGGGACGGGCAGTGGCGGTAATAAAAGGGGATGACGAAGGCGCTGCCACAGGCACCGGTTCGAGCCCCGGTAGATGCCGGCCCCGCTCGTCAGCCGAACTTGTTAACTTTTCCCCCGTCTCCCTCACCCTCGCAAGTTGGTTACCCCGCCGACGCGTTCAGACTTGGTCCCAAGCGGTGTCAGCGCGACGCTATAAAATCCTTAATATAACATAGCTCGTTCAAGCCGTCAGCATATTTATAACTTTTTCAAGGGCCCCGCGCGAGCGGGCTGTGCCCGTCAGGGCGGGGGAGCGGGAGGGGAAATAAATGAAAGTGCGTTCCGCCGCCCGATGGCCGTCGTCTTACGCCCAAAGTTATATAATACTTGACGTTCATGATAAAAGATGGCCGGGATCGCGGTGGCGCTGCCGGCGGGGATTAGAATTAGCGCGAACGGGGCCGTGCGGTGCGCGCGGGCGGGGGCTGCGGCGTGGTGGGTGGCAAGTGGTGGCGGAGGGGGTGGGGGGACTTTGTTCATATTTGAACGGAGGCTCACGGGGGTTATCGAGAGGGGAAGGGGAGCGGGAGCGGAGCGCGCTTGTGCAGGGCAAAGTGCTTCGCGCCGCCCGCCCTACGCGAGCGGGGCGTTCCGCAGGCGAGGGCCGGAGCGGGGCAGGGTATTGGGGTTTTTACTCTGGGTGAGGGAGTTGGTGATTCCTGTTTGTGTTCGCCAGATGCATAGTAGAAGTTATGGAGTTTGTAAGGTTGATGGAAATTTTTTATAAGAATGAATCTGAATAATGCAAACTGTTTTTATCTTCAGTACAACATATTTAATTACGAATATTTTTTTTTATTCTTAGGAGAGTGATAAAGGAATCGATCTCTTCCGACTCTGTTTAACTTCTCAATGATAATAGTCGGGAAGGATTCGAATCGGTAGATTAGGACCGTTATTCTGATTCATTATCAGAGTTGAGTTTTTTCGTTCATTAATAATGATATTACCTACGCGAGTTTCAATATTTTTGAAGTGTTGATATTATTTCTTAAAGAACAAGCCTAATTTTACGAACGATCACTTTTTTGCGCAGTCAACAATGTTTCGTTGTAGAACAATAACTTTTTTAGAAAAGTTAAAATAATATTTTTTGTTAAATAGTAAATGCTTACTTGAAATGCAAAAGAAATAATGTATTACGGATGTACTTTATTTGAGGTTTTCAATTCGTTGAAGTCGCATAGTTTTTCACCAAATTTCTGGTACGTGACAGAAAAGAGGAATAGGGAAATTTTACAGGTTTTTATTGCTTAATGAGAACAGTATGTCACTTTCAAATTCTAAATAAAATTAGTTTCCTTCTGAGACGTGACAGCAAAGACGGGTTAAAAATATTCTGCAGAAGTAGAGTGTTTTTTTCTTCTTCTGCTGAGTACTTGTTATCCTGTGTAAAGCTACGTCAGGGTTCCTTCCCTTTCTCGAGCACCGTCTTTCGTATAGCAACACCTAAAAGTAAATAAATGACGTACTTGAAACTATCTTAGCCTCGCTTTCCGAAGACAGTCAAAATTAACTTGAGAAAAACTAGCCTCAGTTGGGTTTGTTCCTAACGTTCTGTTGTAACGTGAGTTGTAAGGAGAGAGAACTCTATTACCAACTCGTCTCAGAAGCCAAGGCTCCAATTCAGAGAGAGTAGCGAGACTAGAGATATTTACTGTTACACATCCGTAGCAGCATGGACCTTCACGAGAGGGCCGGCTTGGCGTGGCGATCGAGCGACAACGTCGAGCAACTGTGGAAGGTGGAACACGGGAGTGCGGAAGCTGCAGGTACTCATTTATACAGCCTAAAGACAGCGGCATTTCATTGACCAGAGCCCACCCGCCCGCTACGTGTCACAACAATTCCCTACGGCCTCTGAAGTAAGATGAGCAAGTTTTTATGACGATTCCACTCGCTGATGGTTCTGAGCTGTTCCCTAGTGCGCCACTTGGGATGGCGCGGCGTCGCATCAGGAGCGGGCGAGGGCGAGCGCGCGCATGCGCCAAACATCCTCCGCGGAGGGGGCGGCGGCGCTCGCAGCCGGCGAGGAACAACAAGCGCCGCCGACGCCTCAGCGGCGATGAGTGCCTCTCCCTCGCGCTCGTTAATCCCGCCCAACCCCAGCCCCCCCCCCCCCGCCCCGCCCCCGCTTTCGCTCGCCCGGAACGCCCGGCCGGCCGATAAGAGCAAGTAAGGCGTACCAACAATACTTAATGCATATTTCATTAGAGCACATCCTGGCGCCGCCGCCCAGATAGGCGGGGGAGCACAAAGGAAGAGACGCCGCGCCACTTGCCCGCTATCAGACGGAGGGGGCCGCTTTTACGTCCAGTCTCCTAAGTAGCCCGACAACAGAGCCCGCGCCCCCGCGCCGGCCCCTCGCGCCGTGCGCCTCGCGCCGCTCCTCGCTGCGCCGGACGCTCTGCCGGGAGGCGGGGCTTCTTTGCATCCGCGCGGCCGTCCTCATCTGCGGAACGGCTATCCCGATGGCAGATACGTATCAAACGGCCGGCGGCGCGCGAAAAAAAGAGGGCGCGCTCCACGACCTCGTCCTCGACGGGCAGGGAGGTCGGCTGGCGGGCGGGCGAGGGGCGGCAGGCCGTCGTAAACCGCCCCGCCCCCCGCGCGCTGTCTCGCCCTCTTCTCGCCGTCGACCTCCGCCACCGCCGCCAACGCATTATCTCAGCGGCCGGACAAAAGGCGAAGAGGTAAATCTCATCGGCGTCGGCCGGGCGGGGCGCGGAGAGGGGCGCGGAGCGGGGCGCGGAGCGGGGCGGGGACGGGCGGGGCGTTGGGGCCGCCGCCCCCCTCGCGCGATAAACTGCGCCCGGACAAAACCAGGCCGCACGCCCGCGCGCCTGCCGTCGTGTCACGTGGTCGCCGCCGGCCCAGGAATCCGCGCGCTCACAAAGGGCACGCGATAAGATTCACGGGGGTCGAGCGGGGTCGCGTTCTTCCGCCGGGTCTACTTCAGGGCCCTGCGCCTCCCTTGCCCTTCCCTGCCTTGTTCTGCCTTATCCTACCCCTTACGCTTACACTCGCGCGTGTATATGTCTATGTTTGTATTTGATTCGTTCCATCACTCTTCCTCTCCTTCACCTCGTCTACTTGTTTCTTCCTTGCCCAACGATGCTTATCGTGGATACCAATTCAAAAAATTAATCAACGTGTAATACTTGTAAACACCTTTATAAGACAACATTTTTGCACTGTAGAAAGTAAATAAAATATAAATGCTAAACATTTCGTAGTTACTCAAATTGCGTCATGTATCTGCTTTTGCATCTGAGGCAATTTTATGTCTTTTTTAATGTTTGTCCACATTTGGTTTTCGTCGCCCGTCCTAGTTTTTTCTGCCTAGATCTACCTACTTTGCACTACCAAACTAGTCGTACAGTCTGGAATCCTTCGTTCTCTTACCCATCCTTTCCCCTATTTCCTTTGTGTTTTTACTTGCGTGTGTGGCCACAGTTTTTCGACTTCTTGCCCATTGTGTTCTCGGCTTGACTTTTCCTGCCGTTTCAAATTGTTCTTCTGAGTGTTTCAAATTATTTCTCTGTTTCATATTTTGTTTCATAAACCCTCAATGTTTCAATCTTTCGTAGTGGTATAATAATAATAATAACAATAATATTGATAAAAATAAAATTGTCTTTATTTGTTATGATTCTCAAGTTAGTATGGCATATTTATAAGCAACTTGACACCCTTGTGTATGACTTTAGAATGATATAACTTTAGATCACGATTACTTTATTGTGCTTCCATTCCTCACGATGTCTCGTAAACTGTTGACGCAAGTTTCGTGTCGAATTTCCACATTCTCTTATTACAACCAATTCCCAACCATAGTTCTTACTCGTGCTTCTGTTCTGTGTGTTAGATCTTTTCTTCCTCTATTTTTTTACTTGGATATTTTTCGGATCTCTTTCCTTTTAGGTTCTGTGTGCTGCACTTTTACGTGCCAATACCCTTAACTTCCCCGTGAACCAAATCCGCTGCTCCGAGAAAGGGAGCGGGGATCTCAATCTTCCTGATCGATCCCCGCCTTGCTCTATTTCTCCTTCTCGTTACTCCAGGAGTAGTTTAGGTTCCCTTCTCAGTGTGGCTGCCTCAAGGTCCTCTACTTTTACCAACTGCTATTCAATTAACACGACTCAAATGTTCTACTTGAATTGTACCCTTTCTCTGTTCTGACGGCGACTTTATGCTTAGTTGTGTGGGCACCTTTTGGAAACATCGCTTTATGACGGCTAACATTGATGATTTGGTATTTTCTTTTAATTCGATCCTCTGGATTCTGAAGAAAATGTCTGAAGATGTGACTGAAACAGCATCGCAAAAAAACTCGAGACTAATTTAAATCGCAGACTGAGCGTTCTTATTCTTGAGGGTGGAAGGGTGGAGGAGTAAATTAATTCATATTGAAATATAGTGCTCTTAACCTTATTGACAAAATTTTACAAACCGTGAAACTTGACAGACTTTAAATGTTGATGCAAATGCACTTTGAATCTAGTGTCTACTCAGTATTGTAAACCAACTTCATTAGCATTAACAAAAGGCATTGAATCTTATTCTTTTCACAAATAATAATTCTTTAAATTCTTTATCAAGAACCTTTTTCACGTACTTTTGAGTAGTATATCTGTTATCTTCAGAGGTTTTTACAGTAGTTGCACGGTTGAAAACTATTTTGATCCAATGAAATATCGCGATAATAAGATAACAGTGAACTGTCACATAAAGTCTTATAAACAAGTTATTACGTTCTTCACTTCTTTTATTTTTATTGGCGACTCTTGCATTGTACGTTCTCCTAATTGTTTGCACGCTTCTCAACGCCCTTTGCTATCGTGCCCTGAACAACGTATCAGCTTTGCCACATATCCCTCGCGAGCTGTCTCTCGTCCAACGCAGTGGCCGGGGCCTCTTGTGTCGTCTGCGTGCGTGGGGCCGGCGTCGGGGCCCTGTCTGGTGCGGCTTTAATTAGTCTTTCCCCGACGTCGCTATTGTGCGAGGCCGTCGGCGTCCGCCGCCGCCGGTCCACTGCACAAAGCTAACGTCCCGTAAACCACGCGACGGAGGTGGCGGCGGAGGAAGCATCGGCGGTGGCAAGAGACGGAGGTTAAGCCGGTGGAATAAGCGACGGCAGAAGCGGTGATGGAGATGTCAGAAGAGGGGCGGTACCGGAGGTAGAGGCGGAGGCTGCACGAGTGGTAAACGTGGAGACGATGGCTGAGGCGGGGGCAGTGACTGAGGTGGAGACGGTGACTGATGCTGAGGAGGAGACGGTGGCTGAGTCGGAGACGATGGCTGATGCGCAGACGATGACTGAGGCTGAGGTGGAGACGTTGGGTCAAAGGAAGACTGTCTGAAGAGGACCCGGACGTGGCCGGAAGGGAATGGAAATGGACGGGCGCGGGCTGGACGAGTACCGGTAGCAGCGGGCGCGGATGTGTCGTATCGCGAGGGGGAGACGCCGACGGTGGCGGCTATTGCGCGGAAGTAGAGGTGGAAGCAATGGCAGCGCCTTTGGCCGTGGCGGAGGAAGTGATTGCGCGGGAGTGTGGGCGCTGTTCTTCACACGAGGGACAGCGTTGCTTGGGGCCGGGGCCGCAGCTGTCAGAGGTGCGGGCAGCGTCTGTGAACGCGCTGGACGGTTGCGCTGAGCACAAAGGCTTTGCCAGCTCTCCTGACGTATTGTGTGCATCTGTGTAATTAGGGAATTCATATAACGTTCTTGCGCCCTTTCTCCTGCCTTTGCCGTAATTGGGATTTTTGCTAAATGGAGATGGAGGAATAGGCTATTTCCATAACTGTTTTTTTTTTTTTTCGAATTTAAGATACAAATTCTAAGCCACTGTTTTTATGTCTTTGTTAGGTATGCGAGTCTCATGAGAGACCGAAGTGAGAAATATTCTGCTGTTATATACAAAACCTAAAATGCAAATGAAATATCAGTCAACTGGGACGATAAATTTTTGTTTACCTTCTTAAAATAGCATTATGTATTTATGTATAATATATTTTTCTTTTTCTTGTGTTTCATACTCCTACCGTTACATTTTTAGAAGTGAAATATTGTAATAGTTAATTTGTACATCTGCGTATGTGTATATTTCCGTTAATTAAATTACCGTGATACCATATAATGCTTCATTAAATACATCGTCCAGATAACACTTCCGATTGCTTGATTGGAAATTACGTAAACATTACACGATCACTGAATCAGTTCTTGTTTGCATCCTAACTTGTGCAATAGTTAAGATTGTATCACTAAGTAATATATCTTAATTCAGAAGACAGTAGCGAGAACAATAAAAAACTGACAGCCAGGGAAAACTTTTACAAGGGAAAAGAATAACTAATATAAACACTCGTTTCATCTCATCTTTTGAAACTAATGAACATCTCTCAATAAGTGTGAATTTGCTTTAAATTTCTGCGATAGTTTGATTTATCGGCGATACGTACAAATCATGCCAAAAGATCACAGATGTAAGAAACTTACAGAAGAAAACTTAAAATTGATATTGTGGAGTGCCTTCTAAACTGAGTGACGTTTGTGATAGGAACTACAGGGCTCGAGAGTAACGTACGTCGTAGATCGTAGCGTTCGTCGAGAAAGAGCGAACGCTGCAGCTGCTTATCCACTCTTCGACCCGATGCCCTTTGGCCACGGTCAGCGGGAATTATTGGAGTCTGGCCGCGGGCCGTCGAATGCCCAGCGGGCGAGCTGTTGGGTGGGGAAGGGTGGGCGGGCGAGCAGGCGAGCAGGCTAAGTTGCAAATTCCGCGGTCGGGGGCCTCGCTCCAATTAACGGAGCGCCGCTGCTACTTCGTTACCGCGCGGGGTCCGCGCGCGCTTTTTAATCCAGTTTATTGCGATTTGCATAGCGCCGCTTCGCTTCGCTTGGCCTCGCCTCGCCTCGCGAATGACCGACGCACCGACCGACCAACCAACGCAACGACCGACCAACGCACCAACTGACCGACCGACCAATGATCCGACCGACGCAACGACCGACCTGCCGACACCCTGACCGACGCATCCATCGTCTGATCGACCGATCCCGTTGCTTTGCCGCGAAACCGAATGCCTTGCCGAATGAACGGCTATTGAATACGCCTTGCAGATGCTTATTTGCACAACTCCGCCTTCTGGCCACGCCACTTCACCCTCCCTTCACCGTCCGTTGTTCTCATGATTCGGCCTTTCTTCGAGTGCTTCCTTGGATACCCACGGCAAATTCATGTCCAAGCCCACTCTCTCTCTCTCTCTCTCTCTCTCTCTCTCTCTCTCTCTCTCTCTCTGTCTCTCTTTCTCTCTGCCCCTGTCTGTCTGTCTCTCTCTATCTCTCTATCTCTCTCTGTCTCTCTTACACAACCATTTACCGCATTAATCTTCATCACTTTAGAACTAAATGCCTATTTGCTTTTTGGTGTAACACTAGTGGGCAGTTTCGATTTATTAATAAGATAATATGATACTTCTCACAAATATATCACAATCATATTAAAATAACAATGAATACATTTGTATTTTGCTTCTGTATTTGTATGTGTATGTTTTGTCTGCTACTTTGCAATAGAAATGAATGACACAAAGTATAGTACTATTCTTGAATTTAACATGTGACATGACAGCTTTTCTTTCTCACTAAATTGTCAATATTCGTTTTTTTAGATAAAAACTTTGCAATGGGCCGCATTGTAAGTAAAACATGTGTATTGGAAGCCAAAACTAAGCCCTAGATGGCATGAGAATCTCGGGCCGCGTTTTGAAGACATCTACTTGACATGATTTCACCCACGATTTCATGCCAAACTGAACTTACACGGCCCCGTCACATGAGCTCACACCTAAATTCACACACGGCCTCATAACCAAAAAAACAAAACAACAATAAAACTATTACAATCTACAACTCTTACAAGTAATAATGATTTCTTTTAGTTTAAAGATAGTTTCCGTTGCAAAAAAAAAGTTAAAAGTAGCAGTTAAAAAGTTATAAGTACTAACACCTAAGGCCTTTTCTCTTAAAACAAATAGTTTCAATACATTCATTAATTTGCTTCAAAATTTTTCAGAGAGTGAACGAGTAATGTTTTTTGTGTGTTGTTTTTTGTGCTCAGAATTGAAACAATCGTGAACTCAACATTTAGTCTGTAAATTGCTATTTAAAAAGCGCGGAAGCTCTATAAAGAGGAAGTAAATTGACCGAACGGTATAATCATAATTACAATCAGATTAAATAATTCGTAGAATGTAATAAAAGTATTTTAAAACAAGTCTGATCAAAGTGGTGATTTGACTTTGGCTATGTCGGGTGTTTCAGCTGAACTGGTCTGATTGAAGCTTAGAAATTCCCCTTCACCAAGGAGCGGAGCTCGGCAAATAGACGAGCACTTGAAAAGCGTTTACAGAAGAATAAAGTGTACCGAAGCTATTGAGTTTGATAGTTTAATTATCTTTAAAGGTTCCAAGGAGGACCGAGAGAATAGGGCGGAGCGGCAATCTACGAAGCTCGTTGCGTGACGTGGGACGGTTCGCGCTCGTCGACGGAAGGGAAACATAGAGCGCTCCCCGCGGCCCAAAAGGAGATCATCGAGAGCAGTTGTGAGACCGTGATGCATCTACGTGCGATCGCTGTTGCAGCGACGCGATCGACGTCGCGCTTTCTTTGATCTGTTCTCGAGAGAATGGATTTTCCCTTCCGTAAATTGCGCTTCAGCGAAGTATGTGCGATGCTCTCGAAGGAGTCTAGATTCATCCTTGTGATGTGCTATATCACCCACCATCGCGTAACCGTTTCTTCTGCTCGGGCGGCGCTTTGATGTATCGGCGACCGCTGCCATTCAATTAACGCGTGTGAAATGTGTTCTCAAATAGAGTCCTTTCGTTTTGAGTGCTGCTGAGATGTCTTAGGATAATGTTAAATCGTTTTTCTTGTTGGTACTTGTTGCACGGAAAAATGATATTGTTTCTGTGACGAACACGTAATAAAAGGAAGGATCTTGTTTAAGGAAAAGATCTGTGTTTCATTATTCTGCTTTATGGTTTTATTTTTCTTTTCCTCTCTTTTCTTCTTTCATTATTCTAACTACCTACGTAGTAAAGAGAAAGCATTGTAATTCTGCAGCAAAACTCATTGTTTTTTTGACTGAAAAACTCATATTGTGGGGAAATGGTATCGAAAAATTAATAAATCTTGTACCTGTATGTAGTGAAGTACTTCCCCGAACACGTGTATAGTATGAATCCAGCTTTGTAAGTTCTTGACGCTAAAAAATCGATTGATGGCAAAATGTCCGTCCGTCCGTCCGTCCGTCCGTCCGTCCGTCCGTCCGCCCGTCCGCCCGTCCGTCCGCCCGCCCGCCCGCCCGCCCGCCCGCCCGCCCGCCCGCCCGCCATCTTTGGTCAATGTCAGTGTCTAAACCCTTGTGATGATTTTCTCCAAAATTGATAATCCTCGATCGATCTTAACGAGATCGATTCCCTGCGAGTTTGAAGCGGATTTTGTAGGTTATTTACAGAAAATCTCAACATTTTGAAAGTTTTCTCAAACAAGGTTTTATGCTTGTGAATTGAATTTTATCCTCAGCGCAAAAGATAAAAAAGTGGTGTTGGTTACATTTTCGTTGATTTTTCGAAAATCGTAAAAGTTATTTATACAATATATGGGATATATGAGTTGTTTTCGTGTAATTTGGCCTGAAATGTAGGCACTTTTTAAAAAAATTCTCAAATTTTTTCGTTAAATTTTTTCTTTGTATATTTTAAAGGACTGTAAAAAAATGGTTGCTGGTCCTTTCGGCAAATTCTGCTTTTTTTCAAAAATTGCAAAAAGTTTACATTGCAAAAGTACTCTATTAATAATTAATAGTTTTCTTAAAATATATTCTAAAAAATTGGCATTAAAAATGGTCATTTACAAGCTTTTTAAAACAACGAGAATTTGTTTTCGTAATTTCTTCTTAAATTTTATGAAATTTACAAACAAATATCGAAAATCACTTTCTGTTTTTCCTCGTCATAACTCTTAAGGGCGCATTAAAAATGGCGCAAATATAATTTTCGTAGAACTCTCTCAGCTTTCGAAAATTGCGAAAGTTAGAAATATGCGAGAAAGTGTGTGATATTCCAGCGCCACTAGTTTGTTCTTATCTTAAAAAACAAAGAATATTGTTCACGACGAGTGTTTATCATAATGAAATACTGTTGTCATGTTTATGAACATTCTCTTATTATATTAGCAAGCGTTGTAAGAGTAATTTGAGCGTGTAATTTCCCAATTATTCAATTTTTAGATACCATTTGCATAAAAGAATTTGTGGCAATGCTGTCTGTGATGTTATAATAATTTTTCTTATTTATTTTTCTGAGCATTTTAGTTGTAAACTGTATTAAAGTATTTAAAATTCACTTGACTTTTTGTATCACGTATCTACAGAAATATAAAACATAATTCTATTTCCGAATAAATTGCAATTAAAATAATAATTATTCGTAACGAGTGAATGGTAACGAATTTTGTGAAACGAACTGTCTTTCCCTAATTAAATTAGTTTGCATGACCTTTTCATTTTATATTTTTGACGAGAGCGAACTGCGCAGATGCGCGTTACTTGCCTGCCCCTTTCTTGAGTCTGGACCTCTCACTTCGATTATAATCGGCGAAGGGGAGTGGGGCAGAGCGAGGGCGAGCTGATGGTTGGGCCGGTGCGTGTCGGAAGGATGTCGGGCGGGACGGAGTAGACGGGGTGCAGGGGGACGGGGCGGGGCGGGCGTGATGGTGTAGGGTGGACGGGTGAGGTGAGTTTAGGCATGCTGGGGAGCGAGGCAATGGGTGAACGGTCCGGTCAGGTGGCAGGCCGGAGAGACAGGGAATGGCAGGAAAGAGTGGGACCATTCTAGTGGTTGTGAGGGCTGGTATGGTGCATTTTCAGCAGGGCGGGCGAGGGGAGGAGGGGTCGGGGCGAAGCGGGGTGGGTCCTCTAGGTGAGGCGAGACAGGCCGGGTGGGGAGGGTGCGGGCCTTGGGCCAGCGACCGGTGTCCGCCTTGGTCCGCACGCTGGGCCTTATCGCGGCCGTGTATTGACCTGCGTTACTCGGCACTGCTCTGCGTGCGTGCACGCCATCGCTCCCCTCCCCCTTCCTCCTCGTGCCCTTCGCCCTTCCGGACCGCCCTTTGCGCCCGCCCCGAGGCAGTCCGTCTGTGCACGAGAGTGGCGGTCAGCGCTTACCACCTCTGGGTGCAGGTATTCAACTCTCAGGGAATTGGAGGGCTTCGGGCCTTTACAGAACGGCCTCAAGCGGCTTGTCCGCATTCTGGTAGTGGGACATTTTTAATTCAGCTCTACAAATTGTGTACATACATTGTTCTTCTAATCTACGTCTAAGATTTTTAAATAATTCTGGTGATTTTAGTTAATTTCTGGTGAAATTAATAAGTGATCTATTTTGGAAGTGCATCCCTCCTTTTTGCTTATTTCAAAGCGAACTAAAATATCCAGCTACAAATTAGAAGGCTCCTAGAGATGAGATAATTAATAGATAAAAGAAGATTGTTAAATCAAATTTTGTTACTGTTGGGAGTCAGTGCTTTGTTTGAAATACAGCGGAATATTTCACCTCCGTAACAGACTCAGCAGTTGCATATCAAGTAGCGCAAAGGCACAGTTGCAGACTCCTCGAACTAAGCTAATTATCATAATTGCTCTTCGACCTTTGAATAAATAACAATCCGAATTACTCTGGTACAGAATACTTCATTACAGTAGAGAGACTTCCAAAACTGCAAACACCGAAATTAACAAGAATTGAATTTTATTGTGTTCGAGTTTTACATACATGTTTCTATATATACATCTGACGTATGAGTTTTCATTTGATCTCACTTGTGAAACTTCATGTGTGCACGCCACGGCGCTAGAGCGTGTCAGAGGGTTACTTACTTGCATTGTGATTGGAAAGTGTGCGTTCGAAAAGTACACTTCGAGGACGAATTATTACGTGAAGCCTGAAGGAGAATATTCAACAAGAATTTGATTTATCCTATTTGAAGATTTTTGGTTTATCCTAATAAGATTAGAAAGTAATACATAGTTTTCAGTATGCCATTATGAGTGTCACAAAATCTCAGTTGATAATGAAAATAAGTTATTTATGAAACAATGAGTATCGCTACTAAAGTGATACGAGTTTCATTATAATGCTACGGGAAACATCAATAATTTAAACTTGTATCTAAGACAATTTCAAACTTTTTATTTTATTCTTTTTTATTTCTATGAGTGTTATTTATATTTAGCTATGATAGTGATAGCGATATTATTTAAAAAACAAACTTTTTTTAAATGTGTAATAATCGTTATGTAGTAATTAGAACTCCAGGGCTAAAATAAATCCATTGGAGCACTAGGTCTAGTCCTAATTCTTATAGCACCATTTTGTGGTAATGAAATTCTATCGCAGATAATTGAATTAAGAAACAAATCACTTTTAAAATAAAATACTTTTAATATTTTAAAATTTAAGTACCTTAAATTCCAATTTCAATTCTAGAGTCACAATATTTAAAAGTGTTTGTGTATGCTAATCTGAGAAAAACTTTCACTAAAATTAAAAATATTTTACATAAACAAAAATACTTAGTCGATTCATCAGAAAAGTGACACCATCTAAAAAATTGTTGTTTTGTAGGAGGATGGTTCTTAATCCGGAGCCGAGCCATTTATTTCGTGAGCTAATCTGTATTTCGGGGGATTTCTAATATATTTTCATGAATTTTTTGTACCAATATTACCTATCCATATTTCTACTCTTACAAAAGGTTTTCTTGATATGTGCCACTTTGCTTGTGTGCCAACAATATAGAATAGTGAAAATATATTTTTAGAGGATATGAGGTAAAATATATGATAGAAATTGGATTCAAATAGAAAGTAGGATAAAATGTTATTGGTGTTCATTAAAAGTAGTATAATTATTCTAATTTTCCTAAATAGTTTAAATATATGCTTTCTTTTAATTGTGAGATGGTTAGCCAATCGGATAGAGGAAACATTGCAACATACTTAATATTTTGTATTTGACTTGCTGAAATCGACAGTGAAAAATTTAACCATTTGATATGCAAGTGTCGCTACTACATACACTTCAATTTTTCGATGACATTGTCATCGTTACACCTGCCTAATAAAATGAATCATTTTAATTAATTCGCGAACGTCCTTCTCAACGGGACTCGTAGCTTCAGATATGAGGTTACTACTATTAAAAAGATTCATTTTATTCGGTAGAATGTGTAACAAGGAGCTAATGTCATCGGCCACTATAGAAAAATCGAAGTATAAAACTACCTACTTTGCGACTGCAATTGGGTGGCGGCTCTTCACTTGTGAAGCGCCCTGTTGCGAGCGGCGCCTCGCGGTGCCGGGGCGCGCCGGTGCGGGCGGTGACGCTTCATTAATGAGAAACGAACGACGCGGGGCGCTGAAATGCGTGCTGGCGAGTGCAGGCGAGTCCGCACGAGGCAGCGATGGCGTGCGCGCCTGGTCCTTTTGCGTGCTCGCCGACCCGGCCGGCTGTTCGACGGCTTCCCGTGGAAACGTCTTGGAGGTTTCAAGACGCTTGCGGTGCAGGGTTGCAAGCGTCGTGGGGTTTGTAGGATTGGCTGGAGAATGTTTTGGAAGGAGACGTTTACTTGTTCTGAGAAATGGAGTTGGAATGTTTTGCGGAGTTAATTTTACAGCATATGTTCCGATCTTTAAATTATAAATTCCTTCATTTTGGTGAGTTTAATGTACTACTTGGCACTATTCGCTCTTGTTCTGAGAACGTGAAAATTCATGATTTATTACTGCATTATTGAGAATCAAAATGACATATTTTAAAAATGCTTTGGGAATCACTGTAGTAAATCGCATTCAATGAGAATATATCTACAATATTAATGGTAAATATTCCAAAAATCACAATTGCACCGCCTTCTCTTTTTATATATGGTACACTATAGTTCAATGTGTATGTATATTACAAAACATATGAAGTGTTTATTGTGATAAATTCTTGTACATAATATTACTTACGTGTGTAGAAGTCTCTTAGAAAACTTGTGATTCTTGAGGTGTTTGAAAAATTCTTGTTTATAATGCAAATGAAGAATCTATTGTTGCTACTAAATCCTTGTTTATATTAATACGTGTGAAGAATTAGGTAAGAAATAATGTTTTCATTTAAGCTATGCGTTTTCACACAGTATAGTAATATATTATGTATAAGAACAGTAGGGCAAATTACAACAAATCTGGAGTTTTCGCTCTAGGTAAAGCAGGAGACCAAAGCCCTCAACAGGATCCGTAGAGGCACCAATAAATAAATAAATATATGAACAAATCAATAATAGTTCTGTGCGAAAGAATAATAATCAGTGAGTTACAGATTCCTGTCCGAATAAAACTAGGCCTGAAGGGAACAAAAGAGGTCTTGGTGAAAGTGTATTTCACCCACGAACTTACCTAATTTGAACATCGAGATTTTTCAAATTGCCATGATTCGTACACTTCATTAACCATGCAAATGAACGGAGTTCCGCTAACCTACATTCCAGCCGGCACGAAAAGGTTGAGAATATATGGAAGTAGAACGATAAATCCCGATAACATGGGTTTAGGTCTCGTCTGTATCTGCCGTTCGGTTTGTGCTGGAATGTGAAAATATGTTGTATGGCAATTCTGGCGCACATTAGCACGTACATTTATGGAAATAGACCGCCCGGTTTAATTGAAGCAGACGCAAGAATGTAATTTCAGCGCTGGTGGAATAAAATGAGTAAAAATGACGAAGGCTCGGTACGTCCGACTGAGTGTGAAATACTAATTGCATCATGTTATAACTCGGCTGTCCGGTAGATTGCGTAGGAAACAAATTAATGATGAATTACGACTTCATAATACGCGAAACGAGATATGTCATTAAACGTAAAAGAGAAAGGTTCTGCGGTAGTTTATGTAGGATTTATTATGTAGAATAATTACAGCGCGGCCATAATATTATGTATGGAGCGGAAACCGCATTCCACGCGAGGACGCCGTTAATTAAATGAAGCACCGCCAAGTTGGCGCTGTTTTCGTGCGCGCTGGAAGTAGCCGTGGGGCGGGGCGGCGCCGCGCGGCGGTAGTTAGCATGCAAATTCTGTGACGATCGGTTCGCCCCACCGCCATTTTTCCCTCTCGTTCCCTTTTGGGCGCTGTTATTTTTCGCTTCTTTTTGTGTTTTTGCGAGTAAACTTTGCAACAAATACTTATTATCGAATGTGATTTCGGAAAAACTGGCAGTTGTCGATCTCGTATGGTAAACATTTAGGTGCAGAAACTGTGATTTTTTTTTGCGGAGATAATGTACAAGTATGTTAGTGGCTTCCTTTCGGTGTCTAAATATCTGTGTTGCATGTCTATTTAGAATATTTTAGAAGATAATAAAATTACGATCTCGCTCGATTAGTTTGACGATCGTGATAGTTATTCCCAATACGATTTGTCTGATAATAATGATAAATTTATCAACTATTGATGTTTTAATTAAACCGCCTAATGCGTTATCTTTCATTAATGCACGTATATTGAGAACATTATATACGTGTACTGCCTTATTTTATTATAATTAATATTCGAAATAACCATTTGAATGATCTACCTTCGTTGCAGGTTTAACTTCCAGAATAAACGTTAATGTATCATTTTTTATAAAAGCTACTGTTCTATATGTTAAATTTTAAAAAATCGTATGTTTTTTGGCAGCACAGAAGTCGAAATAGCATGTTTTCGTTGTATTAATTGTTTTCATTAAGACAGAAGTGTATATTGGATGTGTGGATTTCATACTTTGCAAATACAAATTTTGATTCCCTCCCATTATTTATCACGTACTTGCCCTTCAATATAAGTTAATTTGGGCCGTTTTTGCCTTCTATGTGATCACCCACCGCTTTTCACCGGATGTAGAGAAGCATTCAGCGTCAGAGAACCTAAGAAAAAAACAACAAAAAGGAAATGTCGCCGAGCTGTGAGGGAGTGTGACGGGGCGTTGCGAGGCCGCGCGCAGCTGAAATCCGTGCTGCGAGGGGCGCGCAGCCGGCGCGGGGACTCGTGACCTATTCATACCGGAAGCCGGGTCGGACCGGGCCGGGCCTGCCGCAGCGCGCGCGCTGGCACGCCCCAGCCGTAGACCTCGAGAGGCGCACACTACTCCCAAATAAGAGGAACAATGGGCACAGGAATCCGGTAAATTTGTTAGGGGAGGGAAATGATGAGCGGAGAAATCCAATCTGATTATAATTAATAATTATTAAAAAAGAGGAACGATGGTCGTAGATAACCCATCACTTTGTTAGGGGTGGGGAATAATGGACGTATAAAACCGTTAAATTTGTTAGGAGATGAGAATGATGTCCATAGAAAATCTATCAATTTGTTGGGAGGTCGATCGTGAGAGTACTACGTGACAATGAAGAGTGCTGGGAAGATGCATTAATTTTAAGAAACAGTGTCGTGAAATGTCACCAAACTATCAACTAGTTACTTAAACTGTGTTGTAAAAGCTGATAGTTGTATCTGGTGCGGAACAATCAGCTGAGACGCGATCCGTTTATGATGTTGGGTGAGATTGGGTGCGCAGGTGAGGAAATTAACCGAACAAATAGCCTTTCTGGAGAGAAAATAATATAAATTCGTCCATTGAGTTCATATTGTTAGAAAGACAGCGAGAAAAAAAGCGAAAATCGTCACAATTGAAACAGTGTATTTTTAAGCTTTTTTGTTTTCAGAAGCGATGGATTTTTTTACGGACGTACATGATGTATTTTTCTCATCATTCGAATAGCCGAAAATAACTCACATTTTCGGCTCTCCGAATAATGAGAAAAATGCATCATGTACGTCCGTATAAAATCTCTTGAAATACGTTGACGTTGCGAAATAACAATGATTATTTTTTTAGTCTTCATTCTTAGAGTTGTTTGGAAGTACCGGTATCATTCTGTAATTTATTTCTATTGAAATAAAAAATAAAATACAAATATGAACTCTTAAGAAACTGTTATTTACGTAAAGTAATTTTTTAAGTTTATCACTTATTAAAGGCAGAAATGTTTGCGTGGATTGGTGAGGTATGCACTTTAGTTTTGATTTCGCCGCACTGTATGGTGCAGGGAGAGGGGTCGTTCGGGGTGCAGCCGTTGCCCTCGCCCGTGATACGCTTTCGGCGCGTGCAGTTTTTGCTCGCCCTCGCCGCCGATCCAGCTCCCTTCTTGCGACGCGACGCGACGCGAGGGGGCGGGGAGGGGCGGAGCGGGTGGGGAAATAGCGGAGGCTGGCGAAGAGGGCGAGCGGTGAGTGAGTGGCTTTGGGTTTGGCTCCACCGTTTTCAGATTATTTGACGCAGACAACTAGACACGTGCGAAATGACTAAATGACGCATGTTTTAATTCAGTACTCGTGCGGTTTATGGATGTTTGATTTGTTTTTCGCCTCGGTTCTTTTATGATGGTTTGCCGGTTTCAACTGATAATTCTACTAGTACTAAAATCGTATGGTGTTTTCGCGGTTTATTAGACATTAATGTTGTATAATTAAAGTTAAACCGTTGGGGAGTCAATTAAAACTGTATGAAACATTTTTTAAGGTATTTTAAATGTTTAATATTCATGCAATACTGAGAATGAAAAAAGAATTATTCCATTGAGAGGTAAATATGTGTGCATGAAATGTGTGAATATTCCTTCTAGTGAGTGTAGTGCATGTTATATCTTGGAATGTGGCGATTCTCTTTCCCCACTGGGACGTGCGGGATTTTCCCGCTTTTGGTATCCGCCGCCTTCTACTCTTCGTCCTCTCTCCCGAGACACGCTCTAAGCTTCCGACTAATCTTTCGACGTTTGGTAATGTTGTGTGTATGTGTAAGAGGAGAGGACAGTAAGAGAAGGAGGGAAAGAAAAGATTGCGCGATCTGTATCCCGATTGTTAAGGTACAGCTCTGGAATTCTCGTGGTATTGATTGGAGAATAGTTCAGATTTAGTCGACGGCTTCTCTGATTGGTTCACGAGGCGAATGCCGGAGATATCCTTGCAAGCGTTATCTTTCCTCTTCCATTTTTGTTTTCTTTCATTATATGCCTGCACACTGTCATTCACACTTCAGTTCCACACATATTGGAAGACACAACTTGTCCCGGATGGGGCGAGGCATCGCTAGGGGTGAAATACCTAGAAAGGGAAAACTGCAAACCGACATGTCGAACGACTCTAGGTTTCTGCAGAGAAGGAACCGCCATCTCCCACAATATCACATGCTCTACACTTGCCGGACTAACAGCCAAAGAACTAGTTGACGTGCCTCGAATCAATATTGTCTTGAGTCGCTGAAAGTATCAACGTTCTATCGTTCTTGGTGTCGTGCGTTGGCCTGTGGCGAGAGCGAGCCCGGTCCACTGTGGGCGGAAATGTGTGGGGGTGGGCGGAGGCAGAGGCAACGGCCGCCCCTGGGGACGCCACGCAGGAGCACAGCCCGCCCTGGCAGCCAGCGAAAGGGCGAGCGGCCTCAGGGCCTCGGGGCCCCCACGCACTCGGCTGCCGCTCTCATATCTCGCATTACCCCTCCACACGGCGCCCAGAAGACACAAGTGTTTCATTGAGTTTATACGTTATGATCATTTAATTCTCATGATATGACGTGTGGTACAGTTCTTCTATAATTTGTGTGCTTGAAATTAGATGATTACATTTACAAATTATTCGTTTCATTTGTGATTAATACAGTAAATTTCTTTAGTCTGTAAGCTTTGAATTTCATTATCAGTTTTTATTAGCATGTTTGATTAAAAGAGGAATTTTACCGTAGTTCCGTATTTTATTTCTCGTGTCTAAACGGTACATTATTTTTGCAAGAAATGCGTTTTAGATTACAGGAAATAATTGTATGAAGTTTTATAGAATAGTATTATATCTACTAACAATAGGTGGATGTATTGTTACTAACGTTATATTGGCGGACGTTTTATTCATTTCCTTGAGTGTTGCTTCGAAAAAAGAATTTCCAACCGATCCGAGAATTCTATGTCACAATGTGGAGCGCCGTGCATATGCAGAAGTTTTAAGAAACTAGAGCCGTGGAATCTGAACAAACTATGTACTCAGTTAATGGTGTTGCAAAATATGTTAGTTGTACCTTGAGCAGCTGGGTTGCAATCCGTTTATGATTTTGGGAAGCTTAGATGCCCAGCGAAGGAAATAATCCCTACAAATAACCTTGCTGGAGAGAAAAAAAGATAGATATTGCCAATTGAATTCATTGCTTTAAAAAAAGCAATGACGTTCTGCGGTTGCATTTTGGAGTTTCACTATGACGGCGAAGAGTAAATCAATGTTATTCTACGGAAATGCTTTGAAGCAAACACCACTCTCTCAACTAAGACCAAAGAGAAGAATATATATTGTCAATGGTCGTAAGAGGTTAGAGCGAACATGTAATCCAACAAACTATTTCATGGTTGAGTTCATAACCGAATTTAGGGATCATTGTTTTCAGTTTTTACTCCGGTTTCTGTCATGTTGCGGAGCCAATACTACAATTCTGACTTTCTGGCCGTGTATCGAACTTGAAACCGTGTACGCAGAAAATGTACATGTTGGCTACATATAACCCGGGGAATTCGGTAAAATGTTTCGAAACATATTAGGAATCCGTTTTTTCTTGCATGTTAACACGGCGCCACTGCAAACCGCATCATATGCTCTCCGTCGTTCTGACGTGGGCGGTCTGGTCTGCCGGCAAGTTCCTCCGCGGCGGAAAATCCACTCGCCGGCTGATGGAGTGTCTCCTGCTGGCTGCGCGGGACACAGTTGTGTTGATGTTGCGGGCGAGCGAGGCCCTCGAGCTACGCGGTGCGTGGGCGGGGCGGGGCGGGATGGGCGTCCCGCGATTCTTTTGTGCACGCAAGAGGAGCAGCAGCCGTCCTGTTTACTCCAGCTCCCTACCTCCCTCCCTCTCTCTCCTCTTGCCACGGCCTCGCCCCGTCCCGGCTTGCCCGCTGTGGCTCCCGCCGCTGGCTTTGTTTGCGGAGGAGCAGATCGCGCAGAATCTACTTTATGGCAGAAGCTCGATGCGCCCGATCCGCCGGATGCGTGTTCCCACGCAAAAAACACTGCGCGCCGCTCGGCCCTGCCCCGCCCCTCCCTCCCGCTCCGCTTCCCACTCTGCTCGCCCACTCCGGTCGTCCACTCCACTCGCCCCCCCCCCCGCCTACTCCAGGTCCACTCCGCCCGCGATGCTTCGTTTGTTGCTCTGCACAGAGGGCTTTCGTGCTTAAATGAATAACATTAAGTGGATGGCGGACGAGGTATTTGCGTCGTTAAGAAATTGGAACTTCCCAAAAAAGTATCAATAGAAATAATGTTGTTTTACATTTCACGTTAGTTCTGCCTTGAATGTACTATTAGTTAATTGAAAACTCGCAAGGCATTTGTACTGAGAATTTGTTGAATACATACTAACATCGAAAGCTGTAAAAAAATGGAATTCTTGGGACACTAACATTGATCATGTCAAAAAATACTTTTACAAGATATGAGATAACAAAAGTCTAAAATTCAATAAGAATTCACAATGTTATTCATTAATTAATACATTATCAATTGCGTCTAAAAATGGACGTACATTATTTAGTTTATGAGGCATATATAATAATCTCTTGTCTATGATCGAAATCATCTATTGTAATGATCGAATAATTTCTCATTGAATATTCATGGCGTGGATTTGATAAGAAATAATTGATTTTAAACATTGAACGGTAAAGCGAATGTAGGGTTGAGCTTCAATATTTCTTTCACTGTCGTTCCCTTTCCACGTCTCGAGCAGAGGTCAAGAAAATCCGAACCCACGAGCGGCCGCCAATGGGCGAAGGAAGGGCCATTCATTGTAATGGCGTCCTCATTTCGGGATCTCATTTGTTCATTTCCCCCGGATGACGCATCGCCCGGCAAAGAGATCTTCACTCGGGCGCCGTGAGGGAGACACACCGCCCATTTTTCTTCTTTAAGGGGCAACTCTTCTCCCTCGGCGCGAGACGTCTCCTTTGCGCCCTTGACCCACCGCCCACCCGTTCGCCTTCGCGCCCGCCCCTTTCCTCGCGTACCAGCCTACTCGTACGCCCTCCTACTCCCACGCCCGCCCGCCTATGCGCACACTCTCGTACTCGACCGCCTACTTGTTCCCGCGTTTATTCGCGCGTTAGCCAGCTCGCATGCCCGCGGACTAGCCCGCCCACCTACGTGCATGCCTCCTAATCGCACGCTCGCCTATACACACTCTCGTACTCGCCCGCCTACTCGTTCGGTCACTTATTCTCGCGACCGCCTACTCGCACGCCCTCTGACTCACTCGGACGCCGGCATACCCACAAGCCTTTCTAATCGCATGCCCTTCTACTCGCACACCATCGTACTCGCACGTACGCCCTCCTAACCGCAGTCCCGTCTACTCGCACGCCCGCCTATACGCGCACTCTCGTTCTCGACCACCTACTTGTTAACTCACTTATTCGCGCGTCCGCCTACTCGCATGCCCTCAGACTTGCCCGTACGCCTACTCGCATGCCGGCCTAATCACATGCCCTCCTAATCGCACTCCCGTCGAATCGCACACTCTCGTACTCACACGCATACCGTCTAATTTGCGCGCACCTCTACTGTCACGCCCGCATACTCGTTTGTTCGTTTATTCGCCCGTCTGTCTACTCGCGGTCACGCTTACTTGCGCACTTGTGTACTCGCACACTTGTATACTCGCCCGGCGGCCTACTCTCATGCCATCTTTAATGCCTTCCGACTGCACATCCCTCCCTCTACTTCACAGCACTCTTTGCCTCGGAAATGTTTATTGACCAAATTTTTGTTATTATTTCTGTTCATTTGTGGTGCTCTTCTTGCCTTCCATCAATTGCGCAGCATTTTTGGGTTTATCTCCCATTTGTTCAAATTTCTATCTCTATCTATGATTATTTGGCCTACCAACGTCTGCGGAAACGAGACATTTGACAGATTACCTGTTTAAATCGTTAATCATTATTAACTATGCGTTTGGAACGAGTCATGACCCACCGCGCCGTTATGCTGCAGAGGGTGGATAGGTGCAGCTATTTCCTCTGGAAAGGAACCCCGAAAGCTTTCGCTAAAATAATATATACTTACAACTTTGTTTCACTTGCACTTGCAACTTTGTTGTTGTATGAGTGTGTTACTCTGTATAATCTCTGCCAATCTTTTTCATATATATATATATATATATATATATATATATATATATATATATATATATATATATAATATGGTATCCCAAGAAAATTTTTCAGTCTGCCATTTTCACATTCACTTTTCTACGCTTTTCACATTTTCTACCTTCCATTCATTTATATCTTCCATTTCCATTTTTGTGAGACAAAAATATACACTCCTCTGACGCACAAATCTCTTCACCTGCCCATTGACTGTTTCACGTCATAGACTCACAAACGTATTCGCTCAACTTCCCATTTCTGACCATTCACCTGGCGGTTCGTTCATCGTTCCCATCCGGCCTTCACTTGCATGTAATTCTATTACGTAGTTACAGCGTGTATAACCGCACTGCAAGGCCCTCAATTACATTGCGAGAAGCTCTTCCTTATTCACGCTTGTCGGCACTCTCTTCCACACCCCGATCCCGTTACCCGCCGTCCAGTTGCCTCTCACTTGTGTCCGACGCCCACTCATTCAGACGCAGCGAGATGTAGTTCTCTCCGGGCGATGTCGGCTCCGAGACGTGCGATGCATCAGCGCTTGGCGGGTTGCCTACCGCCGCCTGGCGGCGTCCCGCTGTGCTGCTGGGGCGCCCGCGGCCAGCGTGCGGGGCCATTCGTCTCCATCCCCTCCCCGTCGCCCTTCTTCCCCCACGCCCTCCCCCCACGCGTTAATCGGCTTACAGCGGCGCCGCTTTTGTCGCGCGCGCTCCGCAGGTGCGAGAGGCGAGGGCCCCGTCTCCCTCCCACCCCCTTTATCTCTCTCTCCCTCTCTGTCCGCGACCCCCACCCCCTCGTGGTCCACCGCGTTGCCGCGTTCGCCGCCCGCCACAGCCGCAAACCCTCACCGAGGCAAGGGCTCACACCTCCGGGCCGGCCCCGTCACTCTCGATGAGGGCGGGGGGGGGGGGGGGGGGGGGCTAGGAGCTTAATGGATTGCGCATACTAGTATTCCCCGCCGCCGGTGTCGGCTACGATTCCCGATCAAACCACGCGGTTTTTTGCGACCGTAAGCGACCTCTTGTCATGTTTTCTCGGGGGGAGGGGGCTAAGGTTTTTTTCCTGTCCTTCATTCTAATTCTTTTTTAAGATCTTTTGTCATTATCGCTACCATATTATTCATTAGATCAGCACTATCGCCGCAATGGCCTTCGCAATCGAAGAGCTCATAAACCTCAGTTAATAAATAAATTTAAATATTTCTGCGTTCAATCGGTCAACAGGATTGTCGGTCCCAGGCAGGAGATTTTTAATCTTGAACTCGTAAATAGTAATTCTGTGAATAGCAGATCACAAAAAACTCTGCACTTCATTGCAGAGTTAAATGTTTAGTCAGTAGATAGAACAAATCGTTTGCTCATGACTGCGCGTCAGGCATGTTTACTGTCTAACAAACGAAATACTAAACGTATGACCTTCATTTCATTAGAGTCCTTGAAAAAAATGAACGTTGTATGAAACGGAAACAAATAAAAAAACAAAAATACAAAACCACTGATAAAAATATTACACATTCGTTACAATAGCTTCAAGGAACACTCATATCAAATTTGAAGAAAACCCAACAGCGTGAGACCTCTTAACAAACAAATTTACAGACGACAGGCAAAATTAAAGCGGTCGTGTTAAAACATGACGTCGATTTTTTTCGGTCGAATATTATTTGTAGGAATTTTTCGTCTTTTTTAAAAATTATTTCCCAAGAACCATTCTATATTTACATTTCTTATATGCAAATTCGATGTTTTGTTATTGTAGATGAGCAATTATTCCGACCTGTTCCTTTCATTCAATTTTATAGTGTATGGAAACATTTTGCAATACTTTCACAAATAGCCAAAAATATTTTTATATTGTATACATTTATTAAGATTGATACAATGTGTATTAAATTTTATCTTTTATAATATATGTGATGCTGTAAATGTGCTGTAAAGTATTTACATTCTCCGATACTTTGGCAAGCAACCATTAAAAACGTACGGATTAGCAAAAATATGTTTTTCGTTTCAAAGAATTAAACTTAATGATGATATATACATTTTCAGTCAGATTTATTTTATGATAATGCTTGAAATATCATAAAATGTAATGATAGTTGTAATGAATATGATGTGATGTATATGAAATGTAGATTTAAATAAGATTCCGATATCAGTTATTTAGTTGTTTAAACTACATTATGTGGTGTTTTTAATACCCTCAACATTAAAAGAAACTTTCTGGAGTCAGTTGATCGTGCATGGAAATGTGAGAAGCACACCTTTACATACGTTCCAAACCATAACCCGTTTTTAATTTAACAAGAGTATTTTATTTTCTAAATTTGCTTTTCACCCTTATTCCTCTAATCGTTAATTTCTCGTAATGTCTTAATTTCTCTTAATTCATATGATCCCATGTTTTGTTCAAGATTTTTTTTCTTCGAGCAACTACATCTAATATGAGTAAAACTTTCACACAATTTTGTCAACCAAAAAAATTGCCGAAGACATTTTTGACAAGCAGATTTGATACCATCTTTCCAGAAAAATATTATCCGATCTAATTCTAAAATGTAAATATAGTTCGTTTACTATCTGTACATTCTTTTACTTTGTGTTTTCTTCCAGTCCCCTAGAGTTCATGACTTTTTTTAATAAACTTTTAAAATGTTCACTTGTACAACGTTTTGCTTATTTCCTACTTTACTCTTTCTCTCATTGCTTTATTGTAGAAAAATGTACCATCTCGTTCATCTCGAAAATTTTATTTTTCTTTCACTGAGCAAATGCCACTGCGATCATAAAACTATAAAGCATTCGAGTTCTTACTGCTGCAATTCCTTCTAAGAGTCTTTCTTGTGACATAGTAGACACCACTTCTTCCTGCTATTATTTTCTCGGTTTCCAACGTTTCCAGCACCACCACTACCATTGCCGACCCTCGCTTCTTCTGCTACTGCAGCCATTAGCGCTATATCCGTCGCCGGTGCAACTACATCCTTTGTTGCCACTACACGTTCCTCCGATTCCCCGCGTTCCCACTTCTACATCCATCACCATACATCTTGTCCCTTTTTCTGCCTGGTTTACCCCCATCACTGTAAACGCCACTTTACCGCTACAACTGGAACTAACATATCTGCCACAGATGTCGCCATTGCTTCAGTAACCATTACCACACCACCCCGACTGCTCCAAACATTAGCGCCTTTACCACTACCACAGCCACCGCTGGTACTACCAACGGTTGCCACCTCTGCCGGCACTTCCACGTTGCCGCCACTATTATCTTTATAGAACCTGTCACCGCCTCCGCTACCACTATCACCCTTTCCTTCCGCATTTCCTCTACCACCGCCGCGGCCGCTGCTGTCTCGGCCATCGGCCACGCTTCCATCGCCAAAAGCGCTGCCGCCGCCGCCGTCGCCCCCACCGCCTCCGCCGCTTGCGCCCCTGCGCGCCCACCGAAGGGGAAGGCTCGGAAATGAGAAGTTTCAGATCGGCCCTGTTGTATGGGGCTTCGAAGCCCGAGCGCACAAAGCTCCCCGCTTCTGCGCGGCCAATCTGATGCTTTCAAATGCTAAATAGATTCAGAGCACTATTCGCTCTGTTTTGAATGGCTGCTGCGACTGGTGAGGGCGGGCGGGGTGGGGCGGGGCGGTGGCGGGAGCTCTCGAGCGGCGGTGAGGCGCGTCCCGGCCCGAGTGCTTTGCGGCGCCCGACACTCCCACGCGCGCGGCCGTTTACGCGTGCGCGCGTGAGCTGCACGCACGCCGCCAGCGAGCATGGCCACGCTCTTACCCCAACAAATACGCAGAAGCGTAGCGGACAGCTCGCACGCCTTTCACGACTGTATCCAGAGGGACAGCGTGGGCTTTGAAGGGCATAAAACACGGTGTTCGAACTCGTCGAATAAAGCCTACAGGTACCTTATGGAGCGTCATGACGTACTTGTCTTCGAACCTCAGAGGTGAACGGAAATCGTGACAGTGCAAACCCGCGTCTATCTTCCCTGAAGTCGGCAACAGAGCCTTTTCCGCAGCTGTAATGATCTGATCTTGAGAGGTAGTTCGCCCCCCCCCCCCAACAAGTAAACGCGATTCTGCGTGTCTTTTTAAGCGAGTCAGGGGATTCCGTGTAATCTACCCCTAGGAGTGAGGGCCTTCGGGCAACATCGCAGCATTGAACACAAGGAGAATATAATACTACGTCGTGATGGTCATGTTTGACCGAGTCTCACTCGTTTCCTTTGTTCTATGTTTTGATGGTGAATTATTAATTCGTAGTACCATATATTTATGTGAAAACGAACAGTTAACTTCTAATTAAGAAAATTCACTTGCATTTCACGTCTAACCGCGGCATCTGATACGCATTTTAGGTTTTGAACGTCTACTTGGTTTTGTTCTTAGATGGGGCGCCTTTTACTATATTTACACTCTCAACTACCCTATCACTCCTTGAGCGTTCACATGTTATGAAGTTTGGTGGCGAATATTCAGTGAGACTGCCTCATTTGATGTCCTCGTATGCAAAAATGGCCACCGATTCATTAGTGAAAACTGAAAATTATAATTTGAAATTCACAGTACTTTATGGGAACCTTTCTGTGTTCTAAGAATGCAAAAATGATGGAATTTGCGCATTACGCGAACACCGTACAGACTACAAATGTTCGTTTGGGGATATGTTGATGACGAGTCTAATGCATATATTGCTATCTAACATTTGTCGTATGCAATGTTATTTTGTGTATGTTGTACTTTATATTAAGAATAAAATAAAATTCTCTCGATTTTTTTTAACGAAAATATTCATTCTTTTAGAATGTTGTTCACATTTTGACATTATTATTTCTTATTCTGATAAGTGTAAACAGAACATTTCAGTGTAAGTTTAATGTTTATTAAATGATAATTGTAGGTAGAAAATAAACTTTTCATTTCAGTTAACAGTCACCTCTCGCTCTTTTCGTTACAGTCTGAGTGTAAAAAGGAAATTATTTAGAAATAAATCTTCGACAGGTACACATTGTTCTTGTTAATTTCAGTCAGATTTACGATAATGCCGGGGAGCGTAAACACAGAAACGCGTCTTCTTTCATTCACATCTTTCCTTGTAATGATTAATAGTTGTCAGTTTTAAAACACACCGGATTATTCTCTTATCCATTGTATTCCCGTCCGTTTGTAGAGAAACATTTGCTTCACCCATAGTCTTCGAAGAATCTCCGAGATATTTAGCAGGCGGTTTCACAAAGGAACTGCAACGAGGCTTCCAGACTTCTTTGAGCTTCCGCTTCGCTTTCGGGTTCGCAAGAAAAGATCCGGACTTGAGAGAAACTCCGCAGAAGTTCACAACAAACCCGCGCGCGCTTGCACAGCGTTCGCTGCGCTCGACTGGCGTCGCCGGTTTCAATAAAGCCGTCATTGAACGGCCGGGGGAAGTGGGGGGGGGGACGGAGTTCCCGTGACCACGCCGTTTAGACCGAAGGCGGCGTGCGCTCGAATTTCTATTTCGCCGGCGGGCCTCCCCCGCCCCGAAAGAGTTCCGAAACAGGTAGCGTTACACGGAAGAAGACCTTTGATTGCGCATTCTCTTTGAAGCGAGACGCAGTTAGGGCGCTCGTTAGAAACACCTTGCCTCCCAAGCCGTGCGACGCGACGCGACGCGACACGACGGGCGGTTCCTTCTAATTCACGGAAGTCGCTTCTCGAGTTCTCGCGATGCCAACGTCTCCGTTTCGCTGCCTTTCGCCCTTGAGCCAGCGTTCTTCGGGTATTTCTCTTCCTCTCCGGTTGGTTCTTGTCCTCTATTTTGAAGGCTTTTATCTCCAGTGTATTATTTACTTAGTCAAGCCACTTACACTCAGTGCTTGTGTTCTTAATATTTATAAATATATTGTACTAATATTCCATTCAAATAAGGCGTCTTAATCTGTTTATTGAAATTAGAAAACCGCCACTTTGAGAAAATATAGTGTAATATGAAATATTTTCGTATTAATTCGCTTGACACTGGCTTTTCTCTGTAGAAAATTATTTTGGCAGCCATTTCTTTTTCCATTATATTTTGAAGTGAGTTACATTTGTTATCTTATTTGTACTGTGTTTTCATTAAAAAAATCACCGAAATTGAGTGAAACTATGGAATCACCGAGTATAGAAGAAGAACACCACAGAAGTCCACCACGTCTTTTCAGATGTTTAGGAGTGATATTGTCACTACTATGACAAATTAATGGAAATAATAAAATCAACTTCTTTATTCATCCAGCTTTCAATCAAAAACTCCCATCGTCTTCCTCCAATCACGCTCTCATTTCATCCGGATTGTGAACCAACACGGCTCCCGCCTTATAGGTCACGCCATCGCTTGACCTCCACCATCGTCGCAGCCGCTCGCTCCCACCCTATCCAGGGCGCGTTCTCGGAGCAACGCAATCGCGACCGAGCATTTATCTGTATCGCGCGGCGTGCGGCGACCACGTAATGGGGGGGCGGCGGCGGCGGCGGCGGCGGCGCCGGGGGCCGCGATCGGCTCGGGTCGCCGGCCCTGCCGTGCGCGCGCGCGCTCGCTCGCTCGCTCGCGCCCTCTCCCGTGGGACGCTGCAGATGACGTCACGTCGCGCGCGCGCGAGCGACCGAGCGGCCCTCTACATAAGCGTCACGCGCCGCGCATTACTTTGGACGCGGGCCGCCGGCGGCCGCCCTGCATTATTCACCGGGCGTTCGCCCCCGCAGCCCCTCCCTCCCTCCCTCGTGGCGCAGGCCCGCCCGCGGGGGCGCCGCGTCCCGCAGGCCGCCTCGTCCCCGCCCCGCCCCGCCCCGCCCCGCCCCGCCCCGCCCCGCCCCGCCGTGGAGTGGGCGGGATTAATAAATTAATAAACATAAATTATTAGGAATCAGAGCGCGCACGCCGCCGCCGAGGTGATAGCGGCGGGGTCCCTGGGGAACGCCAAGTTAGCAGCGCGGCCTACCAAGAAGCGAAGACGCCGTGCGCCCGTGGCTCTGTGGCGATGCGGTGCTCTGCCAGAGACACAGCTACTGTCCCGCGAGGATTGGGAAGCGGTGGCTGGGTGAAGGAACGGCCTCGTCTCACTAAATTTTCATTACATGCGAACAGGACTCAAACAATAATTGCTACAAGATGAACAGCGAAGTATTGGCGTTGAGAAGAGGAGGCGGCGTGGGGATTTGGCGGATGTCATTGCGTGTTGTATCACTGATTTCGTAAATCGAAAAGCTTCATCGATTTTGTCGTAATGCTGTATCTCCTACGACTTAAAAAGAAGAATCTAGGAACTATGTAATTTTGTGTCCCCAGCTTGGAGCGAGGAATAGAGAGCGGAGAAAGCAGGGAAGTAAGTCGTCATTGGCAATTACGGAGAAAGGACCTTGATAAGCTTCACTGCAGTTCCCTCTCCTCCAAGCTATTTACTACCATGCTAGCTTCTTTGTAGCAGTTGAGAATCTTCGAAGTGAATATACGAGATTGAATTTTCTTTTTGGCGAAGACTCGTCCTTTATATGCTCATTTGTTCTTATACTTTTTTGGGTTGTTATTTTTGTTATTTTATTTAGTTTCTTTAAAAAGAAAGAAGAAGGAGAATTATAATTTTTGAAAAAAGCTACATACGTATTATACCTAAAACCTTATGTTGAATTTGTAGCTGTTACTTTCCTGACGTGATTTTTCTTTTTTGTAATTGTCTGTGTAAGAAAGTGTAAATTAGTCAAACTGCGAATGAACATTTTACACATTACATCTATATTTTCAATTTATAGAAATTGTAAAATGAAGTTACCTAATTAAAAAACAACTCAAGTTTCCTTGAATGTGAATAGCAATCCTGTGTTGCTCTGTGCAGAGATGGAAGACGAATGTCTTCCGACGGGGTTCAGCTTTTAAAGCCTGCGCGTCCGTTCGTTCTTGCGCTGGACGATTTCTTCCTGAGCGGTCTCCCGCTGGCTCCTTGGCACGCCAGCCTCGCTCTATCCGCCCCACCCCACCCGCGCGCCTTGCCCTTCCTCGCACAGTCGCCCCGCATTTCGGTCAGCTCTGCCGCCGCCGCTCCACCTCCTGTCAAATTCTCCCTCCTGCCCTCCCTCCAACTCTCGAATCCTCTAAACCTCGAAGCCTCCCCTCCAACCCTCCTTCAGCCCAACCCTCCGCCCGTTCAACTCTCCGTCTCTTCTACCCCCGGTTCCTTCAACCCTCTGTCTCTCCATTTCTCCGTCCCTCCAATCTTCAATCTCTAACCCTCCGACTCTCCGTCCCTTTAACCCGCCGTCGACGTCTTCAAATTCGCCGTCGCCGCCGGGTCGAATCTTCAAACTCAAATCCTCTATTCCTCTGACCCTCCATTCCAATGACCCTCCATTCCTCTGAACCTCCATTCCTCTGACCCTCCATTCCTCTATCCCTTCCATTCTTCCCTCCGTTTCTGCATTGTCCTTTCCTCTCCCTATGCCTCCATCACCTTCCACGCTTCTCGCAAACTCCGCTCTTGTCCGCTCAGTGTGTGCCTGTCTCCTGTGCCTCCATCCCCGTGTTTCCCCCACCTCCTCCCCTGGGCCCGCAGCCGCGCCCGCTTCGGATCTGCTTTCGGCAGTCAGAAGGCGAACGGACGCCGGCGGCAGCGGAGGCGGTGGCGGGGCCGGGGGCCGGGGAGGCGGTGGCGGCGCGGGCGACCTGCCTCGCGTTCAATATCCCGCCGCCCGCGTCTCGGCGCCCGCCCTCCCATTCGTCCATCCAGCGCCCGGCCGCGCTCTTTCGCCGCGGATAGGACCGGCCGAGCGGACAGCTGGATGGACGGCTCCTCGGGAGGGCTGGCCACTGCTCGTCGTGGCGCTCGGTGCTGGGCGCCTTACGACGTCGTTGTTGGAAATCGAACACGTCGCAAACTCCGTAATTTAATTTTTTTCATTACTCAAATTGGGTGATAAAACACAATTATTAGGTACATGTTATCCAATCAATTTAGTTTTTTATTGGACTTTTATTATATTTTTTGGAATATGTAGGGCACAATTAAACGTCGGATTATAGCAGAATGTTCGTTCTTGTGTGAGTGAAAAATACTTCCAAATAGTATTTGACACTTTCTAACAAATACCTACTATGTAAGACGCAATTTATTACGTTTTTATATCTTTCTAAAGATATGAAACTATATGTTTTCACTGGTCGTAAACATTACTATAGAACTGTATATTACTCTCATTAAGAGCCAAACCTATACATTTGGTTTGAAATGCATTTTCCTAAAAGTATTCACACATATTTTATTCATTTTCGCATAGTTCCGCTCGTTCGCATAGTTTCGAGGATACGTTGATGTCATCTGCATTATAGTTCGTTTCAGAGTCTACATGTTGCAAATTGCTGAATTGCTGCATTCGTGTCTGTGGAATCGTCCTGTGAAGGCCATTTGCGTGGGAGGGTAGCGGCGGGGAGGGTGACCCCCTCCGGAGCCGCGCCGCTTTGCTCTCCGCGGGGACGCCCTCGAAATTACGCCCATCGCGTATTCCGCGGGCGACCAGTGCCAATTTCTTTCCGTTTGACCTCGCGCCTCGTATGAATTCATCCGCCCTTTCTGGAAGGATCCCCTAAAGCAATCCCTCGGTTGCCATTCCCTGTGCGAATATGTGTGTGTGTGTCTGCGTGTTGGAGTGTTTCAGTATTGAACCGCCGCGCTCTTTGTGGAGGAATTGCGTTGTGTGTTCCCGAAGTCCCTTGATTCACAAACGCACGGCGGTGCGGTGTGGCGCGGAGCGGAGCGGCGCGGGACGGAGGTGCGAGGGCAGGTTGGCGAGGACGACGGACGTGAGGACGGAGGCGAGGAGTGCGAACTCCCAACGTGGCGGTTGGCAGTCTCCTCACGCCCCGCCGCAATTTCGCTCTCTTCTCTCGCGCTGTAGACGCCCTCGCCCGCGACGGGGCAGGGCGAGCGGAGCGAGCGGGTGAGCCAGCGAACCGCCGGGCGGGCGGGGCGGGGCTGCGCTGGGCGGGTGGCGGGCGGGCGGGTGAGCAAGCGAGTGAGCGAGCGGACGGGCGCGGGCGAGCGTGGGCTAGGGGGCTAGAAGTGAAACAAATCTAAAACACGACCTGTGTTATCTTTCTCCGAGCCGAAGTACCGACGGCGGCAGTGGCGGCGCCAGAGGCTTGGCTCGCGGGGGCCCTGAACTTTCGGCGTCTGCGCCGGTGCTGTATTCATCACCCCACCTACGTCGTCCCAGCGCGCGAACGAGTTTCCTCTTTCCTTCGAGGGCGCGCGGATATGGTTTCCTTGCTTGCCTGTCTAATGGCTCTACCTGTGGGGTTGAGAGGTTTTCGTTTTCTGAAAACTAAATCGGGTGATCGAATATGCGACTGGTTTTTGAGGATAAAGAAATCCACTGCGGTCATGCCAAAGGTAAAAGCGTTTCTATAAAATGCGGCAATTTCTTTTCAAAGCGTCGGTCCCATTTTTATGGTTTTCTCTCTTCGAGGTCAACAAGGTATGTACCATACTGCTTAGGTTGCTAAAATGTAAATGCTCCTTGCCTTACGTAGAAAAGTGTCCTGATCCGAAAGTATTCACAGAACTGTCGCAGTGATCGTCAATGCCTTATTTTTCGATGGGAAACCTGAATTATTCACATGAAATCTACTGTGAAGCGGATGTTGCTGACCTTCCAATTGCTTATAGGACATGCTTTTATAAATCGCTTCTGTTGCTGGGGAGCTATTTTTAGCTGATTTTTATCTATAGGTCTGGAATTTATTAGTGCCGCTAATCGAATCTGTATTCTTTCGGGGAATTCGTATTTTTTCTGTTAATCGCGCTTCTTATCTTTAGATTACATTTACGATTGGAGTTGTATTTTCAGTTTTTCTATCAACTTTTAAATATTTTGAAATAAATTTACGTGATGTCTTTCATTAAAGTGTGGGTACGTATATAACTACAGTAACACAAATTAATTAGTTATCTTGAATACAAACAAATTACTTTAAGCGTGCCCGTTGAAAATGTGATCAAACATTGACATTCCTAGTTTATAAAGTATTAATGTAAGAATCGGAAAGTAAAACTATTCACATTAGAACTTGTGTATTTTTCATAATTTAAATTTCAATAGAATAAAAGTTTTCCTTAGAATACATTTCTAAATTGAAACCATGGAATTTAGCCAAGACGTTCTGCTATCAATCCTAGATCCAGAAATAAACATGTAACAGTGATAAATTTTCAATTCTCGAAGTGGTGCTGGATGGATTAGTCTCTCAATGCCCCTGAGCTAGTATTCGTGGTGTCACATTACTCGGAACGATCGCGAATTCTCAGCGATTTCACAGCTTCTACATTGTTATCCTTGGCCTTGAAACGCTCTACTTGTGAGCGTTCAGCATGACGTCCTCCACATGTTTTGCCTCGGCGGCCAAGTTTCCAGAAGACGAGAGGACAAATCGGTTGGGGTGTCGCAAACGAGGGCGCTAGCGCTGGGAGGAGGTGCCTGGTAAAACGGGACAAGCGACGCAGACAGTGGCGGGGCGGGGCGAAACAAAGCGATTTGGGCGAGGAGGAGTGGGGTGGAGCAGGACGGAGAGGACTACGGTGCAATAGAAGACTACGGAGCGATGCCTGGCGGGACAGTAGAACTGGCTGTAGAGCTAGGTGGGGCGGGGAGGAGAGGGGCATGGCGGAGCAAAGTGAAAGGAGCTGGAGGAGATGATCGGGGTAATGCGGGACGGGACGGAGCAAGGCGGAGCATGGTGGAGCGGGGTCGATTGAGGCGGAGCGTGGCGAAGCGAGGTGGTGGGGCGTGGAGCGGGCGGATCGGGGCGCGCGATAGAAACGAACGGGAGCGAGGTGGAGAAGATGGACGGAGCGTGCGGTTTGAGAGGGGCTGAGCGAGATGGAGGAGCGACGTGGTGGGAGGACCGAAGCGCAGCGGGGTGGAGAAAGTGGCTACAGGAAAGGCGACAACAACTTTTTTCATCAATCTCCCTCTTGCGCCCCGGTAATGAGCCCCAACTCTTTAACTTGACGTCGCCAGGGGCGGTGGCGCAGCCTCTTTCGATGCTCACGACGCCAACTTGCGTCTTCTGCCGCCGCCGCTGACGCACAGTGGGCCGCCACAAGCGGCGAAAAGAAAGCTCGTAGCGAAAATTGTGAAAATAAAACATGATTTAAAATGTGTATCTCGCAGTGTAACTCACGAGGACTATTCAACTGTCGGTTTGACGATACTTAACGAACATTCGTTGTAAAGTTAGGCAAAAATAATAATAGCGGTCATTTTCACATACGACACCATACACTTCTTTGCTTTCGTCTGTTTAATGCTTCTTCTGAAAACGCTCTACGAACGTGTCGTTTTGGCCTACTGGGTGTCGTGACGTCATCGTTGTGAACTTGGGCCGTTTGTGTGATCGCCTGCTTCTGGGCCGGCGCCCCTCGCCCCTTCGGCCTTCCACCCTGGCCGCCTGCCCGCGACCCTTGTGCCTCATTACAAGAGCCCCGCCCGCGCCCCCGCCCCTGTCGTTACGTTGCTCCGTTGTAGGCGGGCAGGGCATCGCTTCGCTGTGTGCTCGCTGCGGTCTACCACTTCGCCGTTGATACTCCTACCTACTACGCATACTTTTTGTGACGCTTTTGATTACGGTAATGTTGGATGGGAAGTCCTTGCTCTCGGAGTAATTCATTTAGATACATTCTGCCTTTCCCTTGTTATAGTTGTGGACATTTATGATCTATCTATGTGTATTATCTGGATGATTAGCTAATGTGTTCCAAAAGGAAAAGTCAAATTGATATAGTTATCTCCTAAATTACACTTAAACATCTATCTGTATATTACATATGTCTCCAAACATCAAAAGCGATAATTTTGGACTTTCACTTTTGTAACTATGCGGTTCAGCTATTCTATATGCAATTGATATCTGATATTAGATATTACTGATTGTAACCCAAGAGTCATTGAGTTGTTCACTCAGTAACTATCGGCTTGACTTAAAGAAAAATAACTTTTCTATATTTCTCGTTAAAATTGTTCTAGTTATGAATGTTTTAACCGATGTTTTAATGTTGGCCACACCTATGTTTTAAACCTAACCAGTACTTCTACGATTGTTGAGGCCGCAAAATATTTCTTAGATGATTGGGAGAGCATATGCAGAAACTGGTTCAAGAAGTCCTACCCATCGCCTTTCTGTGTTCTCGTCAGACGAGAAGATTCTGAAAAGACAACATGCAATCGACACGATTAACACGTAGGAATCATTAAGTATTGAAGAAATTGGCATGGTTACCTTTGCCTGGGCGAAAATTAATGTTCTTCCAGATTCTCTTCGTTATTCATGCTTTTTGTTTGTTTTTTGCCGCGTCGCAGAGCGCTGGGTCACGGAAATTTGCATACCACACTAGGAATGTTTGCCAACTCACAAAAACAACTTTCAATACGCGTCTTACTTAGCTTCTCTATACGATCGCCACAAAACTGTTCCTAGCTCCAGATTCTCAAACAATGCGATCTCGTCGCGTCTTATTTGGGAAACGTCGGATTCTGAGAAATTACTACAATGTTTAAAGCGCCGGAAGGTCAGGAGGTGGCGCGATCTACCGGTCACTTTTGGAAGAAGTTGATGATTTATTTCACAGAATTTCGATTTTTTGCTTCTTGTGAGATAATTCGCGGGTTTAGGGGACACATTAACACGGCGCAAAGTTTGAAATGTTTCATCTTTTCTTCTTAAATAGCTCAAAGAATTGTCAAAATGAATGAGCTCCAAGCGTGGCGCCAAATGAATTGATTTGGTCGCCTATGTGCCAACAACGATAGTCTGAATTCTAGAATTAGAGCTGTCCCAAGATATCATTGGCCGTCTGGGGGTTGTGGGATCCGCATAGTTAGGCACGTGTGCAGTCGCTTCGAGGCCACTTCGCCCTAGCCGTATCGACCCTCGCAGTCGACAGGTTTAGGGACGCACCTGCCTCGGTCACTCGGTGTCGGAGTCTCCGACCCGCCCTTCCATCTTCACCCCTCCCCTCCGACCCTTTGGTGGACAGGACCAGCGCGCTTCACCTCTCGGGTCCTCCGACCGCCCTGCCCTCCCCGTCGCAACCGCCTTCGGTAACCCCTTCTCGCAATCCCCTTTCCCCTCCCCGCTGTCCCCACCGCGCATTCTCGCCGCCTCTCATCCCTGACGTGCTCCCCCGCTGATCACTCCATCAACCCGGCACCCATCCCTCATTCCCGTCATCATTCCCACCACTTATCATTCCCGACACCTATCATTCCCGCCATCCCTCATTCCCGCCACTCCTCGTTCCCGCTATTCTTCATTCCCAACATCCCTCATTCCCGCCACCCCTTGATCCCGCTATCCCTCATATCTGCCACTTCTCATTTCCCCATTCCCTCCACTTTCATTTCCGCTATCTCTCATTCCCGCCACTTCTAATTCCATCCATCCTTATTCTCGCAAACCCCATCCCCGTCATGCCCCTTCCTCTCCATCCCATTCGTGTTTCCCCGAAGCCGCAAACCCTTCCCAGGCACCCTCATCACCGCCTGTCCTTCCCCTCCCTCCTATTGCCCTCGTCCCCCAAAACAGCGCCCTCCCCGGGGCAGGCGGGAGCGACCCCGCTAAATTCGCGGGCGTCGCGGAGCGGGGCAACTCCGCCAAACTGGCGCGGCCGAATCTGGACGTTCCAGCGCCCACCCCCGCGGCGGCTGCGGGGCCTCCCAAATACCAATTTACTCTGCATTTAATTCCCTCGCGGCGGAGGCGGGGGCGCGGCGGATTAGGCGGGGCGTGGCGGGCGGCGGCGCGGACCGCCCGTGCGAAGGCGAGCGCCGGCGGCAGACGCTCCCGGCGGATGAGATGACTGGCTGGGTGGCGGCGGGAGTGACCGAGCTAATACACCGCGTAAACGAGCGCAGGTATGTTCAGGGGGAGAGAACACGTGAAATGAAATCTCCGTGTTGGCTCTTGAGAATGAAAGCTGGTGGACATTCAGAGAAGAGCTTTTTTGAAAAACTGAAATTTGAAGTGTACAATGATTAAATCCGTTCTGTGGATATGCATTATTTATAGCACAGTATCTAATTAGAATTAACCAGTTGTCAGCGAACGCTTATGTAATTATTGTATTAGCCAGAAAATTAAGTCGTCTTGATGCAAGAGGAATTTTTCCAATCCTCTTTTGTTAAATTCTCGCTAAAAGGTGATTGTAGGAATACGAAAATGAGTACGAGAAAGTAATTAAATGAGGAACGACAAATCGTAAATAAAATAAAAGCTCTGAGAAATGAGAATAAAAAATCGATAAAAAAGTAATTGACAATTGAATTTTGTAAAGGATTAACTGCACTCGAAAAACTGACATTGTGAAGAGCAATATTGTATAAATCACAAACCCGAAGTGCTGGTGCGTAAAGATACACAGAAGTCTGCGAAAACAAGTGATATAGTAAAGTAGATATTCGCTTTTTAATGGAAAGTAATCTAAACTCTTTGTGTGAAAAAAACTGAAACTTCCAGAAACGAAGAGTAATCGTGACTATTTAGTATCTATATAACAGCCGGCACATAACTGCTTCCCGGGTTTTCCAGAGGGTAAGCGTCGTGCCTGAGGGAGTCTCTTTGTGAAGCGTACAGCAATCTTCTTTTAACAGCATATCAATACCTCTATTCTTACCAAATGAAGTCGTTAAATCGATGAATGTCTGTCTGTAACGACCGCGACATTTACTGTGCGTTATTGAGCTTGAAAGGCCACTGAACTTAGACGTCCTGCTAATTCAGTGGTAATATTGACCGAAATAAACGGAGATTCCGATTATTCGTTGATGGGTTTTAGAGAAATCCTCTGTATTTAGAGACTTCTATATTTATGCTCTGGTGAAGGGAGGGCGGTATGGAAGGGGGATTGTAAGGATAGCAGTTCCCAAGAGAAGTGACACATCTCAAAGATCATAGTTTTTGAGAACAGATGTAGTTTGGGCAGAAATGTTATATCGCGACCAAAGGTAATGCATTTTTTGCTCTGTATACCGGTTGCCTTGTGAACTTACTTTGTGGAATTTTTACTAGCAATATATACCACTTACTAAAAAATATTTCACTTACTAAAAACATAATTTTTGAGATGTGTCACGTCTTTTACGCTAAAGATCATGCATTTTGCAGTCACAACAAGTATAGCAGGCGCTAGGAAACAAATTAGTGTATTCTCACGGGCGTGCCTAACAATTCGCATTTATCGAAGACAAGTCTCATTTCGTTGATAAATGTGTTTGTTATTATTATTTAATTACAATGCACAGTTGAAAACAAACCAATGTGAAGAGCACACCGTACGATGGGGAGGTTAACGGACAAGCAGGGAGCGTAGGTGAGCCCAGAGGAAGGGGGGTGATGATGAACCGTGTCTCCCTGTTGAAAATTTCAAAATGGCCTTAATTAAAACCTTGAATTTATAAAACAATTTGTTTCCGTGAATATTTTCAATTTTTATTGGTTTTAACTTGACGATTTGGAGAATGGTATTCGCTATTTGGGGAAGAAACTGCCCAAGGTATCTGGCAACCCTACAAATGGTTCGACGTACAATATGTTCGATTTAGTAATTAAAGTTATATTTTCGTTCTCCTTTTAATTCGTTTTATTTATTATCTAGTTAACTATGTGATATGTAAAAAAAAATATTTGAAAAGGGGTCTAGAAATGTGGTTGCCTTCCCTCCTCTGCTTTAAACTGCGCACGACTATGGAGGCCAGCATTGGGAGGGGTTGCTGGAGGCGGAGTGAACGCGCCTGGCAGACGCCTTCGTTCGCGCCGGCTGCGGCTGCTGCGAGGCGGTGTCGCAATTGCGCGCCAACTGCTGCGTGCGCGCGGAATTAACTCGCGCGATGAAGATTTCATATGGCGGCCGCGGACGTTCGCAGCTTGGCTAACGGCTTGCATCCGCCCCGCCCCCCGCCCCTTGTTGGAGAAGCCCCCATTGCTAATCAGCCCCTCCGGAGGCGGATTGAGGCATCGCCGGATCCTGGGAACTGGGTGGGGTTCGGGAAAAACAGGACTGTTGAGCTTCCCTGTAATATCAGTTTAGAGACTTTGTTTTCGTGAATTCCTCCACATATTTTTAAAGGTTTTGTTGGTTAAGAATTTATAAATTCATTATTTCGTTTACAAAATTTCTGTAGAACAGATAAAAACATATTTTTTTTCCTCGTAACTTTTCCAATGTACTTGAAAAAAAAGATTACTTTTACGGTCAACACAATTATAGAATCCTAGTTTTTTAAATTACATCATCCTTGCATTATTTATCAATATACATGTATCATTTGTATGTATATTCGTAAAGAATGCAAGGCCGCCAAGCTCCGAAAATGTACACGAACATTGTTTTTTAGCAGCAATAATAGTTTCTATATTTTTCTTTCAAAAATTCATTTCTTTTTTCTTTTACCTCTTAAAAGCAATTTAATTGTTTTTCTTGTTTACATTTTGATTGATGAAATATACTATTGTGTTTCAAGTCATTTGTTAAAAAACGTAGATTTGAACATTCTGAAATGAGAATGTACAAATTTCCGATTCTTTCATTCTGAACAACACTAATATTATAAATTCTTCCAATTCTTGGCAGTTGTTCTCTTCATAAGAATTTTGATTTGTCGCTTGAAATATTTTTTGCAAGTAAAATGTTCTCCTCGTATTTAGTTGTGCGAAACGATCGTCCGATAGTGAAACTAGTCGAAAGTATTCCCCTGTGAACTTTTCTGCTTGATAACTGCGCGCCGTATGCCCTGCCAAAAAGGAAGTTTATCGCCGCCATTTGCTTTGGCGGCGCCGGAGGCGACCTTCCCTCGCCGTCTTGGCGCCGCGTCGAGCCGCGCCCTCGCCCCGCGCCCTCGCTCCGCTCCCCGCTCCCCGCCGCCTGGAGGGCGTCCAGAACGACCGCTGGAGGCGCCATCCAACCCCGTTCCTTCTCCTCGCCATAGACACCGACCACCCCCTTGCGCGTCCGCGACTGCCGCTCTTCCAGCTGCTGCCACGGCCATTGCCTCTCCGCCTCTATCTTTTCCACCGTGTCTTTTTCTGCCACTGCCACTGCCTCCGTCACCGCCACTGCTTCAAACCGCCTCTACCTCCATCACCGCCACTGCTTCCGTCACCACCTCTGCCCCCGTCGCCGCCACTGCCTGCATCACTGCCACTGCCTCCGTCACTGCCCCTGCCTTGGAAACCGATTCTGCCTCCGTCACCGCCACAGTCTCTGTCACGGTTGTTATCTCCGTCATCGTCGTTGCCTCCGCCAACGTCTTGCCTGCACCACCTCCACTGCCTCCGTCACCACCACCGTATCCTAACCTCCTCTGCCACTATCTCCATCATTGCAAACGTTCCGGTCACTACCTCCGTTACCATCGCTGTCTCCGTCCCTGCTAATGCCTCTGACACCGCCATTGCATCCTAACCAAAATTGTGACCGTCTTCACAATTGCATATGTCCCCACTACTACGCTTTCACCTTCGTTGCCTCCATCGCCGTCGTCTTCGTTCTCGCTACTGCCTTCCTTCACGTCACTGCTGTCACCGCCACTGCCTCCGTCACTGTCCCCGCCACTACCTTCGTCCCACCACTGCCACCGCCACAGCAAACCACCCCGCCACGGTCTCCGTCCCAACCAGACGTGTTTCCCTCCACGGCCTCCGTCCCCTCCACCGGCATCGCCCCCGCCCTATCTCGTAGCCTGCGGGTGGTCATCCCATAACCGCCCGCAAGTAATTTCGCTTCGTTTCCTGGGCGGACGTAAAGCCATAACGTAAATCAAAGCGAGAAAAGTGGATTTCGATGACAAGAAAATAGAATTACGATTGTCTTTCTGGAGCGAAAGCTTGGGTTGCAGTGGTCGGCTGAAATGCTGAGAAGAAGGCGGGGCGAGTTGCGAGTGGAGGGAAGTGGGAGAGTCAAAGAGGATCGAGGCTAAGCTAGGATGGGCGTAGTGCGTGGTTACTTGCAGAGGAAAGGGAGGTTTGACGGTCCAGATTTGTGACAGATTAGTTTGAACGGATTGAATCATTCTAAAAGGAATGAAGTCTGCGAAAAGGGTTCGGCGAATGAAAGTGAAACTCAATGAAAATGAGCCTTGCGCCGATAAATCGCCGAAAGCCATAAATCTGAACTACTGGAAGGGAAACGTGTGATGCAAGGAAGCCCGTCAAGAGAGTGCGATACGAGTTGCAATCGGTGGGAGTCGATAATTGGGATTTGTGAATGTCGGAAAGCAACATTGGGTAGTTGTATCCGCGCAGAAAGTCATATGAAAGTGCACTTATACTGTAAACGCTGAACTGGGATGAGTAGTAAAGTTGTTCATAAACATATAGCAGATGAATTGGTTAGGAGCAGCGTTGCTTGTTTCGGACGACTGATGTGAAAGAAAAAGTGAAAAGCGACGTAGGGAACCGTGCGTAGTAGAAAAGAAGAATTGTTGAATAAGACGATGCGTCGATTACCGATCAAATAGTGGATAACGTCAGGCGCAGGTATAGCGAGCGTAGGCGATAGTAGGCCGTTGGCCAACGAATGTTCGAAGCAGAACTCAAGTGTACGAAAGAATGTGAAAATTCAGAGCTGAGGTGAATGAACACGGAATGCAGAGGACAGCCACGCCGACGTAGATTTGCGGGAGGGGAGGAGAGAGATATAATTTAGCAACGGATGCGCGAGTGCAGTGGGAATAAGGACGCGGGGCCGGGAAGGGGACGGGGACGCCGCCCAAATGGGAAGCGTCGCGAGGCGCGGCAGGCGAAGGCGAAGGCGCCGGGGCTTGATCAAAAGAGGGAGCCGCCCTGCGGAGCGGACGCGACGGGGCAGGGGCCAGGCGAGGCTGTACCGCCGCCGCGCCGCGCCCTCGCCTAATTCAATTGGGCGGCGGTCCGCGGCGGCGGCGGCGGCGGCCTGGGCTGCGGGGGCGGCGCGGTTGCGCATGGCGGTCACGTCGCCGCCTGCCCGCCGGCCCACCGCTCGGTCCGTTCCCGCAGCCCAGGCCGCGGACCCGGGTTCGCGGCCCGTTCCTAATGGAGCGCCCTGCCCTACCCCGCCCCGCCCACCACCACCACCTTCCCAGCCCCGCCCATTCGCCATCGCCTTCGTGATTGACCGTGGCGCGCACCCCGGTCCACGCGCAGGTTGGCACGTGCTTTGCGAAGGCTTATGCGCTTTCCACGTTGATTTGTAAAGTACATAATCCTGTATTTATTTTTTTCTCTTCATTTGTTTGCCGATGACAATGGCCTAAGCGGTTTGAGAGTGAGATGACCTCAATACCTCGTAATTTTCATTCTGCCTTGTAGCTTTCATTCCGGCATGGGGCAGAAATATTTTTCCCTTGTCTTTCGTTTACGTCACAGAGGGTCATACGTTCTGCTAACATCAAATTCGAGGAGCCAGGAAGTGTCTTAACGTCGACTTCATGTTCATGATATGCCGTTTAAAGGTGAAACCTTATTGACTCGGATAGGAAAAATCCAGAAAACAAGTAAATTACCTAATAATATTTCTCATAATTAAAACTAAATTATTTCCTGTTTTCATAGTTGCATCTGGATTTTTTCTATTTTTACCAAAAATATGAACACAATGAAAAACCAATAAATCATAAAATACGAACATATATATATATATATATATATATATATATATATATATATATATATATTGTGACATACCTGGTGATGCCGGGTATTTTCACTGCAATACAACACTAAGAGAGGGTGTCTTTTACGTGAATGGGTCCCTGGATAAGTTGGTGCAACGTTGGGGTGGTTAATCATAAATTGAAATACAATTATAAACAAGATTTATTTTAAATCAAATTAGTTATTTACATAATCAGACAACGTTTTTACACTCTGCCTTGGTACCAAGATTAAGAGTGAAATGCATTTCTCATACCTGCGGGGCCCCGATCGAATACCTATGATGCTCGTAGGACCGCTCGCGCCGACAGGATTGTCGACCTCTGCTACTGCTGCGGGCCGTCAGCGCCGGATGGCGTGGCAATCGCCCACGGCCGATGCTCCAGCAATTCTTCCCCGATCAGAATCTTGACACCTCGGCTTCGCACCTTCCTCGAATCACTGTCCGTCAGTGGGTTCAATTACACAACCCGCGCCTACTCTGTATACTGGTCACAGTTTTGTACCGCGCAATTTCAAGAATGTTTCCACCGCGCCAACTAATAAGAACAACATCAATTATTCTACCAACACTAATCTTTCACTATACTGATACTTCTAATGTTCTATTTACACGTCAATTACTCTGCGGTTCCTAATAGCACGTAAAATACGTCGCAATGTTATATGCGTCCATACACCGGCGGAGAACTCTCGCCGCACGTCCGCACTCGTCGCCGCTCTGCTAACGTCTCCCTGGTCAGCGCTCTGCCAACGGCTCTCGTCCGCGATTCTCGTAACGAACTTTTGCACGTGCGCGTTGCCCAGTTCTCACCGAAATTCACACGCTGGTCTCCCCGGCGGTGGCACCGTCGGCGGTGGCCGCGGTCGCTCGCCGGCCCCGGCGAGCCGCGCTCGGCGCGCGCACCGCGCAGTCCAAACTAGCGATTAATTTCTTACACTAATGATTTAATTAGTGTAATGAAACACATATTCTGGGTTTCATCACCCCCCCCTTTCTTTTTTTGAATTTTTTCCGCTTCTGGAAAAATTCACACTAGTAACATCGTCACTGCCGATGGTTGCACTCGTTTGCATATTGCTCGATGCCCTATATACACTTATAACTTAAAATCGAATTAACATGTGATTACTTATATTAACACTAATCTTGCACTTATTTACACTTCACTATTTTCCATCCATGTTGAACCAGGTTTCCGATTTGAAGCTTGTAATGTCCTACTATGTCTTGTCTCTTGTGCGACGGTTCATTCCCATTTTGCTGACAGTGATTTCCTGAATCACAGTTGTAGGACATAGCTTCCAGCGTGTTGAACACATCTTGATAGGTATCATCCCATTTCCAGCTACGACCTCTTCTACGTTTGTACCAATGGTTGACCATACCATCACTCTTCCCTTGCCCCTGACTTCGTTCCATTTTTGACCTGCCTACATCTCCTTCACTCCCATTCGTTGGGGCGTCTGCAGACATGAAGTTGTACCCCTCCAATATCTTCAAACCCTTTCCTAAATCGGTATGATCTGCTCTGCTCAGTAGGCTTTGCACGGTGACAGGATACTGTCGCGTTGACATGCAAATAATTCCTTGATATTTTATAGGAGCAAATAATGTTTTTGGCTCCATAACGCTCTTCGTTCTGTATTCACTACGACTTCCCGTGATGTAGTTGTGATGGCCATTCCTCTGGTCGCTCTTGATGTTTATTTGGGTTTCTTCATTCCGCTTTCGTACAGAAATCTTGTTTTCAAATTCCTTCAAAAATTTCGGAAATATACCAAAATTCTCTGCCCATGTCCTGGCGTTCTCTTCTAACATTGGGTGTAATAACTGGATCTTGTATCCTTCCAATATGTTGTTTGATGCTAGGTGCCGTTCTTCTGCTCGCAGAACTACCTTAGGGTTTTCCGCCCCATCTCCCAGAGATTTCATCGACTTTGGAGGCATAATTGGTGTCACCCCATACTTGACACTTGGCGACATTTTCCCGTCTTCTTCCTGTTTAAACTCTTCTTGTACTCTTTTCTCTTCGCACCCTTGTATATTTTCCATAATTTCTTCTTCTACTATGCGCTCCATTTCTTCTATTTTCATTTCCATTTCTTCTTCCATTATTAACTTCAATTCTTCCGTTTTCACTTTCACTTTATAAACATCCTCCTCGGTCTCGATTTGGACCTCCACCGTTTTGCCCTCCGCTGTCTTGACTTCCTCATGGATTTGGTTCGTCATCCCCTCGTTTCTATCTGTTACCGCTACCCTAGCATCTACTTGATGGCATGATTGAAATTTTAGCACCTCATCTTTCCTATCCAGTTCCTCCGCTTTCCCATACGGTTTTTCGCATATTTCGATGAGCTTCCTATTCCGTTCTTCTGTGATTCTTCCCATTTCTTCTGCCGGCTTCTTAATCTGTTCGTCAACCACCTTCCCGTTCTGTTCTTCTATTAGTTTTCTATTCCGTTCCTCCGCCTTCCTATTCTGTTCCTCCTCGGATCTTTTCTGTTTACCTAATTCTTTGCTCTGTTCTTCCGCAAGCTTCTCAATCTGCTTCTCCGTTTGCTGCCTCAGCTGTTCTTCTAATGAATCTTCTGCCATTACGCCCGTACACGCTTCGTATTCTTCGTCCATCCCCAGGTCAAATCCTACCGCCTGGCTCCCCAGTTCTACCACCTGCCGTTCTAGATCTATATTTGCTCTGTGATCGACCAGAAAATCCGTCCCTATGATTACCGAATACAATAATTTTTTGACTACCAGGGCCACCATCTCGTATACTTGGTTGCCAATCCTGGCTTGAAACATGATTTGTTTTGTGATGGGGCTTGACTTCTTCTGAGTTGCCCCAATCACATACGCCCTATTCATAGGCAAACACATTACTTCTTTTCCTGTTGCTTTTAACTCCTCATACATTTCTTCTGATACTACTGTAGTCGTGCACCCTGTATCCACTAAAGCTTCTTTAATTATACCTTCACATTCTATCGATATCGTGGGACATTTCCTGATTCTGACCGCTGAGTTCTTACATCTCCGCCACGGTTGGGTATCGTAGGTTACCGGCTGCATAGCGTTTATGGAGACCGCGTTTACGTCATCGATTTCCGCGTCCGCAATGGGGCCACCTATCACCGCGGACTCTATTAGTTTAAATAGTGTCCTTGATCACTACTTGTGCTAGGCTGTGCTAATCGGTCGGGTGCATTCCCGCCCCCGCCTCGCGTCTCCGTACGGTTTGAATTAGATCTGTTCCAGTCCGGTCTCTGGTTCCCCGGCTCTGGTCTCCATCCGTCTCCCCCTCTTCCGCGTTGGTTTCTCTGGTAATCGTTGCTCCTATCATTCCCTTGCCCCTGGTTACGTTCCGATCTAACCATATTAACATTCCCTTCATTTCTGTTCTTTGGTACGCCTGCAAATGTCAAGTCGTACCCTCCTAACACATTCTGGAATCTTTCCAGGTCGGTGTGCTGCACACTACGTAAAAGATTCTGCACCGTATCTGGGAACTGTCTTGTCAGTACACATATTATTTCCTGATCGCTCATCGGTGAGGATAGCGTTTTGTATTCCATAATACGCCTTGTTGCGTATTCCCGCAAACTTCCCATTGACTGGTTGTAATGATTATTCATTAAGCTGATTTTAAAATTAATTTGAATTTCCTCATTCCAATACCGCTCAAGGAATCGATCTTTAAATGCCTTTACTGATTCGGGAAACTTATCAAATGTATCGGCCCATATCCTTGCGTTGCCTTCTAACATTAAATATAATAATTGTATTTTACACCTTTCCGAAGTATTGATAACATCTAGATGTCGTTCTGCTGCCTTCATAAATATACATGGATTTTCTTTCCCGTCTCCTGAAAATTTTAGTGATCTTGGAGGGGTAAATGGTACTGTCCCGCTTGCTGCAATTGGGGATGCCTTGCATTCTTTTATTTGTTCAATCTCTGTTCGTAGTAACACAACCTTCTCTTCACATTCCCGCTTATTCTCCTGCATTTCTTCCTTGACTACCGATTGTATCCTCTCAATTTTCTCGTCCTGCTTAGCGGTTTTAGCATCTAGTTGTTGGAATAACTTATTCTTCAAATCCCCCCCCAGACTACTTACTTGGAATTCTAACTCCTTTTTCTGTTTCCCTAATTCTTCGGCAGTCCATTGCTCATGACTTTCTACCCGCTCCGTGATTTTAGTCATCTCATTCTTCGTTAACTCCATTTGTTCTTCAGCGCGTCCTATTCGCCCCCCTATTGCATCTAATTTCCTATTCTGTTCTTCTGCCAGCTTCCTAATCTGTTCCTCTGTGAATAATTTCTGTTCGTCTAATTTCCTGTTCTGCTCTTCTGCCAACTTCCCAATCTGTTCCTCGACTTTCTTATTTAATTCTTTAGCTAACTTCCTGTTCTGCTCCTCTGTGCATATTTTCTGCTCCTCAGCTGACTTCCTAATCTGCTCCACTGTGGATATTTTCTGCTCCTCAGCTGACTTCCTAATCTGTTCCACTGTGGATATTTTCTGTTCATCTAGTTTCCCATTTAGTTCTTCAATCAACCTCCTATTCTGTTCTTCAGCCAACTTCCTACTTCGTTCCTCCCACATCTCCATCATTTTCTGCATAACGCCTAAATTCATATCTTCTCCACCCCCCCGATTTGGAGTTCCTACTACCTGGTTCATCGGTGTTGATGTGATTTCTACTTCTCTATTGAAGCTATCCCCTGACGTATCATCTAACCGGCTTCCAATGCCACTATCCCTGCTTTCCGATGACCTGCTGTTATCGATTCCTCCATCTATTTCCCCTACTTCATCCGCCTTTTCTTCCCGGTCCAGCACTACCTTTTGCGCCTCCATCCTGTTGCTTTGAGCTGTCCGATCGATTCTCACTACACTAAAATACCGCACAAATTTTCCACTTGCCTCACCTACCAACGATATCACAGTTATCCTATGAAGTAACTATATCCGCCACAACACTGTATCCTTCGTGAATGGATTAATTCACACCTATTTCAATTGCTAACTAATGACGGACAACCCTCACTCACCACCAAAACACAATAACACTAATTTAATAGCCATATAAATTTCCACTCACCTACCAATGCATAAACATAATCCTTACAATACATAATATTATTACCATTGAAACACATATACACTGCTAATAGACTCATTAATACTATTACACAAAAATGCTTTCAAATTATAATAAATCCCTTATTAATTGAAATTACTTTTCAACGCACCTATTGCTATATTATGTACATCATCATCATTCACATTTGCATGTCATATCTCCTCCCTGAATTTTCCTCAATAATATAATATAGATATTCACAACAAACATTCACACTGCTGGTATATATTTCCCAACCTGGTATCTTTTCTAATAAATTCCCCACACTTTACCATCACCAATAGATAATGCACTACTGAGTGAATGTTCCCAGCAAAAAAACAATTTTGTGCATAATTTGTACAACACTATTAACCACCTTTATATTCTCATAAGAATTATTACTACTTCCCCATTTCTTTGATTTCCATGTTATAAAAAATTGCCAAGCAGTTCAAATATTATTAATATGTCTTACAAAACTTGGAATTCTATTACATTATATTATCTGTAACATGTACATGTATAGCCTTCATAACCTCAGTAACTACAATATTAACTATATATTGGATGCTCACAAATAATTGCCTATGTCAGCCCGCAATTAATTACGCAGCAACATTTTTGTAATTATCAACATTTCATTATGCTTACTTGACTTGTGCATGTTTTTGCTAACACATGTATTGTTATTTTTTTTTGTACTCTATAATAATACACTTTGCACTGCCTGCTTCTCATCTATACCCTGCATTACTATACATCAATTACATGCACATTATTTTCCAACATTTCACCAACTTTCCTAAGGCCACATTTCTTAACTATACGTTTTCCACTTGTTCGGGCGCCAGCTGTGACATACCTGGCCATGCCCTTAATTAATTACACACCAAAATTTCTGTAATTATCGAATATTCATTATACTTGCATGACTTATGCATGCTTTGTTAATACATGTACTATTACGTTTTGTTCCTTATAATAACAAACTTTACATTGCCTGTCTATTATCTTTAACCTACATTACTATACATCTAATACATGCACATTATCTTCCAACATTTTACCAACTTTCCCAAGGCCACATTTCTTAACTGTACGTTTTCCACTTGTTCGGGCGCCAGCTGTGACATACCTGGTGGTGCCGGGTATTTTCACTGCAATACAACACTAAGAGAGGGTGTCTTTTACGTGAATGGGTCCCTGGATAAGTTGGTGCAACGTTGGGGTGGTTAATCATAAATTGAAATACAATTATAAACAAGATTTATTTTAAATCAAATTAGTTATTTACATAATCAGACAACGTTTTTACACTCTGCCTTGGTACCAAGATTAAGAGTGAAATGCATTTCTCATACCTGCGGGGCCCCGATCGAATACCTATGATGCTCGTAGGACCGCTCGCGCCGACAGGATTGTCGACCTCTGCTACTGCTGCGGGCCGTCAGCGCCGGATGGCGTGGCAATCGCCCACGGCCGATGCTCCAGCAATTCTTCCCCGATCAGAATCTTGACACCTCGGCTTCGCACCTTCCTCGAATCACTGTCCGTCAGTGGGTTCAATTACACAACCCGCGCCTACTCTGTATACTGGTCACAGTTTTGTACCGCGCAATTTCAAGAATGTTTCCACCGCGCCAACTAATAAGAACAACATCAATTATTCTACCAACACTAATCTTTCACTATACTGATACTTCTAATGTTCTATTTACACGTCAATTACTCTGCGGTTCCTAATAGCACGTAAAATACGTCGCAATGTTATATGCGTCCATACACCGGCGGAGAACTCTCGCCGCACGTCCGCACTCGTCGCCGCTCTGCTAACGTCTCCCTGGTCAGCGCTCTGCCAACGGCTCTCGTCCGCGATTCTCGTAACGAACTTTTGCACGTGCGCGTTGCCCAGTTCTCACCGAAATTCACACGCTGGTCTCCCCGGCGGTGGCACCGTCGGCGGTGGCCGCGGTCGCTCGCCGGCCCCGGCGAGCCGCGCTCGGCGCGCGCACCGCGCAGTCCAAACTAGCGATTAATTTCTTACACTAATGATTTAATTAGTGTAATGAAACACATATTCTGGGTTTCAATATATATATATATATATATATATATATATATATATATATATATATATATATATATATATATATATATCGTAATATCGTACATATTCTAATAAATAATCTAATAAAATATCGTACATATTCTGAGAGAGAGAGCTATATATGCTCTATCAAAGCTACTACTATTCATCGGGCACTATATTTTGTGTCAAATACTAAAGGTTTGAATCCGTTTTTGTAATTCTCACTTTAATTTCTTCTGTCGAAAAGATTTTGTCTGTTGCAGGGTGTCTTGTATAGTGCACTTGAATTATGCTTATTTCTGTCCGTTATGTTTGAAGTTAAAGCAGCTAAGCAGCTAAGGCAACTCCGCAAAATTATCTTCTAGAACAAACGAAACGACACTGTCTTCAGGAGTGGCACCTTCACAAACGGTTCAGCCTGCGAAAAACTTCGAAATTGGTATGGCTCTTTGCCGTTGTGGAATAGTCTATTCTAGAAAGTTCTTCACTGTGCGGGCGTGTTCAGGAACCCTCCCTTCTCTCCCGACGCTGACTGCTGACCACCGTGTTGGGGATTGGCCTCGCTCTCTGCCCGCCCTCGTTGTCCTCGCCTCATCAAGCCTCCGAACTCCCCTCCGCCGTTCCCTTCTTCATTTCCCCGCTTCACCGCCTCGACTCATCTCCATCGTCTTGAGCCGCCCCGTGCCGTCCGTTCGCCCTCATCCGCCGCAGCCGTCTTCGCCCCTGCTGCCACCGCGCCGTTACGGCGACCGCGGCCAAGTTGGAGCAATTAATTAAGGCGTTACGCGTATTCGGGCGGCGCAGCTGCGGGCAAGTGTTGTCGCGGGGGCGCGTTGCCGCCCCGCCCCCGCCCCGCCCCGCACAGCTCCGCCTCGCCCCGCCCGCGCTGCCGCTGTCGCCGAGGTTTATCGGGGCCTCCGCGAAGTTTTCGCCGCCGCCGACGGCGTTCGGGGGCCGCAGATCCCGCGATGGATGGCGGCTTAGCGCGGTTCTGCGGCCGGGCCGGCGCCTGATCTACGGCGCGAGGCGACAAGTTTTTGTGCGGGGGAGGACAGACGGTGACCCGACGTGGGAAGTCGTCGGAAGTTTGTCGCAATTTCTGCGGATGAAGCTAATGTTTGTGTGCGATCTCGGGATGTTTTTCGATTTTGTGGATCCTGATTTGGCTGAGGTAGTGTGTTAAGTGATTAGCAGGAAGTCGGTGGTGTTCTGAATTGGTATGTGTTAGTTCAGAGTGAGAGAGAGAGCTAAAGAGGTTTGTCGTGCTTGAAGAACTATTTCCTTTGAAAGTAAAATACTTTTCAATACTTGATATATCGCTCCTTTTTTAATTATTAAAATAGTTTTCGGTCGTTAAATAGTGATGGAGATTCGGAATGAATGCTTTTTATTTGCCATCATTATTTTTAGCTACTCATCGTAATTTTTACCATCTTTGCGTGATATTACCTTACGCCAACTGTTATTAATGTACTTTTTTATATTTACTAGCATTCAAATGCTACATGCTACTTTTTGTTATGATATAATGTATTAAGAACAACATTAGAATTCACTGTTAAATGCTATTAATAACAAACGTTATATCAAAAGGACGGTATTTCACTGAAGTATCAGCGGATTATAAAACCATTTCTGTATTTGGTGTTGTTCCTGTTTTAATTTGTCTTTTTTTTAAGTATTTAATAATGTCATACGAAAAAGACAAGGTAATGCAGAACTGTGTGGCAGTTGGAACAGAACGCTTTTCTTCCGACATTGACGTCCACGTTTTATTGCACGCATGTCATGGATTTTCGAGACCGTGTCTATCGCATATGATTAATGTTTATTAAATTTACGACATTCGATTTGCAGGTAGCTCTGATATATAGGTTCATCCCATTTCTGTGGCCCATTTCGTATCTCGACAAGGAAACATGGCTTCCGGAGGGCGGGTGCATTCAAATTGGCACCATCGCTCACCGAGCGCGTATCAATCAATACAATTGTATATCATTCAGTCACTCTGTCAATTAAAGATGGCCATCAATCAGAATAAAATTTACAGCGACGTCGATTATCAAACGCCGGCGATTATTCCACGCGTAAACGAACTATTGATCCGCTGTCGTATATCGTAGGGAAAGAGAATGTATTGTATTTGCCTCGTCTGTATTGTACAGCGCGGCGCCAGCAAGTTCCATTTCAACAGCGGAAATTGACTTACACCCGCCTTCGTGAGTTCGCGCCGGCTGCGAGTTATCTCCTCGCGGAGCCGAGAGATGCTGCCCGGGTGCGCCTGAAGGATCTGGGGCGCGAATGCACCGCGCTCAGCGAAATCGTAGCGCGCTCTTTCCGTCTTTGGGTACGGGAATTTCCAAATAAGATTTGCCAAGTTCAGGACTATTGACTTATTAATTGATGAGTGATTCCGGGCACTTCGACCGCTAAAGTCATTAATCCCGTAAGTTTAGTTCATTTTTATTGTGAGTGATGGCAGCCTTATTCCTCCGCCGAATGGCAAGATCCGGTGCTGACCTATTCGTCAGCTTGCGAGGTTTTCTTCGACCGCGTATCTCCCACGTACGGGACACCCATCCCCAGTCGGGACAAGCTCTAATCTCCTGATTGGTTTCCAGGCAAGAGGGTTAGTGTAGTGCTTGCGAGTGTAAGTGTGTGTAAGTAAGGGGTGAGGATAGGAAAGGAAGATGAAGGAAAGATTGCACGCGGCCCGTGGTCCGTTTGGTAGAGTACTGCATCAGCATTCGCCTGAAGTTGATCGGAGAAACCAGGGAAAAGTACCGATCCGAAGAGCCGGCCGCTAGAATTCTCCTCCAGACAGCGGCTGAATTCGACCTGGCTTTGTCGAAAATCCTGTCACCGTCGTCGGGTCTAGAACCTTTGCACCTCCCGGTCAGTGGCACTGCAGAGACATAAATTAAGGCTCTGAGCCACCGAAGCCGGTAGTACAGGACGAGGTGACGTGAAGACTTTCACGTTTCTCAGTAGGGAATTTGAGCATGACTTAGAGTACAGCAGTCGACTACTGTAACCCTCTAATACTTCGAATTGCGCATGCGCTGAAGATCGATACTGCTGCCGATTTCTGTTGTCTGCACTGTGATTTACGTTTGTTATATATTTTGTTTGAAGGTGTTTTACGCAATGTATCTGTCTCCTACATCTTCATCACTTTCAACGCACCTTATTTCCAAATTGATATGTTCCGTTTGCCGTCTTATCTCCAAATTTATACATTTACTGATATTTGAGGTAAAGAAAAGGCATTTATAGAGCTTTTAAGGACATCTCCTGTTAACTTAATACGTTACTTTGTTTTTTGTTGTTGTTTTTGAATTAATTTGTTCAGTGCCATGTTTCATCTTTCCTTCTATTATATTTGTATTATATTTGTCTCAGGTTCTCTTTCATATTAATCAGCATTCCCCATTTGCGATATTTCCTTCATTTAATACCAAGTATTTGAAGTAATTCAGTAAATGAAAGGATATAAATGTATAGAAGTAAAAAGTTATATGATACATTGTATCTAGGACTTTTGATCGGCACTTGATCTCAAACGCTTATGAATCTTCATTACACAGCTCGTAGGAAAAGAATCAACATTATTTTCTTTCATACATCATATCCTATTTTCTCTATTTTCACTCAGTTCTTTTTTCCCCTCTTTCTTTCTTTCCAAAATCTATTAGCTCTAGTGTCCGTACTGTAAATCAGTCTGTGACAACCAATGTTGGCTTCAAGACGTCCCTATTATTTTCCAATATCAGTGTTTTATTAGATCTATCTTATCATATTTCCTGTGTTCACACTCGAATTGCATTTTTAGTCATTCACGTTTTCAGTCCATCTCATCCGGTTTCTTCATATCGTGTCATCTTTCGACCATTTGTCGAACTATTTAAATCGCCTTGTCACAGACTCAATTCACCGTTCTTGCGTGCAGATACCACTCTCGTGCCTCACGAATACTGCACCCATAAAGAACCTTTTGATTCCTAGACTGTTGGTCGCCGTTTAGGCCGCCAAAAATACTTTGTTTTAGTTTAATCTCAGGAAATTTTGTTGGAATAAAAGCTATTTCTATTGACCGTCTTTTTGTTCTGTTGCCCCGTGGATAGCCGTAACGTAATCATCCTACAAGTATATGCCTATAGAAAACTGCCAAAGCGCAAACCGAACAAGTCGTAAGGTGCATTGGTGGTACTTCAGGAAAAACAAAAGACTTGTTTTCTCCTCTCTGCCTCCGTTCATATTCTGTTCTCGTACCAACCCTTCGTCTCCCTCGGTTCTCTCTCCATCTGTCTCCCGTTTCAAAGGCCGGCTGCCACCGACGTCCTTAGCTCGTGCGCACTTGCTCCAACTCCTTCTCCTTGTCGCCGTCTCCGCCATCTGCTGCGCCACCTCCCCCCTCCTCGCGCCGCCGAGTGAGTTATGCTGATGCCGCGCTCGCATGCAGCGGGGGTGGCGGCGGGGGCGGCGGAGCCCAGCATGGGCCGCCTCAGCCGCCGGGAAGTTGCATCCCAAGCCGTACGTCTTGCCAGCATGATGCTATCCATCTTAGAGCGGGGAACGGCGGCGGCGGGGGCAATGCTCTCCTTGCGCGGTCCCGCGAGAAGGCCGCCGCCGCCCTCCGCCGCCACGTCCGGTTCGTGAACTCGGCGCTCCGTGGGCGCCGGTGTGAATTTATGGCGGAGGAACAGTTGCGAGGAAATCCCGCTCGCTGCTTAGGAATATAGTGTTGATTCAAGCGTCGCCCGCTATTCAGGCCGGGTGCCGTGCGCGCCCCTTCGTGCCGCCGCCGGCGCCGTGCGGAGCGCACATTCGAAATGCATTGGGGTTGCCGCGCCGGCTCGCGGGGAACCCCTGTGTAGACTCTTAATTGCTAATTCGATCACTAAGTAATTTTCGGTTTTATCGGAAGCCGTTGGAAGTTGAATTCTGGCGTTTTAAATATAGTGTCATTTGAAAATTGCTTGCGGAGCACCTCTCATCTCTTTGATGTTAAAACTTATATCGTGATTTAGTTTTTCCACGGATATCTTACTTTTATTATATTATTTACTCGAACGAAGACTGCGTTTTACGGTACGATTTCTCCTATTAAAGCTTTTTTTAATTGAAAAATAATTTATAAGTCTGGTTTCCTAATGAAAATAATGTGAAAAACAAAAGCCCACAATTTTTGCTAATAGAAAAATTAAAGCGTCTAAAGAATTCGTAGAATTCTTTCTTCACAGACGTTTTATAGTGTGATTTCAGCCATCAAGGCAACAGTGAGCCTGGTATGGGGTCCAGAATGAAGGTTTCAATCTAGTATTACATCCAGTTCTGTTTTGTTTTCTAACAGTAGGGAAGCCCTTCGCAACTACTATAACCCAGGATGTCGTCTGTCAATAAATCTGCTCTAGAAGAGAATACTTTTTTTAAAACTGTGATTGAACAAGAAAAACATGAACGACGATTCAGCTCGAACGGTTCTCTTCATCTCGATGCTTGGGGGCCTTCTCGGGTATTTTCGTTCAGAGCGCTTTCACGCGCGAGTGTATTAAGGCACGTGTTACGTCTGAGCTTGAAAATGTATATTACGTAGCTTCAGATACAGGAATTCGGATGCCTCATACATGATGCTTGTATTACTTTTGGGATCCTTACAAATTGGTTAAAATATTTTTGAATGTACTACGTCTAACACTAGTTCACACTTTTGCTAGTGATAGAAGGGCGTTATATAGGTTCTCCAATCATATATTATATACCTATATTATACCATAATTCACAGACGTATTTTCATGATTTCGACATTCTTTAAGTAAAGAATTATACCAATGTGTGTGAATTGAATATTGACGAATAAATTAGTAATGATCTGGTGTGAATTAGATTATATTGTTTGTATCCGCTCAACGTCAAAAAAGAAGAAAAATCACAGTTACCGTATTTTGTCAGAGGGGAAATTCATAAGTTCAGAATGAAAGTGAAACCGTGGTACGTTTTTTCTCCTAACTTCGATGAAGAAGATACGTAATGAATCGAGGAGTACCACAGAGAGTGTGTATTGGGGTTGTCGTTCTCGAATTTCCACATAACTCTTTACGAGGAGATGTAATACCTCTTTCAGCGCCTGAGGGTGTAAAAGGAAAATTTCTCGATTCTCTTCCAGGAAGCGAGTTGAAACGTCTCTTTCGCGGAATTTACGTGAACCTGCTCCATTCGCCTCCGGCAGGCAATGTAGGCACGCCGCTCTGTCCCGTGTGATGCGAGGCTTTGAAAAACGCACGACTTTCAGAGCTTGCTCGTCACACTACGTATAACCCTTCTCGTTGCCTTTGAGTTAGATGGAATGGGAAAATGAATGCGACGTTTTGAGAAGAGTACGTGTTAATACGTATCGAGAAATATTTGTTAACTCTAGTACATCTTTCTGAGTGTTCAGATCTTTATCCTCTACTTGCTATTTCGTATTATAAGTTGTTTGAGATAAAACTTGTTGTGGATGGAAACTGTTTGTGACCAGATGTTTGTTAATTTTGATACGCGCTAAACTTTATATATGTTTCGTAATTGCACTAGGAAGAGAAATTTGAAAATTAATGATTTCTGTTTTCTTATTTTGCAGGTACGTACCAAGGAGTGATAGAAATCTAGCAAGATTCGTGAGTATTTAAATTGTTTTCTTTCTGGAAATGTATAATATATGATTTAGATTAACCAAACTATGTATATTCCCATAGATAACATTATTTTCTTTGACACTGAAAATTAGAAATAAGAAATCGCTCACAATTATTTATTCCGAATGTAAAAGATTTTTTTATGGAACTACTTTGGATCAAATCAATTTTTACATAGTCTTGATGACTGAACAAGTAACTGCACACCTGAAAGTAGTATTTCTAGTAAGTTAATTCCTCAGAATTTTCCCAAAACAAAGAGAATGAGTGCTTATAAATGTAAACAACTTCAATTATTTCAAAAAATAATTGTATTGTTTCAAGGAAACTTTTTGAAATGTTTGGAAAATCATGAACGCAAATGTCATTTCTGAATGGAAACGAAAGTTGTATTTCATTGGAGTGGACTGCCAAATTTAATAAAAACTACATGTCGTTACTTCGTTTATTGGGATTAATTTTAAACATGTGCTGACACTTTTGCACCAAAAAATGAATAAATAACTTGAATAATTTACGTGCTTGTGTCTGGAGGTATCATCTTCCTCATCCTTCATCATCGCTGGAGGTAACATGTATAGAAAAGCTTCATGTGCTGTTTGTTATTTGTGATTTTCGATTAGGGATTTTTAGATTTTCATGTATCAAAATTCGCACATGATAAGAGAGCATCATTACACCAGCATCACAATAAACACTGAAAATGTAATCGATATGGCGCGTTACATTCGACGAAAATATGGTGTAGGGTTATTTAAAGTTGAACCGATATATAAAAATAAATATATTATATATATTGTGACGTACCTGGTGATGCCGGTACTTTCACTGCAAAAAATTACTAAAGGAGGGTATCTTTTTCGTGAAAGGGTCCCTACGAGAAGTCGGTATAACATTAGGAAATTTAATTAGTAAATGAAGTACAATCATGAACAGTATTTATTCACAAACCAAATTTGTTAATTACATGATTTAACAACAATTATACACTTTGCCTTGGTACCAAGATCAGGTGTAATACAAGTTTTATCATACCTTTGGGGCCCCAACCAATACCTTCGATGCTTGGATCACGGTTCGCGTCGGTAGGGGTCGCCGACCTTCGCAGCAGCTGGGCGTAGTCGGCGGCTGATGGTGTGGCGGTCGCCTCGGCTGGTGGTTTCTTGAATTCTTCCTGATTCAGCTCCAGGTACCTCGGTGTCGCACCTCTCTCTAATTATCTTCCGTCGCTTGATTTAATTTCTTAACACGCGGCCACTGCACGTGCTGGCCTCAGTTTCACACCACACAGTTTCGGTATTGTTCATACCACGACAACTAAAACAAGCGCGATTGATTGTTCTCTTGGCGCGGATCTCTCATCCTAATAACATTCCCGATCCCAACCTCACGTGTCTATTGTTTTGCATTGGCTACTATTCTATAATACACACCGCATGCTCCCTTTGTCCATGCAAAAGCGGCGAGCTCCTCACCACACGTCCGTATCTACCGGCCACTTCTCCGCGACTTTCGCCGGCCGGCAGCACGCCGGCCACGTCCTTCGGCGACGGCCGACTCGACCCAACTGACTCGTAACGGCCAAAGCTCCCTGTCGCTCCGTGCTCGGTTCTCAACCGTCGATTACGTTCCCACGGACGCCTCGCAGCGGCAACGGTGGCGGCGGCGGCGGCGGCTGGCCCTCCTCACCGCTGTCCGTCGCGCTGGTCGTGCGTACCGCGCAGTCGAAAATAGATTCTAATTACTTATGCTAATGTTCTAATTAGTATAAGGAAACACTATGTGTTTCAATATATATATATATATATATATAATATTATTCACAAGTTATAAGAGTTCATAGCGCATTGTTTGTTGGAGTGGTCAACAACTCGTGAACTTTGAGGGCTTTTGTTGAAGTTTATTATCAATGGTCGCACATGCCAGTGAGTGAATTAGATTAATGTTCAATCATCTTCACTGGTGTGGAGAGTGCTATTGAGGTGGGCCTACCTTTGGCCTCCTCGTATTCTCGGCTGCAGGCAGAGCTGCGCAAGGGAAGGGGCGAAGGCGTGGCGGGGACAGGCGGGGCGGGGCGAGGTGGGGCGGGGCGACGCGAGGAGTGGCGAGGCGAGGTGGGCGGGTCGTGGCAGGCGCTAGGTCTGGTGCCGGGCGCACCGGTGGGGTGGAACGTTAATTGAGGCGATTAGCGGCGCTGCCGGCCCGCGACGCGCGCTCTCGGGCGGCCGGCCCTCTGACCCCACTCCCCTCATCCCTCCCCTCCCCCCCAACCCCTCCAAGGCCGATGGGTGAGTTCCCTATTCGGGCGGACGCACGCCGGACGTAATGTCAACGCACTCTGTGACCTAAGCGTTCGTGCAGCGACACAGTTACATAAAAAAGTACGCGTGAACCCAGTTCCTATTAAATGCGTACCATTTTTGTTATAAGAAATGAGGTCGTGAATAGTTACAAAATGCTGCGATTATAAATAACAAAGTAATACTTTTTTTTACCTTTACGACGTACAGAGATGTGAGGTATATGATATGGCCGTTTTTCACCTGTTCAAGAATCAACGTGATTTGTAAACGAAGTCATGTCTACATGAACTGCATAGCAGTGATAATGGGATTAATAAACCGAGACTGGTCGCATTGACAGTTTGGTTAACAGTTGTAGTGATACATGGTTGAACATGCCACGTACGATTCCACCTCTAAGAGATGTTATGACTATTTACAAGCTGGTTGATGTAAAAAAATAATGATGAGTAAAAAAATTGCCATTACTCTTAAAGTTCTGTAAAAGTGCGAAGATTGCTGAAATATTTAATTAAGTTGTCAATGACAAAGTAACATTTATAGTCACTAGTTTTGGTAAAATATAAGGCACATAATTAAGCGATATATTTTGTCAATCAGGAAAGGTTGATTTCACACGACTAAATTGATGCCTTCTCGTCTCGTTTAAAGAAAACAGTATGTGATAGAAAACTAATAAAAGCAATGCTCTTGGCAAAACTACGCTTGAAATCGAACGAACGCAAGTCGTTGGTTACCTCTTTCCCTACCCGAAACCCGTGGAGTTCTTTGGCCGAAAGGACGGCTTTCAAACCATTTACCTTCATGAGGACCTCATCCCAAGCCACCCACCGAGTTGTTTCGCTCGTTGGCCAAATAAAGAGATGGTGAGTACTTCGATGGGCCGGAGAAAGGGCCCTTCTGCAACACATACGGCCATCGACTGTCTCCTCCTTTGCTGCCGACTGAAACTCCTTCTCGTCTCCTCCCTTCTCTTCCATCCCCCTCCCTACCCCGCCCTCTTCCATTCACCCCTTAACCCGCCGTCGCCGCCTCCGTTGCCCTCATCGCCTCTGCCGCCAAAGAGCGCTTTCGCCCTCCACCGGCCGTATATCGCTTCCTTAATTACATCTGGAAAGAGAACCGGATTTCATTGTCAGTCATTCCGTTTGGTCGATTCTTATCGCTTCATTTCCTGATCCCCTGCGGCCGGCGTTCATTACGCGGTGCAGCCCTCGCTCCGCCCCGGGATCCGCTGAGCCGTCTTCGCCCGCCCACGCCTCCGCCCCCCGCGCGGCCCCCGCTCGGCCCGGCTGCTTTGAACTGCAGTTCGCGCCTCTGTTCGCTGCTTTCTCTCTAGCGCCCGGGCCGCACATCCTTCAGATCTAGGCCACGAAGCATTTAGAATTCCCTTAACAGGTAGCGTGTGTTAGTGTGTGGGTTTGTGTGTGTGAGTGAAAGTGAGCTTGTGTAATAGGGCCCAGCAAGGAGAAGTCTTTTGGAATGAAGGAATTATTATTATCATCAGGTTCGTCAATACCTAATTGATACATTGACCTTCCGTGGCGAAGTAATGAAAGATTCCACTCAAAAGAATCGAGTTATCGTACAATGTCCTTCCTGTTTGTGACATTAGCTAACTATTAAATTGTATAAATTCAGTGTCTTTGCGTTCTAGTTTGTCTTTTAAGTTATTAATTCTTTTTCGTGACCCATTTTTTGGGATACGTATCTTTATTCATTTTATTCATTTAACATCTTCATGATACGACTTGCAAGCATGTGCGAAAAGATTTGTCTATGGTTCGTATTCCCTGGCATGTGTGAGCTCTTTGGGGCGCGACCTTCGGCCGAGTTCCCTGACCGTGTGCCCGTTCATGCCTTGTCCGATCCCCGACCGTGTCCACGTACCTGTGCCTGTCTCCACGCTTATGCCTGTCCCCGTCCCTAACACTGTCCCCTTGCCTGTCGCCATCCCTTTCCCCGTGCCTGCCCCTCCCCCGGGCCTGCGTCCCCGTCACTGCCCGATAGTCTCGCCCTCTATGACCATATACCCGTGCCTTTCCCCGCCTCTAATTTGTCCCCGTCGCGTCCCTTCCCTGGTACGTCTGATCCTTCCCGCGTCCCACCCTGTCCCACCTCGTCTCTCCTCCCCCACCCTTTCCCGCTTCGCCGTCGCACCGCGTCTCTCCTCCCCTCGTGTCTTCCCGTTCTGCCCGCCCCTCTCGGCCCCACCCTGCTCCGCCTGCCGCTGCCCCGACGCCGCCCAGAAAAACCGATTAATGCGGTTCGCCGTATTTACGGGCCCACGCACCGGGCGGATATCGGTAAGCGCATTACGGCGACTGTTCATTATTTCTACGCGGCTAAGACACACGTGAAATTAATTAGGAAGCGCGTTGCTAATCGAATATTCTGGTTTCTGCTAGTGGCCTTACTCCCTTTCCCTTTCATATGCATATACATACAAACACACACGCGTTCTCACCCTCTCCCATACTGCCACTCGTTCTTTCTCATACATTCCCATCCACACACCCTAGGTAGCTGTGTCCATACCCTTGATATCCTGCCGATCTTCATCATTATTACCGCACTTCTATCGGTTTTCTACCTCAGCCTCTGCTGTTTATAAACGAGTAATCCACCTATTTTCTCTTCTTCGTTATTCTCATTTTACCTTTCCCTAACAACATCCCGAACATCATCTCGGTGACTCTCTTGATTTTCTATCCTCCATCTAGTTTTTCTCTTCCTTTCACTTCCCGTTTTTGCCGAATATGCTTTTGTTATCATTTCAACTTCGTCAGCAGAATTTTCTCTGCTGCTCTTATCTCATCGTCCGCAATTTCTCTCCCGACCTGTGAGTGTTTCGCCTCCACCTCCACCTGCTCCGTCTGGTGCAGCGACTTCAGTCGCCCCATCGCCTCCGCCCGCGCAGTTTTGGACCCCCCCTGCCGTCGTCGCTCTGTGTGAATATTACATCCTCATTAGCCGCGGGCAGGGCGGGTAGGCGGAGGGGGTGGGACGAGGGCGGGCTGGCGACCGCCTCCGGCCGTTTGATCAACGCGTTCCGGCGCCGGCCTGCCATCCCCGTCCCCGCCCCCACCCGTGACCCCGCTCCCGGGGCTCCGCGCTCCCGCCATCCAACCGCTTTCATTAGCAAACCAAATATTTAATCGCCGGAGACAAAAACGCGCGGAAAAGGCGGCCTCCGCCGCTCGCGGACGTGGAGATTCGAGGCGAAGGAATGTTGTGAGCGCGCGTGTTTGATGAGTGGGGTGCGTTTGCGCAAATGTGCAGGTGGACTGGGAACGTTTTTGAAGTCACCGTGTTATCAGTCTGCGCGGAGAAACGTTTGTGGAATTGCAATGAAATTAGTGGTAGTGTGATATTCGATACTTACCAGAGACTCTTGTATGAGTATGCTTTTTTCGTACCCTAAGTACAAATAGAAATTTGTCAACATTCTATGTCAAATGCAGATAAATTTACATATTTTCATTCCTAGTGAAAATCCGGTCAAAAATCTTATTAAACTTTCCATGTTGAAACGTATGTACTCTCTACCCTGCAGTTCTGAAATATTCTCCTTTTTTATCATTCGTTTCCATGTTGTTGACCTTAGTTTGTAACGGTTGTGTTTACCATGAAATATTGTTAATATGTAAAGAGTCTGCGTACTGGGATCACAAACATTTTGTGTGATTTTGTGGGGTTATGCAATATACCAGAACAACCACGTAAAACGTAGTTCCTTGTTATATGTCCAGAAAAGTATTTATAACTATTTATAACAGCTGAACGCCTCAATTTTTAGTTCGTTTTAATAATTAGGGCTGTAAATTACGTGTAACGTGCCGGACGTGTTCAAATTTTGCATGTAGTTTTGATTCTTTGATAGGCTTGATCACGTTCTCTACTGGGGAGCGCATTTCATGCGGTGTTCGCCTTTAATGTCACGTGAGGGAACATGGAACGTGGTTTGTACTTGATGCGTGCCATAATAGTTTAATGTTTAGGATTGTATAAGGATCTATTCTTACAGAAGGATCTATTCACGAAAAAATTCACAATATTTCAATGATGTTATTAAATAGATTTAACTGCATGAGAGAATGACGTTTACACTTGCGTTACAGGAGCGGTAAATGTGACTCTCTACGATTAAAAAAATGATTTTGAACGAATGTAGTCAAATAGGCTATTTCAATGTATATATCCGAGTTGTTTACATCTGACGATGTTTCTCGGTTCCTCTTTTCCAGCCTGCTCTATCCATTACATCTTCCTCTGTCATTTTTCTTGTTGCCATCGCAGTCAATACTCCTGGTTTCCATGGTGTTGATGGTCTGCCCCGACGTGTCCTGTACGGAGGTGTGCATTTATATAATTCTTTGGGCTACCTCAATTCTGGCATTCTCAACAGATGTCCGTTCTACTGAAGCTGTTTTCATTCTACTGTATCTATTATATCCTTTTAAATTTCCATTTTCTCTTTTATTTTTTCATTGCGTATGTGGTGTAAACGAGATATTCTGCAACTTCGTCTCAAAGAGTCCATTTGAATCGTCAATAATCTCTTTTTGTTTTTTGGGGTTAGTTCCCATACTTCCGAGCCATACTTTTTTAATGTGAATGCTCAAAACAACTATACACACACAGGAAGAAGTAGTTGAATTTTCTCCTTAGTTAACGGTAAACGTGTCACCCATTCGGTTTTTCCACAATGGAAGAGTAATTTATTTGATTGTCCTCGTCGCTTGCGTCTGACGGTTTGCTTACATCAGAATCTGATGAGGAGTAGGGTGAATGACAAAGGAGCACACACAATTCAACAGGAGAGGTAACAGGAGAACCCTGAGGTACACCACCGCAAATCCGCTTTGTCCACCACAAATCCCTCCCGGAGTGACCGGGATTTGAAGCCCGAACCTCACAATGTAACAGTACAGGGTCGCCAGCTGGGAATGCAGAATCCCCGTAGTAGTCGGGTGGGATGTCTGGCGCCGTGGCTTCTACCTGCCGCCCACCCGCACCGTTCAGCCCCTCTCCTCCCGTCACCTCCCGCACCACCGTCGTGCCACGCCTCTGCCTGCTCAACACCATCCCGCCCGCCCGCCTCGCCCAACCCCGCCCAGCACCGCCCCGCACCGCCCCGTCCCGCCCAGCGTCGCCCAGCCCCGCTCGCCGCACCACATCCAACCCCGCCCACCCGTCCGCCCTCCCGTCCTCTTACCGATTGGTGCGGTGTGCGCCAGCTGGCGCGGGCGGCGAAGCGGGGGTGGGGCCCTGACAAATGCGCGTCGCGCGGCTAATGAGGCCGGCGGAGTGGGTTGGGGGTGGGGGTGGGGGGGCTAGCGCTGCCTCTCGGCCTATCCGCACCGCGCCACTGCCATCTAGTGCACAGTGGAACTAAACCAATGATACGACAAAGAAACTTTCCGCTATCGTCGGGATGTTTAGTGTACTCATTTGTTTGTTTTATTCATCCATTTATTTACTTATTTGCGCGTTTATAATTTCACACGTTCGCTTTATTCGTTCACTTTATTTCCTTCAGTCGGGATTTGTGCTTCGACCCGTTGTCTGTTGCAATTTTGGAACAAAACGTATTTACAGCTGGGTGCGTCTTCATCTTCTTGAACATATTTCTATTGAATTCTACTACACTGTCCATAATTTCTCCAAGCATTCTCATTTTTTATTCGATTAGTTAGGAAATGTTATTGATATGTGCGGCTCAGTTATAGAGAAATGACAAAAATAACAAAATTCTTCTCTAACGCGCACTACACACATTGTTTACTGTTTATTATTATGACTATACCTGTTCAAAGTCCCGTGAAGGCTTAAGGTTGCAAAAAGGGTGCAAAATTGAATTTACATATTCACTGACTAAATAATCTACTGGTTGTGATATCGTTACAGTTCAGTTGTTTCACATTGTTGCACAGATATGCCCTCGCATATCTCTTACTTTTCGCTCTCTCAGTGTTAACATTTGACTTGCATTTATCTAAGCTTTCGGCTTTACAGACGTAATAGCTTTGTAGGTAATTTCCCTTCTTCACATTTTGGGGTTTTGCTTGTTTTGACAAAGAATGGCCAAACACTTTCTTGAACGTTTATATTGTTACTCTTTGCTATTTTTTTAATCAAATTCAAATAAATTTTATTTTTCATATCTTCGTTCTGTATTCTCACCACAAACAGATTTTTGATGCTTTTTTTTCCTTTCCTCCTGAATCATTATTCAAGTCGTCCAGTACTTGAAATCTCTCTTGAAACTGCTTCACACTTATCACATTGCCGCATTGTTCCTCTCTGTGGCAAGTATGAGCCGTATTCGTCTCTCCCCTCTCACGTTTTATTTTCTCTATTTTTTTTACCTTTGGTGCATTTCCGTCTTCCCTCTGTGCCCCTTCGCTCATTATCGAGCTCATTCATTTCCCGGCCGGTTCTATTATCCTCGGACGTCCCCTTCCTTTCAGCGCTCCCGCTTTCGCGCGCGCCCTTCGTTCCTCCCGCTTCCTGCGCCCCGCGGCCCCGCCCCCTTCGCCGCCGCCGCCGCCGTAACCTTCGCCGGCTGCCGGCCGGAAGGTCGACCGGCCGGATGATCCGGAGCGGGACGACTCCCGAGGGCCCGCCGTTGACCCCTGTGCCCCCCTCCCCCTTGAGAGGGGGGGGGCAGGCGAAAGCGGTGCCGGGAGAAAGAGCTGGCGTCCGGCGCCGACACTCCCGGCCCCGCCCCCGCTCCCGCCCCCGCCGCTGGCCTAGCTCGGGCTCACAGGAGAGCCTGCCTCTGCGCGGCCTGCGTCCCCCCTCCCTCGGTCGCCTGCGCACAGTGGCTCGGAAGGAAAGGAAAACGCGGATATGCCTTACATCTGGTCAAGGTTTAGCTTAGGCTAATGTGTGGCATTTCCGTCGATCCAGATATTACGGTTGTAAAGTCAGGGAACATACACAGTTCTTCTTTTCCCAACAATATCAGTTGAGAGTACATTCCCACGCTTGGAAAGTCATTGAAATTGGCAAATTCATGGCATTTAGTATCAAAACGTTTGCGCCTACTTATATATCACACAGACTCACGCTTACTAAACGTCATATCTCAAAGACTATCTTTTGTGACACTCGTAACAAAGTACAAGATTGCGAGCCAAAAGCTCCTATATTGGAATCGTTTGAGGCTGACGACTAGAACAATTTCCACATCGGTTAAATAAGGAGAAATTTCGAGTGTCTGAAGTTGACCTTTCTTTGCATGACGCCCCTTGCAAATCCAAAACGTACGTAATTAGTACCGTGATTATCACTTGTTTCAAATTTAATGTACCCTCCTTTTTTTAGTGTATCCATGGTTGATCTATTTATTTTGAATTTAAAATAATCGCTCAGCGGCCTCGAGCATAACGCCTTCCAGTATCATAGAATTCACATCCAAGAGAATTCAAATCCAATACAAATAATCCAAAGACCAGTGCCAATTAATATAGTGACTTTACTTTTTTTCTCTTTTTCTTCAATTCTGCACACTGCGTGACTTTGCTTCCGACCCCGCCTGCCAGGACTCACAGTCGGCCACCGCCGGAGAAAGGTTCCCGCCGGACCAACCCCCGCCCCACGCCCTCGCCACTGCGCCCATCCGCCCAGCTTATCTCCGGGAGCCCAGCGTTTGAGTGACGTTTAGTGCCCTCGCCCTCTCGACCGCCTCCCCCGCGCACCCGCGCGCTCGCTCGCGCCCTCGCGTCGCTTTCGTCCGTTTATGGCGTGTGCAGCATTCAGTTACGAGAGGCAGTCGATGAATGAAGTTGCGCCGGAGAGCAAAGAAGCGCCGAGAGTGCTCGCCCCCTGCGTTTACTGGCGACTCAAATGCGCTTCTCTGTTCGCAGATAGCGTGCTGTTGCCGCTCGTTTAGTGCAGTAGAAATAGTGGCGTCCGATTAGAAAGCGGATCGTAATTTCACTACTGCATCTTGTGACAGTTTGCGAGACAAATCGCCGCTCATTTGCAATGAAAGGCCGTTTACGTCATCGAAATTAGGATATGGACATTATATTAGCAACGAAAACCTAATCGCTTGGATATTCTGCTTGTCACAGAAACGCCAGTACAAAAATATTTTTGATAATTTTCCATTAGATGTAGTCAATGTTGCGTTTATGTAAATTCAAGAAAACGAAGCTCTTATAATGTAGAGAATTGTGGTGTAATGGTAAACAAAGTACGTACTTAATTTTAGAACATTGAAAATTAACATAGAATTCGTTGTTCCCGTTCCATGGAAGTTGCGACGACCTTGCAGTTAAAGTGATAAGTTGGCTAGAATCGAGTCGTTTTGACGAGATTCAATCGGTAACCATTTTTCCAATATCTATATTTGAAGATTTTTTTTTTCTGCGAGAGCTTCACCGTTGGAACGACCGGCGGAAACTTGGAAATCGCTAGCGAAAGGGGGAACTCTAATCAAGCAGTGCGGGCCGATATTGATTTTGTCCCCCAGAATTTAATAAAAGCGCCTGATCATTTTGGGAGCGAGCTCGAATAATGTGTTTACCCGGTGCGTTTAATATCTGCGGGAGGCGGGCGCTAGCAGCCGCCTAAGAGACGGGCGCCCCGCCCCGCCCCTCCCCTCCCTGCGTTGTGACGTCAGGCACTGGGCTGCCTTATCAGCGGCTTGAGGCGGCCTCTAGATAACGTGATCTGCACCACAAATATTGGTGTTGTTTTTTTAATTGATTTTTCAGATTGTCCAATACAATGAGCAGTGACCAAAACGCTCTACATTTGTTATGATTGCTTAAATCTATTTCAAGTTAACTTATAATAATCTTAATTATTATTTGAGTGGTAAAGGTATGTACATGTGATTACTTTGGATCGACCCGGAGAATTTCTGTAGGACAGGTGAAACGGGAATTTGTTCGTTTTGTGGGATATGTGTTTCGAATTAAGACAAAGTCTTAGAAGGGTTACTTTGGGTATATTTAGGATGTTAAATATGATAATTATGATAAATACTGTGGTTGGTTATCGGTACTAATTGTAATTCTTTGTGAAGTTGTGTATTTGGGGATGTACCATGGAGCATTTGTAATAGTGTGGAGGAACTGATTTGGGACTACTTGGAGTTTTTTGGTATTCGATTTGGGAGCGCTGATTCATGCTGGGCATACAGATTGTCCGTAAGTTTGAAAAGTAGTGCAGGTCTCCGGGGAAATGATCAACTGAATAGGTGGTCAAATTGGTCAACTGAATAGAATAATGGCCGTTGGTCATTTGCCAAAACGCAACAATAGTACGCACTCTCTTAAATTTTTTTTATGCATTCTGCTTTCAAGTTGACAGTTTCTTGTATTTTTTTGCAACGATTAAGCGGTAGAAGGGTCAGATGGAAATAAGATGGAACTGTTAAGGAATTTTGTTAATAGTTAAATATCGCGTCCGTGCATTATATTTTCTAGAAAATGTTAGGTTTATAACGAATTTTCGATTTAATATTTATGAGATGCAACTGCCTTTTCACTATTGCCTGTCGCACACCATCGTAGAATATTTCCTTCTTATTCAATTACAGAAATGAAATGGTGTTGGTTTAATTGGCCATTAATATGAGGATTTTCAAAACTGTGCTTCCATAAATGTGTGGTCTACATGCGGCTTTAAAAATTTCTCAGTAATAAAAGGGTGTTCAGAAATAACCGAAATAGTAGAATTTCTTCCAATTTGACGCTTAAACGCAACTAGACTTAATCACCTGCAGATATAATTACAAATTTTTCTTGCGCTCCAATGAAGAAATAAAAAAAGCTCGTATGTTTCTCTGATACAGTTTTTCTGTTGCTGCAGTTTCGCTGTTCATTTATGCCGTTTTTGTCGCCCTCGTGCCTGGTGGCTTCTGGTCGCGAACGCTGTTGCATCTTGCCCTGCGGCCGTGCACATACCTCATCTCCACCCTTTCCCAAGGGATCTGGTCCATCTGACCTCTCACTCTCTTCCCCCGTGTTCCTGAGGCTCCGCCTTAATAGCGAACAAATACCACACGACACTGGGAATTGCCTTCGATGATTTACATATCGCGGAGGCGAAAGTACTTCAGTAATTATAGCCTCGTATTTCACCAGGTTAATGGCTCCCCTCTCTGTTAATAAAGTGCGATATTTTTATGCTCATTAAAATGGCATCCCGGCGGTCCTTAATGGTGGCTTTTGAGGTAACGTCGTCGGGGTCATAAATAGCTCGGCGGGTCCTGCGCCGGAGGCGGGGCGGGGGCTGGGGCGGTGGCCTGCCATTAACCCGGTCGCTCGGGGTGAAGGGCAGCGCGAGGGTGCAGGCCCTCGCCGCCCTGCCCTTTCCCGCCTCACCTTTCGTGTGCCACGCCCCCCTTTCTGCTCTTTCGTCCACCTTTGTCTCCCCCCCACCGCCCCGCGAGGGCCCTCGCTGCGAAGAGCGGTCATCTGTTTATGCGCCCACCTGCTGGGCCAAGCTCCGCTTATTACCCCCTTTCCCTCTCCTCGATTTCTCTCATGACGTACCTGACATACTCGAATATCGAAGTTTTCATTGTGAATCGAAAGTTTCAGTGACATTTCTTGGCACCTTCATTGTTATTGATATTGTCCAGATTAATTATATTATCGTTACGCTAGTTTATGCTTCCCAGGCAAGGAACGTACGTTAACTGTTGCGTTCCCATTAGTCAGTCACGAGGTTGCTTGCATGATGGGATTTCAATTTGTATTTGTGTATTTGGGACCTTCTAATTGTATATCGACAAGTAGGGTATTTAAATTATTTTTTCAGTAGTTTATGTGTATATTATTTTGCAGTTTTAGCAGCTTTATTTCTTGTAAAATTTTGTTTGCATTCATGCACGTATTATATGTCATACTGTTTTTTTCCTTCCCCGTAATTCTAACGTTCATTAAAAATTCTGCAATATTCTTAATGTTTATGTATACCTCAAAACCCTGCGACCTTTTGAAACCTTTCAATAATGTCACGAACCGTTCAAACAAATATAAAGTCCATCTCTTAAAAATGGTGAACTGATTCAAGAACTTTTTAAATTCAAAATTAGCTTATAAATATCAATTTATTAATATGGTGTTGAAGCCGTATTTTCTCTCTGAAATGCGAGGAAACTTATATAAGCCTGAACACTTCATTGACGCCACAAACATTATTTTCCTTTTACACTCGTACGATTTTCTGTGGTGTATTCAAGAATTAATAATCGGAATCTTCGTCAGAGACCCTCCATATCGTTTTGTGTACCTTGTTTATTACCTACGTAGCACGTAAACCTCTTCCTCCTTCTCCAGCGCTGTCTCCCATAATGCTCCTGGGCGGCCCCTCAGCCGGGCCGCCTCCTTCCCCAACGCCGCGGTGGCCGGCCTCTTCGCGACAGCCAGCGCGTCCCTCCCCATTGAAAACCGCCAAGTGTTTGCTGACGCTTTTCTCGTTTCTCCCAGCTTCCCCACCCTACTTTCCGCGTCCCTTCTCTTGCTCCGAGCGACGTCACCTCCGCTGCCTCGGCGTCCCGACGCCTCCTCCACCCCCTCCCCTTCCCGAGGCTGCTTGGGCCTTCCCCACCTCCTTCGTCTCCGCTGCCTCTGCCACTTTCCCTGCCGGCATTGTCTCGACCACCCCCCGCCCCGGCTGCCACGACTCCTCCACCTTAGCCTGTGCCCCTGCCCCTGTCTCTCTCGCCCCGCCTTGCCCTACGTCCCTGCCTCTGTCGCATCCGCTGGATCCGCCGTCTTCTCCGTTGCCGCTGCTGCCTCCCCGTCTCCTGCTCGACCTTTCGTTTGCTTCCACGACTTTCTCCTCGGCCGCCTCTACCGCCGTTGCCGCCACCTCTGTCACCGCCTTGGTTGTCGTCGCCGCGGCTGCCATTTCCGCGAGGGATTTTTTTTCTCCAATTAAAAGCGCCGCGTTTTGAAAGCTTTTCCTTGCACGGCACTTTTTGACAATGGCGCGAGCGAATCGCTGTTTGCCTTTCACGCTGGATGAATTACGTCGCGTTGTTACACGCCGCAGAAACATTCGTTGCGAGTCGCTGTGCTCAACTCGGCGCTCTCGGCTCGTTACCGTGTTTTTTTTACGCAGCAATAATAAACTCGACTTTGATCTTCTGTCCGTCGCTCGAGGTCGCTGCCAAGACGATCTTCGGACGGGCGGTTGGTACTTGAAATGAAGTTTCGTCTTGTAACACAGTCCTTGGCGCATCCATTTCGTTGGAGTTTAGAGTTGGTGTACTTATGTAGTGGGTGGACTTTTCATCTCACATTTACAGAAGTTAAGGTAATTCGAAATATTTAATGATGGTGAAGTTTATGTGGCTCTTTTTTAAGTACTTATCGTTCTCAACATCGCACTGATTTTTGTTTTCAACGTTTCGATATTTTTGGGGTAAATAATATAATTTGAAGATACTTACTGGTCTGGATTCCAAATCGTATGTAAGAGAATGAAATACCCCACGAACGTGACATTTAGAAGATTCTTATGATTAAATATTGTGCTATTTTGAGGATCCGATTTGTAAATATGATTATTAATATTGTGACATACCTGGTGATGCCGGGTATTTTCACTGCAAGAAATTACTAAAGGAGGGTATCTTTTCCGTGAATGGGTCCCTACGATAAGTTGGTATAGCATTAGGAAAGTTAATTAATAAATGAAGTACAATCATGAACAGCATTTATTCACAAACCAGATTTGTTAATTACACGATCTAACAACATTTATACACTCTGCCTTGGTACCAAGATTAGGTGTAATACATATTATCATACCTTCGGGGCCCCGACCAATACCTTCGATGCTTGGAGCACGGCTCGTGTCGGCAGGGGTCGCTGACCTTCGCAGCAGCTGGGCGTCGTCGGCGGCTGATGGCGTGGCGATCGCCTCGGCTGGTGACCTTGCGAATCCTTCCTGATTCGGCTCCTGGTACCTCGGTGTTGCACCTCACTCTGATTATCTTCCGTCGCTGGATTTAATCACTTAACCCACGGCTACTACACGTGCTGGCCTCAGTTCAGCACCACACAATTCCGGTGTTATTCTTACCGCGATAAATAATACAAGCGCGATCGATTGTTCTCTCGTCGCTGATCTCTCATCTTAATAACATTCTCGGTCTCTACTTCACGTATCTATTGTTTTACAGTTGCTACTACTTTACAAAATACACCGCATGTTCCCTTTGTCCATGCACTAACGGCGAGCTCTTCGCCACACGTCCGTACCTACCGGCCACTTCTCCGCGACTGTCCTAACGGCTGAAATCTTCGCCGTTCGCTGCCCAGTTCGTAACCGACATTCTCACGCTGTCCTCGCGGCGGCGGCAACGGCGGCGGTAGCGACCGTTGCTAGTTCCCATCGTTGTTCGCCGCGCTTGACGTACGTACCGCGCAGTCCAAAATATATACTGATTACTTACGCTAATGTTCTAATTAGTGTAAGGAAACACATTATGTGTTTCAATATAGATATTAATAATATTAATATATTAATATTATATATTATATTATATATAGATATCAATATATTTATTAAGATATGCTTTTCGAAACATGCTACCATAACGTAGACTTAGAATACTACAGAAAAGTATTTTGTAGGTGGTAATTGTATTATTTTTCAATTATATGTAGATACTGTATATAAATAGATACTGATATAGATATCAACTATATAGTACGTTAGTTTCGTTAATATTGATGTATCGATTCGGGAATATCATTAGTATTAATACCCAATTTCGTATCGAATACGCAATCGAAAATCTCTATCTCTCCATACCACATTTGTTCTGTACCGCGTCGCTGCATGTCACTTTAGTTCAGACACATTCTAGACCATCATCTGGCTCTGGTTATTCTCGCCAGAGCCAGCTTCCTGTTCGTCTCTTTCTTTACACATATATGTGCTACAGTAGCAATAAATCAACATAATGATATTATGTTGATTTACAACGGATTGTTGTGGAAGTTCGTTTGGGTTCGTTGCAGGCGCTTTAAAGTAAGCTCCTGAAAAATGTCATCTGATGTTCATCTTTATTTAATGTCTCCGGAAGTAATATATTTCGATAAGAAGAAAACTTCTCACTTCTATTTATCAATGCAGTGACCAGCAACCCGCTTCTCACAGCCTAACCGAGCGATGAGCAATTTATGACTAACCTTTTTTCGCATCCAACGCCAGGCAAATTAAAGAATATCCACGTCGTTCCAGAATCACTATCTTGACCGCAACCTCCGCGTATTATATGTGCACACGACGTAAATCCATGCATCTGGTTACCGACAGCCAAAAAATTGAACGTTAATATTCCTAGTTACGTAATTAAAATCGCACCCTTGCCGTATTATCAAATTGTTCATATTGTAGAAATTAACCAATAAAAGAAGCCCTAGATTCAACGTATAAAATCTATTCCTATATTTTTTTCATAATTCACTCTGACGGTTATAGAAGTGGAGCGCATAAATGTTCTTAATGGTTTTAATTTTTTTCTTTTTCAAATACTGGGAATAAATCCGAACCTCAAGTATTGTGTATGCAGTATTCATAGTAACAAGACTTACTAGAAAAAATAGTGATTACGGCCATTCACTTCTTATGTACATAATTCATTTCACGAGATTTTGTTTCGCCTCCACCTAAACCGGATCATCGACTGTCCGAAATTTGGACATACTACTGATTGATCGTATATGTCTCTGGGCGCGTTAACTACTCTGATCATTATTTCCATGAGCTAATAGCATGTTTTTATCACGATATTGTAGGTGTTCTTCCCCAATTGCATGTCGGTATCTGGCGGCGGCCTACACGTCGGCTTGCGGGGTTTTCCTTTAACCAGGTGTCTCCCTCCATCGGGGCCACGCCCCATTAGTGGCAGGCTCTAGGCTTGAGACTTGTTTTGCGACCTGTGTGGTAATGTAGTGCATGTAAATGTAAGCGTGTGTAAGGAAGGGATGAAGGTAAGACAAGGAAGGTAAAGGAAAGATCACGTGCAGTTTGTGACCTTTTTCTTAAGGTACTTCATCAGCATTCGTCTGACGTTGAAGCTACAAACAACAGAAAACTGCCGGTCAGAGTAATCCGACCGTTGGAATTCTCGTCCAGATAGCAGCGACTGAACTCAACCTAGCTATTTAGCTATTGCCGAAAATTTTGCGCTAGTAGACCTTATACTTCCAGATCGGAGGCACTGCAGTGACATCAATTGATGCCCAGATCCACCTCGGGTGGTTTGACATCCGGAATATTGACGCTCTACATTAGACAACCTCCCATAACCGCCACTCTTCCGAGCTCCGCATTTCACCGTTGCTCCGCGCAGCTGCCGAAGAGGCCTATCCGCCCGTTCCACGGCCGCCTAGACGAGCGGCGCGTCGCGCCCGCGACCGGAGGGAGGGGGCAGCGGCCGTATTCCTCGGAGGCGGCGAAACGGCCGCGTAGGCCCCGAGCTCGGCGAGGAGACCGTTTGCGCCCGAGGCGTTTACGGCGCCCATTCGCGCGGATATACGAAGGGTGTTCGTTGCCGCGCGCAAATGAATATAAACACCCGTAATACGCGCCGTAACGCACCGCGTTAATTGCGCGCGCCACTTGAGTGAAATGAATATTATTTCCTTGCGCCGGTCCCGGCCCTTTGTTGGGCCCCTGAGGGGCCCCAGGCGCGCGTTTCCGCCGGAGCGCCGCGTTTCGATAGGCAACCCGGTTGGGCGCCGCCGCGCGGCTGGTTGCGTGCCTGCGCCTGAGGACACACGTGATGGGAAGAGGAGGGAACATCCAAGTTTGCATCGTTGTGAGATGAAGAACGTAGATTACATTTTCATTATTAACTAAGTCTTGACGAAATTTTGAACATTTAATAAGTTTTTGTGTCATTGTGGGTGAGAGAATATGCACATATTTTTGTTGTTGAAAAGGCGGTGGCTTAAATATTATTCGTTCCCAGTGCTTAACGTTCGAGTTTCGTTGTTTAATTTGCGTTTAATTCCTTTCTCATTATCATTATCTCTCTCGTACCACGTGCATTACAATCACAAATAAAGAAAATCCCTCGCTTTGAATATTATGCTTCGTTCTAAATTTCATCGTCTTTGCTTTGATCTATGAAAGTAGCGTTTTCTCATTGATGCCTGTATCGTACATTTTGAGTTATTGGTAGATTAGTTTTCTAGACTGTGCAGAACTTGATTCTTAGAATTTTTAGTATGTTCGTCTTCCCTGTGGTTAATTTACAATACTATATTTTTAATACACGATGAGTGTGTAAGTCTTTTCCTTGGTTTTTCGTTCTTAAACTGAATTGAATATAACTCGTATTTGTAACTTACGAGCATTAAATTTTCACTCAGTGTTTTCCAAACGTGTCTATCCAAATTAAAATAAATGCTCATAGGTTTATTTTACTTTCTCCTCTAACTCCCTTTTTGACACGAAAATCAGTTCTGCAACTATAGTTTAAATCTGCGTGGTCTCATAAGACCTGCCTTCTAGCCTGCTTATTTTCCCATGCTTCGACCCGGCACCTCGTGCAGCAGGGACTGGAAATGGTGTTTACCGGCGTCATGTACCAAGAAGTGCGGGGTGGTTGTGATTTCCCTCGGGCAATTGATACGACGCCCGCCGCCCGTCCGGCCGACCGCCGGCACCCGCATGCCGCCGCCCACGTTGTCGCCACCGCCGTCGCCGCCGCCGCCGCCGTCGTCGTCGGAATAAACGACGCGAAGCAATTAGGTGCCGTAAAAGGTAATGGCGGCTCCGTACGGGCTATATGTTCTTGTCGAGGGTTTTAACAGCTATTCTACATTTTGCGAGTCGGCGGGGTTGCCGGGTCTTTCGTGAAAGGAGGCCCGGTCGGTGTGGGCACGCTACGCCGCGGAGGGCAGGGGTGGGGGCGGAGGCGGTTAGCGGAGCTGCGTGCTCGAGTGCTCACGGGGTTTCGGGGGCTGTCGGAGGGCGAGGACAGATGAAAAATTACGATGCGGTTTTGATGATTTTGCGTAAAGATACGACCGTCGTCTGATCAGTATGACACTTGGTTAGAATGCCCATCTCTAGCTTTAGAGTCAGCTATTTTTATGGCGTTACATTAATAGTGTATTATTTATACTTTTATCTCCAAAGGCTCTAGAGCCATTTTAATAACGTAATTAATATCAATTCTTAGGTATTGAATGAACTGATCGAGATTTCAACTAAGAAACACTCAATAATGTTAGTTACGAATTGCTAAAAGAACATGTGTTGTTATTGCATCATACTTTGTTGTTATGAAAACATTAGCATTAGCCTCCTATTCAAACGTTTGGTCGTCATCGTGTTATTATAAATATTGCTCGCAAAACCTTTATTTATCCCTGAATACGATTTCTGTTTGTCCATCCATTAAAAGTGTTATTATTGAAATGTAGGATTCGCAATATTTCTGTTTTCATATGTATGCGTTTTAGCCTCTCAATTGAGACACTGCGTTCAGGAAATAATAATTTCTACGTTCACTAGCAACCAGTAGAGCAGTCAGTGCTGCCATTCCCCAGTTAGTTCGTAGGTTGACCTACTTATCGATTTTCAATGCATGTAGGTTTTCTTCTTCTTGGATATTTGAATTTATGCTGGAAGAGTGTTACGACTGACATTCAAATTGGCCTTAGAGGTGGAATTTTATTTGATATTGTGGTGTAATAGGTTTAGCCTGTAACATGTAAATTATTTTAAAAATATAAATATTTTTCAAATGTGTTGTTCTTTGGTTGTAATTATTTGACTTTTCTGGTATTCAATACAGTGAAATAACATCATGAACTGGAAACTTAAATTGACGTTTGAAATAAAATCATAATATATTTAATGTCATCTTTTAAATCTTATTCCCGTCGATCGAATGGTCTTTTGAAATACTTTGAGGTTCAGAAAACTCGTGTCTTACTTTACAAAGCCAAAGTACTTCATTGCAGGTTTTTGTAAACTTCTCATTTAGAAAGACAGTGACCTCTTAATTTTAAACCGCAATTCCGTCAAAAGAATTTTTTTCAGTTGAGAAGCGTAGGGAATAGCATTTAATGAAAGACATCTGCAACGTTTCTTCCCAAGGTTCTTCTCCATCTGTGTCGCGTCTCTGAACATCGTCATTGGCCCGGTGCAAGTTCTGCCGCGGACATCGGCGTCGGCGGGGGGGGGGGGGGGGGGGGGGGAGCAAATGCACTGGATGGCCAAATGCCATTGGCTGGGTGGCGGTGCACGCGGCGGCGGAACACGGCGAAAGCGCGCGCGCAAGAGCGAGAGAGAAAGCGACGAGGAGGAGGGAAGGGGGGAAAGGGATGTTCGTCGATATGCAGATTTAATAAAGGAAACGCGATGCGCGCTGCCCGCCCGCCCACCCGCGTTCACAGCGCCGGAAGAAATTGGCTCGCATTTCTGCGCGCGGTGCGCTAAGGGTTGGGGGGGGGGTGGAAGGGAGGAGCTCGCCCTACGTGGGCGGAATGAAAACAATGTAACGATCAAATGATTCTCTTAAATGGAAAGCGTTTCGTGCCGTTTTGGGGCCGGAATACCTAGCGGGCGCCGCATGCCGTAATTGCCTTTAAGAGGGCCAGCGGACGCTGCGTCGTGTTCTCTCTTCGCGCGCTGTTCTCGTGTTTTTTTATAAGTCGCTCTCCATGTTGTGCCTTTAAGGGGGCGTACGCGTGAGAGGAACGTGGCTGTGTTTATTTCTCTCAAAAATCGATTCACTGGGAGTCTTTGACGTCCTCATTGATACCTGTTAGCGTAGATTTAAAGACATTTTGGCAGTACTTATTCATTTGATTTGCATTGATTATTACACTGAATCATAAAAACGTATAAAATTTTATTTTTTGATACAATGATTGTTCTTCGTTGTATATTCAGCTGAACAAATCCAAAACGTCTACTAGAGTAATCAATGAATTGTATGTTAAGAGTATTTAACATACACATCGTAATTATATCTTCGGGACTCTGTAAGTAATCTTAGTTTCTCAATGTCAAAGAAAGCTTGTAAAGTTTATCTTTTTCAAAATAAAAGCGGTCAATCTAGTGTTTCATGTTTCGCATCACATTTTTCGATTTATAAGAATTAAATCAGAAGTATCTAATTTTTGATTCATTTTATTTATTTTTTAAAATACTTATATCGCTATCTTCTACTGTTTCAATTAATTGTACTGTAATGAAAAAGGTCTTTATTTTACAATAAAATGTAAGAATATGTGATACCCTTTGCCTCGTTTGCTACACACAGTTTTCTATCAATTGTTTACATTTAGTGTTAATATTATTAGTTTTACACGGTAATAAATCACCCACATTGCGTTTTGGCTTTAATCTGTCCATAGGCCGTCTCTCACTTACGTGCGTGTGCTTCGTTTGCATTGCCTTATTACGTGCTATTGCGATCTTATCGTGTTCAATCAACACCCTACTAGCACCACGGCGCTCGATTGTGACGTCACATCTCGAAGGAAAGAGTCTTCTACAACACTCGAGATTGAGCAGACGCCTTTACGTGGCGAAAAGCCTACGACGTTAATCTTGTCAAGGCAATGTTTTTTTTTGTATAAGAAAATAAGGAATAGCTATGTATATTGAAATTGTAATAATACAAGAAATCGGTAGGATGAAAACAGTGCTTAGCAATTTAAGTTATTGTGACTCTCTTAATTGCTTTTTTTGGTAATTCCTCACACATTAATTTCTGATGTCAGTGACAACAAATCACTTTTATCTCTAACGCTCATTAATAGCTTCCCTTTCTAAGCACCTCACAAATTTATCAAAGGAAGAAAATTTAATATTTTGTACGTACATTCGCGCACACATGTTCTCGCAGGTTTTCAGAAATAGCCCGTCACACACTGTCGTTCTCCGAACTTCTTACTTTAGCATTATGTTCTTGTCTGGAAGTACTCGGTGTAGAAACAGCTTTAGGGCTCGGGCATATGGAAGAAGTAGCTCCATTTACTGGACGTCTCTGGTAAGCGACACTCAATTTTATGCCGGTTGTTTCTCATCATAACATTCCGAGACCTTTATTATGTCTCCTTCTGCGAAGTCTTCTTTGCTAATAGATCTTTTTATGTATTCTAAACAATCAAGTAACTGTATAGTAATATAATGTAATGTATTCTGTATACTATAATGTATATTAAAGTCATTGAATATCTCTCTCCAAGCTCGTATGTTTGTACTTATTAATTGAGCCTTCAAAAATCCTTCCATGTACTAAAATAATTGTTTTCATAATACAAAATGTATGAGAGTTTAAACAGTTCTTTGTTCTATTGCTACGCGCACACAGAATATTTAATCAATATAATAGGTTAAATATTCAGTGCACAAAGACACTCTTTAAATGTCTATAAAAAGAAAATCCAGAAATTTCTATTTGTTGTCGATTATTGTTGTAAAACTTTTTCAAATACATGAGCATGGACATTCACATTTTGCGGGCATTAGTACTGGTAGTACCTATAACTAACTGTATACTAAAGGCAATTTATGCAGTTTTAGTAGCGAGGAATAGTACATTATAATAAATACAACTATATAATAAATATAACTACAAGAAATATTTGTGTAGAAAAATGCTTAATGATCTTACATACCACTGTATATTTTGATGGAGTGAATTCCTGAGATACACACTGAAAACATTTTCTTCGACAACTATGACAATGTAGGCCAAAGGTCACATGACCAATGTACACTTTCTCTTCATACATAAGAAAATATTGACTGCAAGTATCTAAAGTACTGAACTTTATGAATTCGTCGCTCTTTAGTGTTACGCGCACCAGGAGCTTCTCGCAAAACTACTACTAAAATTCTGCTGATGTTACCAACTTGAATTTCCTTAACTTCAGTCATTTGGAAACTTTCTACTAGCAGTTTCCTCTCATTTAAACTTTTTTGCCAGAATATCTTGTCATCGTTTGATTAAAAACGTATTTTTGATTTAAATTATATATACAACAGCTCTTACTTCAACTTCTATCATCACATTATTATGGACTATTTTCGCTAGAGTGCACTGCCGTCGAAAAAATCATCTTCTCTTTCCTTGTTAATAAAGTTGCAGATGTTGAAAACCAACAACGTCCCCTACAGATTCGAGAATGTGCCATTGTGCCTGCTCGTGGTGACTCAATGCGTGGCGCCTAGGCCCTTGTAGAGAGGGTGTTGGTTCGACGCCCGTGACAGTTGAGCGCGTGGGCGGGGTTCAAGACCACCAGATGGCGATTGTTGTCGAGATGATGCTCTTCTGTCCGGTCCTTCCGTCCCCGCGCCGTACGTACGCCGCCGACGTACCGTTTATGGCCCAGTGACGCCCCGTTTTATGAGCCAAGCGCTTAACTTCCTGCTTCGGACGCCCTCTCCAGTTTCCTTCGCTCCGTCTTGGGGATGGGGTTCCACTGTACTACGCTGTCGGTGCGCTGGGTTCTTGACAACCTTTTGCTCTTTTTAATGGGGGTATTCGACATGTTCCACTTGGTCACAAAGAGAAAGGGAAGGATGTTATCGGAGAAAGAAGATCTTTTTAAAGGCTACACTTCCATTGTGGGCTGAAACTTGTGAAGAATGTTTGCCGGGAAAACTTTGAGCATTTTCCGGCTTGTCGAGGGCTACAGCCCCACAAACCTATTGTGAGATGTAAAACGGCAGTTGCCCCTAGTATGTTGTTGTTTAGTACGATAGTTGTTCGTAGTAAACGTACGTTCTTGACGTTCATTTTGTAATGAACAGTTCTACTGAATGTAGGAAGACTAAATCAGTTACTTCTCATGCACCTTTTCATTCAATAAATTAAATCATATCACTTCCATATTAATGTTGTTGCTTTTTTTGCCTTACACACGTAGGACCACAAGAATGACTAATATAGTCGCGTTTTACACACAGCGTATTCGTGTCTAACACAGCGTCATTTTTTCATGAACATCTCTCTCTGTTTCTGTCTTACTTTCTTTCTCTCTCCTCCCTCCCTCTCTCTCTCTCTCTCTCTCTCTCTCTCTCTCTCTTTCTCTCATGCGCGCGCGTACACTATCAGACTCCAATCCAGGACCATTGAATTAGAGTTCTACAGTGCTTCTTCCTCAGCCAGCATGGCCATTTAAATCACTGGTTTCATTATTTACTCTTTAATACGATAATTCAGTTATCATAGATTTTGCAATGGAGTATGCTATTTCTGAACTTTGAACACCATGCACTTAACTTTATGTCGCTTTCAAAGTAAACGAAATATTATTACGATTATCAACGTCAGATAATGGAAACTTTGCGCGTTGACAATAGAGTTGAAACCCTATTATCGCTGTAGAATGTGCGCCTGAAGTGCCGAGATCCAATGGACTCGTTCTGGCGCGAGTGCTCCACTTTGAGTTCGTGCACGCGCTCATGGCATACTTCGGAAGCGGTGGCTCAGGGAGTGTGTAAAAAATATCCGCTCCTTCAAACCGAGCCGATTGTTTCTTCTTTTATTGCCCCGCCCCCTGCTAAACACGTCGCGTGGTTTCCGTAAATAACACATATTTTCCGAGCGGAGGGATATTGTGCTTTTAGGCCGCCGCCCACGATGCAGTATTAAGTTTCTCTTTTATTTCGGCGGGGTTATAACGCGGTGTGCGGGGGAGGGGAGCTGTGATCGCGTGCGACGCTTTGCGGCAACAATTCGCTTTGGTGCGTTTTCCGCCGGCGAGCTCTGTTTTTTCCCAGATTTTCCAACTCCTCCGCGTCATTGCGTTATGTGCCACGAGTGTAATTGTTTAAAGAGAGGATTGCATGGCGGGGTGCTCTTGCGATATGCATTTAAAGATGCCGGCCACACTGAATGACCAATGCAAAACGATACGTTTATTAATATTATAATACACCGTGAAATGCTACTTGGAGTTATTTGAAGATAAAAGTGCATATCAAAAGTTACTTTTTCAGTTATTATAAGTGGTTGTACCGTTGAAAGGGCGCATGGAATAGTGAGTGTAATCATCTGATTGGTTCAGGAAATTTTAATTTTCATTAACCTTAGTACACCCCTATTTTCGACATGGAATTATTGTATTTTATGCATATATTAGTGATGTATCTGATTCTTAAGTAGACGATATATAATCAGCTTAGGTATTATTTTTTTTACTATTTTGAGATTGGCTGGCGTGGAACTAAAGTGGTCTATGAAACATTTTGACTAAAATCCAGGTTATGGTAAATTTGATCTGAACAAGTGCGCATCTGTGCATTCTAAAGTGGTCTATGTGTCGCCTGTCGTTGAAGGTGCCGCATAATGAAAGAACAACTTTGATAATGGCAGATGGTTTTAATGTTATGTAATAATGCAATTCTTAAGTGGTATCTATTCACATTGTAATTCGTACCATAGGCGACTTTAGTTCCAGGCTAGCCAATTAATGTCATTAGTAATTTTGTATTAGCAATAAATTCAGAGTTTTAAATATTTTTTTCTCGTTTGCGTGAGGGATTGTGTAGATGACACCTCCAAAATCCTTTCAAATACTTTCATGGCATTTCGGAGATACAGATTTCTAAGTTTTGTGTTCCAGCATTTTTACCTTATTCGTATATGATTGAAGCTTCATAAACTCAAATTAGATGTTTCAATTTTTTTATTATATATATATATATATATATATATATATATATATATATATATATATATATATATATATATCGTTCTCTCTGAATATTCATGAGAAACTCTCTCAAAAACACAATTATGTATTGTAATCGAAGTTATCATCGTTCAAAAAGTTTCATAAGCTGTGGGTTGGGGCGCTCCTAGGAGCCAAGGCGTCCTTCTGACGTCGTGCGTGAGGAAGGTAGGCGAGCGCGGTGGCTTCGGGTGCGGCCAGGGTGGCGAGGACGGCCGCCGAGATCGCGGCTGCTCGAGAGGGTGCTGCGAGGACGTCGCCGGCGAAGGCGTGCGGCCAGGCCGGAAGCGGAAGGGGCGGGGCTGAGAAGGGCGGCTCCCAAGCGTGAAGAGGCGCGCGGCCGTCGCCGCCAGCCGATGGTCAATGGGCGGCGACTGAGGATGGTGGGCGGGAAGACAGGCTGGCGAGGACGCTGAGCGTGAACCCGCTCTGCGTGCGATGTGGTGTGGAGTGGACGGTGGAGGCGGGGTGGATAGGAGCGAAGAGGGTTTCGGCGTCAAGCGGGATATGAGGGCCTTGGAAGGAGCGGGCGGTGGCGCGGAAAGTGGGAAGCAAGGCGTTGGGTCGAGGTGTGGTTGCTGGATGGTCTGGACGTGGAGGTGTTACGAGGGGGGAGGTGGGCGCTGGTCCTGGCTGACCTGGAGAGACAGGGAGGATAGCACACGGAAAATATCGTAACTCGACAAATATCGAGGAAGGTTGAAGTAGTAAGGCCAGATGTGGTGACAAGTAGGGCTCTATCAACGATTCAGGGTGGCATTAATCTTGGAGAAACGTTAGTTGCGAGAGGAATACAACTGTTTTTGGAGAACAGCGAGAGGCTGGGTGTTACGAGTCAAGGAGAAGTGCGACTAGACACGAAAGAGCGAAAGGGCAGGGCCTCCTGAAGCGAGACGTGTGGTGGTGAGAGGAGAGGGAACTGCCTGCGCGATGGGCTGAGGAATTGGACGACGCTCCATTCTTGGTGACGAAGCGGCCTACAGCGGTTGCAGTCGAGTGGACACTGCGCAGAAACTGTTTCTGCGCCCAATCCGGGCGTGAAGTACAATATAAATATTGGCCCGCAACATTGGGACCCATCCGTGGCGGGCAAACGCCGGTTTGGCGTGGAGGCACTAAAGGACTCTCCACGGGATCCCTTCGACGTGAGTCAGCGTCCTGCTTGTATACGATTCGAAAAGTTTTGTCGTCGAACTTTGTATATTACTAAGGGGCATGATTATTGAGTTATGCATGTAGCGTTTTGCAAGCTCAAATGGTAATCAAAATGTTGCTAGCTTAGTCTGTTGTCGCTAACTTCTGGTATCTCATCATTTAAATTGTTACAAGGATACAAGGTGGTTTCTTTTTTCTGATCAAACAATTCATTGTGTACTGTCATTTCAACAAGTATTCGCAACATAACCCCAGTTCAAAAAAATCAAAAAGCTAATTTTGTTCTGAGAAACAAAGAAATGTTGGTTTGCATTAATCAAAGTACTCTCTGAGACATGTTATTCTCCCACAATTCGACACTCCACTATTCACTAGCGTTAACAACTGTAAGAGTGGATAATCTATTTTTAAGGTTTTGATTTTTCCTAGTCAATTGTAGTAATAACAATAATAATAATAATAATAATAATAATAATAATAATAATAATAATAATAATGTCAGTGTACTGAAGAAAGTTACAACGATTTACAGTGTTCTTTTCGAGAAGCGTAAAAAGTCGCAAGAGAGCTTTACAGTTTCAATCTCCCTTGTTTGATCATCCGAACCGAAGTCCGCGCGAGAGTGTGCGAACGACAAAGACCGAGCGCCGCCGCCTCGCAGCAACCGGCGCGTCCGCCTTATCACGCGCCCCCGACGCACGAAACGGCGCGACGCGGCGCGGCTAAAAGTTTTTGTGGCCACTTTAGGAAGCGCCCCTCGCGAGGCTCTCCAGCGCGATAATGCTCGCCCCCCCCCCCCCCGCCGTCACCACCCACGCCGCCAGCTCCGCCTCCGCTCCCACTTCTGACCCCGCAACCGCCTCCCCACCCCTTCGCCGTTTGTCTGCCTCTCCCCTCCTCGCCCCTCCCCGCCACTGCAATCGCTCCCTCGCATCCACCTCTGCTCTCTTTTGTGACCCCGCGTCCGCCTCCGCCAGTTCTCTTTACCTCTTCTGACCCCGCGTCCTGCCCCGCCCTTGCCCCCACCCCGCCCTGCCCCCGCGACCGCTCCCTCACACCCGCCTCCGCCCCTTCTTGTAACCCCACCTAGGCTTTCGTCCCTCTTCCGCCTCCTCGCATCCGCACTCTCAAGGAAACGCCTTCCCAACCGCTGCGTACCTACCACTCATTCCCCCCGTCTCCACTTCGTGCCCCCAGCCCCCACCTCCGTCACCGTCAGATGGCGCCTTCGCCTTTTCTGTCACTGCCACATCTGTGTCTGCCTCCGCCATAGGCGCCATCGTCACCGGTGTTCCCGTCCTCGCCTCCGCCGCCAATGCAACTTCAGCAAAATGTGGAGTCGTCCGTCGCTTTGCCACAAAAACCTTCACCTTAATCTCCATCTCTATCGTCATCATAACCATCACCTGCATCACCATAAACACCACCTGCATACCATCTCATTCCAAAAGTTTTTTCCCCAGTCTGCTGTGATCGATTACAACAGTGTTTCAGATTATATTAAATATTCAGATAAAACTTTTAGAATTATAATTATTATTGTTATTGTTATTATATATATATATATATTGTGACGTACCTGGTAATGCCACAACTGTACGTACCTATCAGTGCAATACACTGTTCGGGCGCCAGCTGTGACGTACCTGCGTTTGGCGGTACTTTCACTGCAAAGAAATTACTAAAGGTGGGTATCTTTTTCGTGAATGGGTCCCTATGAGGAGTCGATATGGCATTGGGAAATTTAATTATCATATGTTGTACAATCACAAACATGATTTATTCACAAACTAATCTGTTATATACATGATTTAATACACCGATACACATTGCCTTGGTACCAAGATCAGATTTATCATGAGTTTTTATCATACCTTGGGGCCCCAACAAATACCTCCGTTGTTTGGATTACGGCTCGCATCGGCGGGGGTCGCCGACCTCCGCTGCAGCTTGGCGCAGTCGGCGGCTGGTGGTGTAGTGGTCGCCTCGGCTGGCGGCCTCTCGGATCCCTCGGTCTCGGCTCCTGGTACTTCGGCGTCGCACTTCCCTCTGATTACCCTTTACCGTTTTGATGTGACTACAAAACACGTGGCCACTGCACGCGCTAGCGTCAGCTTCGCAACACACAGTTCTGGTATCGTTCTCACTGCGTCCAATGGCATAAGCGTGATTTACTGTTCTCCCCACACTAACCTCTTCTATATATCACCAATCCGGCCTCTACCTAGTATATCTATGACTCTTGCGTTGGCTAATATCCTATAACACCCGCCGCGTGCTTTCTTTGTCCGTGCGAGGCGACGAGCCTCTCACAGCGCGTCCGTCGTCATCGACAACTTCTCTTCAACTCTCATAACGGCTGAATTCCCTGCCGCTCCACGCTCGGTTTTCAACCGCCGATCAACGTTCCCACGAAACCCTCGCAGCGGCGACGGCGGCGGCGGCGGCGACCGTTGGTCCCTCCCCACCGCTGTTCGTCGCGCCTGTCGTGCGTACCACGCAGTCCAAAATGAACTCTAATTTCTTATGCTAATGTTTCTAATTAGCATAATGAAACATTACGTGTTTCAATATATATATATATATATATATATATATATATATATATATATATATTCGTTTGTTTCGTTTTAGCTGGATCCGATTTTTATCCCCCACGGTTGTTAGCCCTGGGGGTATGGAAGATGAAATGATGATACGATGATAATGGGGGTGAAAGGACAACACATACAGACATACACAAATACATCCATGCCCGGGGCGGGACTCGAACCCGCGATCTTCTGGTCCGAAACCACTCCGGCACTACTGCCTTAGCGATCTCGGCCATCTGATCGGCTTATTATTATTATTATTATTATTATTATTATTATTATTATTATTATTATTATTATTATCATTATTACAGACTAACTTAGGGCACTCCCAATTCCAACACCGCAGCTACAACCATCAAGCGTCACTACTGGGCCTGTCGCTATCAGGTTGCAATACTTACAACACTTCTGACCATGTCCGTCGTCACTTTCGTTGCCGTCTCCACTACGTCCGTCTTCGCCGCGTGCGTCTTCACTTCGTCCGGCGCCATTTTCGCCGCCCACTCCACCATCTCTACTAGTATGACCACATCCGTCGTGTCCTCTACAGCCACGCACACCCACCCCTATCTCAGTTCCGTCACCGCGGTCTCTCTCTCAACCGGTCCGTTCCACGCCAACTCGTGGGCGGTGGCGGAGTTGGCGAGATGACATTTCCCTGTCGCCGCGCCATCCCCCTCCCGCCCAGGCCGCTCGCAGCCGCGCCGCTCGCTGCTCGCTGTGCGCTCGCGATGTTTTTGGACGCGCGGCGACGGCTCTTGCGGTGGCCCACTGGCGCTCCCTTGTTGCTCTCTTCTTAGTAGGGATGCAGCATCGATGTTGATGTTTTCAAAATATCGATGTTTTAAACATGGATGTAATAACACCGATGTTTTCTAACATCTATGTTTTGCGATCAATTTTTTTTTACCATGTGTTGTTTCTTAATGAAATATCCCCACGATCACAATACTGTAAAAGTTAAAATATAAAATAATTGATAGTATCACTGTTATTCATGCGTTGGAACAAATGGAACGCTGCACTACCATCATCGACCAGACTCTCTCGCCTGAGATGACTCCTATGCCTTAGTATTTCCTCTTTCTTAATATTCATTTCGCATATTGAGATTTGGTCAAAAAATACGCTGTGGGCGTAGGGGCTTCTCCTCCTTCTCATACCATTATTCGATGAATTGATAAACACTAACACAGTGAAATTGAATTTTAATGCACACGGATTTAATGTTAGAGGTTACTAAGCCAGTCTAAAAGCATTGATGGTGAAAAAAAGTCGATGTTTTTTAGTCGATGTATTTTTAACATTGATGTTTTAATTTTGAACATTGATGTTTGCTAACATCGATTTATTTTTTTTTAGTAATATTTTTCAACATTTTAAGAAATATGGTTCAGCAGTATGATTCGTTACATAAGTTAATCAAAATTATTTACTATTAATGTTTTCTTCATTCTTCTGAGGGTGTGAATTTGTGGAGATAGATACTTGGGTAGTAGTAACACAAGTAATACTTACTACAATAAAATGCGGAGCGGAAAAACAACAGTGCGTTGTGTAATAAAAGGATATCTGAAAGTCAGTTTTACAGAATTGTCATTAACAGTCATTTGGCTTGTTGGCTTTTGGTCTGTTGGGTTTTTTCTTTTTGTATTTTTTCTTTACTAGATATATTGTCATCTTTATTTCATTTTACGGTAACTATTTACAAAAAGTAGCTAAAATATATCGGACTAAGAAACTTGAAATGTAATACCAATAAAAACCGTGTGATTTTGGGATTGTATGTCGTGAGTTGAATTAATATTATTCTAATGGCGATTATTGAGTCATTATTATTTTGTTTCTGCTAAAATATGAAGATATTCATTTATGCATAAACAATTAACCATATCCATTTATCCATAATTTTTATTCATAAACAATATATTCAGAGCTATGACAAACCCAAGATGTAGGGAAGGTTAAGTTTATTAAAAACCAACTGGAAGGTTAAGTTCATTAAAAAATACTTCAAATTACTTCGCTCTCTTGCTGTTCTTTAATGTTTCTTATTTTGTTTCATTTTTTCTTGTATTATTCTTTATTTTATCCGATGTTTGTAATTGAAGCCTTTCTAATAACTGTTTCTGGGTGTAAGTTGTTTAGCATCGGCAACCTAACGAGCCGTAGCCGTATAAACCGTGTGCCCAACTTCCCTGACAGAGCAGCATCCGTGGGTTGCATCTGCAACCCGTTTCCTGCTCGTTGCAGGATGCGGGCAGTGGTGGCCGCCAAAATGTAGGAACCGCGTACCTCCGACCGTGACAGCACCGCGCCGGACGGAACAAAAGAGCAGCCCGCGACGCGACGCGTCTCGCTTGCTGGGGCGGAGGCGGGGCGGAGGCTGTTGCTACGCGACGGCGTCGTCGGCGAGATAGGCACGCCCCCTGCCACCGCCGCCGCCGTCGTCGCCGCCACCGCCGCGCCTCGATGCGCGGCTGTTAACCGTAACAAGGTAGTCATTGTGATGCTACAACACTGGCATTAGTAGAGGGTGCGGGCCCCACAAATTTGTCTCCTCCGCCTCCTTCCGCCGCCGCCGCCGCCACCGCCTCGGGTGTTCGAAGCTGCGTCTCATTGTCTGGCGCCGCGGGTGCCGCGTCGCGGTTGTTTGACAGAAGACTATCAGCTGTATACACGGCGCGTCCCGACGGCGGAGCAGCGAAGGCCGTGGGGCGGGGGTGGGGGCGACGCTGTGGGCTCGTTTGAAGCGAAGGCAGTGGAAGCGGGACGGTGGGTGGGACAATGGAGACTCCCGGCGCGGGGCGGGTGGCGGTTGTGGGCGTGGCCGGCGGGAAGTGAGTTAGTTGTGGGCGGTGCGGGCGGCGCTGCGCGTCTTTCGAGCGTAAGTGCCCGGCGGTCGAATCTCCTTGCTCCGCGGGAGCCCTTTGTGCTTTAATCACGCGGCGCTGAGGGACTCTCTGCTGAGGCGGCGACCAACTCCAGTGTTGTTTGTTAAGCTTATTGGAGGTGGTTGCGAGATTTCGCTCATGGTAACGCTGTAGATATCCCACATCAACGTCACTAAAAAGCGAAGAAGCATTTTAGAGGTTCTTATGGTTTCTTTGAAGGAAGTTCAAATCTCTATTTGTTTCTCAATGACAATCTGCGTGGTAAAATATGCGATATTGTGAGGAGTATGCTTATCTTTGAGATAATTTAAAAGATAAGTTTATTGCATTTAATAACGTACAATATTACGGTAATACTATTTGGGTTTATACAATTGCCACGAATTAATATATCTTGGTATATTATGTATCGTAGCAGAATCACTGTAATTGTTGTTAATATAAATTCATTTATATTCAATATGTTAACTAAGTTTGCATTTACATGGAAAGCTTACTTATTATTAAAGGATAAAAATGTAATAAATATAATTAAATATTTATTATAACATTACGCACAAATTGTGTTACTGTAAACAAAGAGGTAATATTAACTTCTTTATTTTAAACTATGTGACCGGGATAATAATTCTAAAAGCATGATAAAACTTACTTTGATTAGAAATCTCATTTTTTATCAAACCAAATGAAGATTTTTGATAAACTTTTCTTTGGAAGTGAGTGGTAAAAATTGTGTCAATTTCAAACAAATAAGAGTTTTACGTTATGGAAGTTGATCTGTTGCAAAATTGAATTTTTGTTATTGGATACCGTTGAATTTTCATGGTGAAACTCGCAGAACAATTCTATGTTTAGTTTACTAACCTTAGCATTTTTGAGATTTATTTTTATACTAGAGCTTGGTTAGTAACTCCGAAGTTGGATTTGTTAATACGATTGCCACATCCTTCCTAGCTAATGCCATAATTGCTTCTCTTCCCCACTTCCTCTTCTCTTCTTTCTCTCTCTTTCCGCCCTCCTACTCTTCTTTTCCTCTCGCTTTCCCTTGTTCAACCTCCATTTTCCTATCTATCCTCTCTCTCTCTCTCTCTCTCTTTTTTTTTACCGCCTTCCTCTTTCTCTTTTTTACCTCTATCTCCCCCTTACTCTCTTATTTCTCTCTCTCTCTTTTTACCCACCCTCCCTCCCTGCTCTTCTGTTTTGCATGCCTCCCCTTTCTTCCTCTTCTTCTTCTTCGTTCCCGCCATCTTCCCTCCGCGCGGTTGGGTTCGCCCCTGCAGGCTCAGGTGCTCCGCCCCAGCGTGCCGCTCGTGACCGTTTTTTGGTGAGCGAGCTTTGCTGCTCCGCCCGCGCGGGCAAATTGGTCCCTCGAGGGCAGAGCCAGTCGCGCGAGAGTTGCGCGGGCGATTCATTAGCCCTCAATGCGCGGAACGGGGCCGCTCGCGGATCGCACGCCTCTTGCGCACTCCAAGTACTTGGTCTCATTTATATGTTTGGGCTGGAGCTGTAAGCGGAAATTTAAAAAAAAAACTTGTATAGAAGCTGTGAGAGATTGTTAACGTGTATTCACGCTGTTGTTTTGAAATTTCAAGTTTGTTATGGTGGTTACCTGGTTACTGATTCCAATAATGTAGTTGAAATTGTAAATTAATACTACATATTTTTTTGTTTTGCATCATGACGGGGAAACAAAAACTCCACAAACTGCAGTTTTGCTTTAGTATTTTTGGTGCGTTGTATGGTTAGGTTAAATATACTCTCGAATACGAACAACTTCTCGATCTGTGTAACCCTACTCCTTACTATGCGGATGTACTTTGAATCTCTTGAATGTTAGTATATCAGTTTAAGAACGACCGTTGGTATGTATTTTTAGCATGTCTCTAGAAGTGCCACAATTGGATTTGAAACCACTTCCGTCAGTTAGTGAAGCATTAGTTCTCCAGACGCACATTTGGTCGCACATCCAATATGGTTCCACTCAAGAATTCAAGCTTTGGCTGATGAATAAAGCATACATATTCTCTGAGATGTCATTGAAATATACCAAATGTTCTCTTGGAAATGTATGAACTTGGCACACCAGATCTTTACGAGCTAACGCTTACCAGCAGCGTCCCGGCCTTGCGACCATAGGTTAAAAGAGTACGTGTGGTTAGCATATAGCCATCCCTATTCTGTATTCTTATCTTCTCAACCTGAGTAGTGAGCTTTTTCATCGTCACACAGCAACAGATACTGGGACGTTGGAAGAAAAGCGCTCAATTATTTTTGTTCCTACTGGGAATTGAATCCGGGGTTCCGCCGTTGAAAGCTAGCAAAATTTTATATGTGAAAATATCTGTGTAGTGAATTATCAGAATGATTATAGGATTATACAATAACGTAATAATATGTTTATACCTGTTTGCTTTAGAATCGTTTAAAGATTATCTTTGTTTTGGTTGTTTATGGAGAAAAACAAAGAAAATGCGTAAGGAAACTCTTTAGCTGGCTCGAACTTTCCCTTCCTAAGTGTCCTCACTCAGATAAACCCCCTATATTTTTTTACCACTCCATCAATTCCAGCTTTCGGTTCAATTCTTAGCGGTGACCCTTGATCGCCACGTATTGTCGCTGCCCACGCGTGTATTTTTTTTTAACGTGCCACTATCGGCGCGACAATCGAGCTAGAAATCGCGTCGGCGTGATTCATTAGTTCTCAACGCGCGGAACAGGTCGGCGACGGCGCGCGCGCGAGTCCCGACGGAGGCGGCGGGGGCGTCGTTATGGAGCGGAATATTCGGCGCCGGCCGCGCGATCTCGCGTGCGTATGCACACGCGTTTCGCCCGCGCGATTGCGCCCGTGCGACCGGGCACGCCGCGCCGCGGCGAGAGCGCCCGTCACACCCGACCGCCCACGAGGCGAAATGGCCGCGCGGATGCGTGGGTTCGCGCCGGGCGCCAAATGGAGTTGCAAACGCGCGGGATGGGATCAATTCCTCCTCGGAGCGGTGGCCGTGATTTGTTGCGTGCTGAGCGATGGCGGCGCCGTAGTTTGGTTTTTGGCAGGCAGTTGACCGGCAGCTGCCCGCAGCTTTTTTTAAATTTTGCGTTATGTATTAGTTGTACATATTTTGTTTGTATTTGTATTTAGCCATTATATGTCGTGTAAAGTGCAATTGCCCTTGTCGTCATTAGATTCCGCGTTTTCTAGTAAGGCGCCCCACCTGGAATCCGCGATGTTCTCGATTTCTCTTAACCTTCCCAACATCACGTAATTCACGAATTTGGCTAGCCTGTCGGTTTTGCGGACGTGGCCTTTCAGCAGAACCTACCCATAATTTGCCTGGATGACCGAGAGGAACCACGAAAACACCGTTCAGGATGGTCGGCACGAGGAGTGAACCCGGGCCTCCCAAGTACGAAGTCAGGGCGCTACACCTTGAGTCACTTCGCTCGGTTCTACAGAATTATTGTATTGTAAAAAACTGAAATGAATTACGTAATATACTAATATTTTTTTTTATTTAATTTATTTTTATTTTGGTAGACATTACATTGTTCAGTTTACATGTTAACTGTGCAAATGATTGATGATCTTAACCTATCTTATACTAACTTACATTAACTTAAAATTATACATTACGATATAAAACAATATACTGGGAGAGGAAGCAGGTAGCACCTCAGATTAGTATTATTCCAAGGTTGCGAATATTTTATAAAATGAATGGAGGGGAAATCTGTTGTTAATTCTCGTTCGATAATTGGGGGCTTTGCCTAGTTTATAGAAGGATGTTGCTTGAATTAGGGGAAGATTAGTGTAAAAGTTATGTGCAAGATAGGCTATTTGGTTTTTTATTGTGTTTATGTTTAAATCATTGTGTAGTTGATTGTTGGTGATGAACCATGGTGCTTTTGTAATTAATCTTAAAAATTTATTTTGGATAACTTGTATTTTGTATAGGTTGGAATTAGCTGCATTGGTCCAGATGGGACAAGCATAGAGTAATGTCGGCCGGATTATTGTTTTGTAGAGTAATAGAGCATTGGATTTGGAGAGTTGGCTATGTTGATTCAGTAAGGGTCGGAGTTGAATTAGTTTAATTTTGGCTTGATGAGTTTTTACCTCTATATGTTGCTTCCAGTTGAGTCGGGTATCGAAGTTTAAGCCCAAATATTTAATTGTTTTATTAGTTGGTGTCCAATTGATGATGTCGTTATTTATGAAGAATGGAAGAGGGTGAGTAAAAGGTCTTAATGTGAATATTTTTGCTACAGATTTTGTTGGGTTTAACTTTATTTTCCAGACATTAGCCCAGTTTGCTATTAAATTTATGTGATTCTGAAGCTGTGTTTGAAGAGTTGTTAAAGAATTTCCTGAGATATACAGTGCAGTGTCATCGGCAAATTGAGCGGTGTTTATATGTGCTGTAGTAGGAATATCTGCTGTGTATAAATTGAACAACGTGGGGGAAAGTGGTGAACCTTGAGGAACCCCAGCAGCAATTTTCCTTGGGTTGGAACAGTGGCCTTCGACTGAAACTGAAAATGTTCTATTTGTTATGTAGCTAAGGATAATAGATACTAGATATTTAGGTGTACCTATTGATATTAATTTAAAATAGAGAGCTGGATGCCAAATTCTGTCAAATGCTTGCGAAATATCTATGAATGCAGCGATGGTATGTTGTCCCTTTTGAAATGCAGAGTGAATGTGTTCCGTAAGTCTTAGTAGTTGATGGGTGGTAGAGTATTGTGATTTGAAGCCAAACTGGTGCTGTGGAATACAGTTTGTTTTCTTGATATATTTGTTCAATCTGAAGAGTATTAATTTCTCTAAGATTTTTGACATTATAGGAAGCAGGCTGATAGGTCTGTAATTCTCGGCTTTTGAGTGATTCATGCTCGGTTTTGCTATTGGGTGAATGATTGAGTGTTTCCATGTTTGGGGGAAATATCCTGTTCTCAATACTGAGTTGTAAATGTTATTTAGAAAAGCAATAGCTTTCTCTGGTAGATTTTTTAGAATGATTGTGTTGATCTGATCATGGCCTGGTGCTTTTTTATTTGGCATGTCCTTTATTATTTTTCTTATTTCATTAGGGGATATGAATTGTATTTGATGGGGAACATCATATAGGGGAGCATTGAACATATTATTATTATTATTATACTTTACATTAATTGCTGCTGTTTCGAGTCCGGGCGTGTGTGGTAGAGTAATCTGGTGATGTGGTATACTGGATTTTATTAGTATTAATACTCCTCCACCTTTCGAGTTTTGTCTGTCTGTTCTGATTGTTATGTATCCCTGAATGAAGAATGAGTTTTCTTGGTTGAGATGAGTTTCTGTGATGCATGCTATATCAATTTTGTTAGCATGTAAGAAGTGTTGTAGTTCGGATCTTTTGTTGATAATGCCATTCGCATTCCAGTTTAATATATTATATCTCTATGGTGATCCATAATTGTTGCTAAATGTCATAGCAAATGATTTGGATGTTGGATATTCTGAATAATTGTTGGAATTAATGAATTTATAAAATTAATGATGTGATTAGTTATGAATTGAGTGATGTTTTGTATGAATGAGTTACCAATATTGAAATTGTTGTAGTTTCTGTTTGTCTGTTGGTTGTTATGTTGCTGGTGATTTGTGTCTCTTGTGTTTTGTTGGTGGTTGAAATTTGTTGCGTGTGAGAAATTAGGTATGTTGTTGGTTGGAGGTAGTGTTGGAAAATTTGTTGTATTAAATTGCGGGGGATTAGGATTGTTCCTAGGTCTGTCATTAGGATTGTTTCTTTTACTTTCTAAAATTTTTCGATAGTATGGACATTCTACTGATCTGAGGTCGGCCCTATGCTTCCCGAGACAATGTTTACATGTAGGAGTGGAGTTCTTTTGTTCGCAGTTTGCTGATAGGTGATCACCTGCACAAAACACACATGAAATTGAATGATTGCAATTGTTTTTGCTGTGACCAAAGTCTAAACACCGGTAGCATTGTAGGGGGCCCTTGGTTTTCTTTCTTCTTTCTGGTTTCACTATGTTATTACCTATTTGTTTTATTTCCAACACATCCTCGATTTTGTGGGTTCCATCAAAGTCTACTGCCACTACTGGGATGGGGGAATTGTTTTTATACAGACGTGTAACTTTTACAGCTGAGTTGAATTTGTTTTTGATTTCGTCTAATATTTAACTTTCTGAGATTGAAGGATGAATATTCTTGATAACTATGGAGTATTTTTTACTAATTTTATCCGAATACGTATGAAATTGTTTTTTGGTGGCCAGAAAATATTTAACTGCTTTTCGGAAGTCGGTCACTGATTGAAATTGGATTCGAATCTTTTGATTTTTGAATTCTGTGGTGAAGTTGGATGAAACATTAGACTTTATTTCATTCGCGAGAGAAACTTGGTTTTCGAAATTAGTAACAAAAATTGGTGGGATTTTATTTTCGTCACTTAGATCATCTGGGATTTCTTCATTTAGCCAACTAAATCTGTTTTTGATTTCTACGTTATATTGATTTTGTAGGTTCGACCCTGCCGGGGGCTGACTGTCTGTGGTTATACGTTTAAGGTCTCTGTTATCACTGTCGTTATCGCTGGCTCGCTTTCCTTGCGACATTACCTTGTTTTGATACGGTTGGGCTGAAGCGGCTGACTGTTGAGAATGCAATTGTTCATCGGGCTGGCCTGATGATCCGACCCCGAATTGGTAGTTGTTACTTGCGAAGTGTTGGCGTTGAGGCGGTATTTCGATGAATTCCATGCTGTCGGTGAGATTTACGTTGCCTTCGTCGGGAACCACATTAGATGACTCTTCCGTATGATATAATGAGTTTAGGGCTTCACTAACCACTCGCCCTGTGCTGGATAAAACATTGTGGTTCATTCAGCTACTAAAGCACTCGTAGTTGAATAGCTGGTCACTGAACACTATTACGAACTTAATGTTCTTAACGTTTGGCGTGATGTTGCGCTGCACTATCACACTGAACGAGTCTAGCTGCTGTTGGCGGAGCGACTGCACTGGCCCGCAGCTGAAGCGAGAATGATGTACTAATAATATCCCATGTTTGAGATAGTTGTTGGGTCGGTAGCCTTGCGGACAAAATGAGAATCATAAAGTAACAAATCATTATTTTGTAGCGTTAGGCGCCAAAGTGATGCCAAACTCGAAAATACTCAACAATCCAGCCATGTCGGAGGTGGACAATGGACTTGGTGCGTTATAAACAAGCATCTGCTTATTACATTGAGTCTCTACCATTTGATTAATTTTATAATATTATTTCTTCTATTTGTTTACTCCATGATGCTTAGGAAATGCGAAAAGAAATGTTAGTCGTACTGACTTTTATTTTAAGTACACAAATCATTTAATTGGGTACTACGTAGCACTAAGATCAGTAATATCCTATGTGGTCAATTGATAGTGTTTTGTTTGTTTCATTCACAGTTTTTTTTGAAAAGTGAGTATCGACTAACTTTTAGTGTTATTAATTAAAATTAAACTTTTGCCGAGCTGTACATTCCCTAGCAGTTACAGATTTTACTGGTGGCTGTCGAAAGATAAAAATCGCCATGTGGGTGCCGCTTCGACCCACTGCGGGCCTCGCGAAACGCACGCCTCGCCACGCGGCGCCGCTTTGATATCCGGAGCTTTGAATTATTTTCATTTCCTTCGAGGGAGTCCCTGGAGCGTGAGAATTTAACGATCTTTTGGGCAGAAGCCCCCGTCGACGAGGTCCTTGTTGCGTCGCGGCGCGCCCTCTTTTGTCAGGCTCAAGTTTTCCACGCGGACGATGGATTATTTTGAAGCCTTTTCGGTTTTATCATCGGCGATGGTAGATTTTTTGTGAACGTTTCTTTGCAGCTCGACGTTGGTGCGATTGTAAAAGTAAAATTTTGTAGTAGGAAATGTACTTTCAAATGGAATCATATGAAGTTATTAACATGGGTATTATATTGGTGTATAAATTATAGAAAGAAATTTGTGGGAGTAGTATATTGAGTGCTCTTCATTTTGGGGAGTTTTATGAATCATTTGATTGCCTTGCTAAATGTATAGTTAAATGTGTTGAGAGTTATATTGGATGCTTTTTGAATTACCTTTCTAAATAGTTCAAAAATGATAAATTTATTCTAACTTAATTATTGCAAATTGTTTTGTGGTAGTTTGTAAGTGACACGTGATAAGTATAACGTTTCATCCTTTATCACAGTCTGTCTTCAGTTGAATAATTCATTAATCTGTATTGCCTTTCTTTCCCGTATACATGTAATATATGTTGTTGTTGTGTTTTTTTTCCCTTTGTACTCGGGCGTCAATGGAGGTATATGAATGAGCAATGCCATTGAATTTCGTCTCAAAGCAATCCTTAGAATTTAGAACAAGATTGTGCATGCAGTCTTACGAGTTTTTGCGAAGACTAATACCGATTCAGGCAGTGTCACACTTCTGTCCCTCGTTCGCCCTTCGGTTGATTAGTTATTCCCGTCATGTCAATTGCTAAGGTCGTTAGTCACGTAAGTTTAGTGCATGATTGTTTTTATCGCGGGAAGTGGCGGTGATCTTCCCCCGCTGGGCGGCGAGATCCGGCGCCGATGTACGTCGGCTTGCCGGAATTTTTTTCAACAAGGTATCCCCCACCAGCGAAGTACCGCCTCAGGCGGGACATGCTGTAGGCTCTCGACGGGTCTCTCAACATATATGATACTGCAGTACCTATGATTGTAAGTAAGATATGAGGAAAAGGCAAGGCAGAGGAAATAATGATCGCGTGCGGCCCATGGCCTGATAGGGTACTGCTCCGGCATTCGCCTGGTATTGATTGAAGAAACTATGGAAAACTACCGATCAGAGCAGTCTGTTGCTAGAATTCTCCTCCAGTCAGGGGCTGAATGCTACCTAGGTACCAAACTAGTTTCGAAAATACTGCCACCGTTGGGACTCAAGCCCTAGGACTCCTCTGTCATAGGCACGGCAGTGACATCCGTTGATGCCCTGAGCCACCTCAGCCGGTTTCGCCCGTCGAATTGCTGGCGAGGTGCGCCCGGGCCCTGACCCCTTTCCGTCTCCTTCTTTGGGCGGCGCTCCCATGCCCGCGTCGGATAGTCATTGCAATTAAAGCAATTACTTCGCTTTATGGTATCTTTGGTGCCAGGCGTGTGGTGCCGTAATAGCTCGCTGCCATGGCACGTGAGGGTTTTAACTTCTGCCGACTTAATGACGGGCTGTTTTTTGGCATTCATGAAATGCTAGTGTGTTGTATCTTTCTTATCTGCCAGCCGCCGGGCAAGGAGAAGGAGAGAGAGAGATAGAGAAAAAAAAGCGAAAAAAAAGGAGGAACTATCGAATAGTTGCATAAAGTATCCCGGGGCACGAAGGCGCAGTGGAAGGGGGGCGGCGGCGGCTGATAACTTCGGCTCAGGCCCGCGCCGCCCCTCCTCCTCTCTCGCCCCTCCTCTCCCACGCGATACGCCCCTTATCGACGCGGGCTACGGCGTGCAAATTTTAGATTTTTCACTCACGCGTCGCCCCGCTTTGTTTCAGAGGAAGTTGGCAGGAGGTTACCTCCGACTGTGGGACTTCTCGTGCGAATAATTAGCACGGAACAAGAACATTTGCACATTCTTGAAAGGAAAGCTATGAATAAAAAATGATGCTTTGGTCGATGCATGGGCATATCTGAAGTGGGTGTTTAATGGAATTGGCGTTGTGTATGTTGAATGACATTTGTAGTTTCCTGTATTTTTATATTACCGTTCGTAAATCGATAGTGTAGTTTCACGGTAACATGAAACTAGCATTTTTATTACCCGCGTGAATAATGACGCAACACTAATTTAAACTTCTTTACAACAGCGTTTACGACGTAAGCTGCGCGCGCAAACGCGCATTTCGATTGTGATCTACTTCCATCGTTTCCTCAAAATGTATAACTATAACTGTGATACTCCAACTTACGTTTTCCTCTTTTACCTCTCTGCTGCTAAGAAAAACGTAAGCACGACGCGTGAATTAACATGTAACGTCCGCACTGTGAAAAGCAAAGAGCTACGTAATAATTCACGGCGACGCCCGTATATTACGTCTCTCGAGAATGATAGGGCGCAGCCACGCCACGCCGCGCTCCGCCGCGGCGTGTCACCGCGTGAAAAATCATATTCGCGGCTCCGCGTTGCCCGCCTTGCAAATCTTTCAGGGCGCTGGAAACGTCGTTAGTTTACGGGTGCCCGCTGCTCCGGGTGCAATTTAAGTCTCGAAAGGAAACAAATCCACTGGCAATAAGCGTCGTCGATTTTTCAAACGCACAGGCGCGCGCGTCAGGCCCCGGTGGCGGGGGATAGGAGAGGCAGGGGCGAGGCGAGGACTTGGGGCTGGGGATGAGGCGGTGGCGAGGCGAGGGCCTGGGTGTTGGGGGAAATGTGGGGCGAGGCGGGGGAAGACGGGGGCGGCGGAGGGGCGGTGCATGTGCGCTCGTACATCAGCTGCGGGGACGGGGGAGAGCGTTTCGATGGGCGCGAGGGGAGGCTTGGCACTGGTAACGCTGGGTGGAAGACCCGCTGCTGTGGGATGGAGGCAGCTGAAATTCGGAGGGAAAGACCGTTTTTGTGGACGTTGTAAAGGAAACTGTGGCAATTATTATTCACAATCAAAAACTTTCCCACGATCTTGATGAAGATATGATAACGGTGATGGAACAGATCGCCGAGCGAAGTCGAAAAAAATACGAGAAAACGACTTTTTAGATACCGCAAAAAACACTTTAGTTACAGTGAAAATCCATTAGAAGAATTTCGAATCGCGTTGGTTGAATTGCATAGTGATTGTGTGCAGTAGATGTGTATATTTAGTTTACGAGAAAGACGCGTGAAAAATTTCTTAGACAATTGCATACTATGAAAAATGGTGTGAATTACTGAGGTTTTTTCTTTGAGCTCGTATAGAAGTAACAAACTGGTCTGGTGTGTAGCAAAGGGGAAAAACATGCTATGAGTATGATTAAAGCGTGCTGTGATAGCAAGCTCCGTATGTGAGTGAAGGATCGAGTTTCCAGAAGAAGTAATCACAGCAGTGGAGCAATTGAGGGTAGACCCTTCAGTGCAACGGCAAACAAAGCAGGGGGAAGTTAGCAGCGAAACGGCGACGGTTTGGCGCGAGAGTGGCGGAGTCGTGGACGGCGGCGGCGGCGGCAGCTGGGGCGGGCGGGGGCGCCGACGACAGGCGGCGGGGGCGGCAAGATGGATGCGCGGCGGCGGCGGCGGTGGAGGCGGGGCCGGGGCGGCGGGCGGCGTCTGGTGCCGCTGCGGCTGACAGGCACCGCCCGCTTTATACGCCGTCAGGTGCGATCCCGCGCGACTCTAATGTCGCCGGCTGACCCACTTGGCTCCGCGCCCCGCCGCCTCCGCCCCTCCTTCCGCCCCGCCGATCTCCTCTCGGGACTTCTCGCTATGCGCCGCGCCTTGGGCGCCTCTGCCCCCACCGCCACCGCTGGCGCCCCGAACGATCCGAGTGTGGAACGGCGCCACTCTGGATTTACGCGAGTGGCTGCGAGGCGGCGTCAGAATTCTTCAAACATGTAGATCAACGTTGCATGTGGCGCCCTGCACTTTTCATGTTTGGAACGAAGAAACGACGAAGACGAACTATGTAATGTTGTATTTTTGTTGTTGAAATTGGTAATTTGGTTTTGTTGTATTTGAAATATTCATTCTGTGCTCTAGCCCCTTTGTAATATTTTTCGTTACTCTCTTGACCCACCAAAAATATTGTTAATCGAAAAGACAGTAGAGTTTCAAATGTTCTCGTGAAATAGTTCGTTATTGTTCGTTTGAAAAAAAAGTCAAAAATTAAAACTATTCATTTTGCCAAAACAGCACCATATATTCTGAGAAAAATAAGTCACAGAAAATGTTAAAAGAAAGAAGAATGTCTATCCCTTTTGTCAGTAATGGCTATTAATGAGAAAGCAACTTGCGATGATGAATGAAATCCCTTGCAGTTTACTCCATCAAATGCATATCCTCGGAATAGCACAGTGTATTGCATCCGTTAAGTAAATTTTCTTGAATTTAATTTCACATCTCAGCCACCAGAGACATGACATGTCAATAAAAGTACTTACCGCCGTGGCATTTCATCAACGTAGATTATTCATTTAGTAGCAGAAGCTACTCGCATCGAGTTATCTGAAAATGGAAACTGGTAGAATCTCACCTGCGAGTGGAAACTCTTAAGGCGCATCAAAGAGACGGGATGACTTGCGAGATGACGGAGCCCTGTCGATATTCCCCGCTCAAAGAGGGAGATCGAGTCTAAATATTTCCCGCCAGAATGTTTCGTATAAATATGTCGAATCGACTCCGCGCCCTGTAGACGCAACGAAACGAGGAGCTGTTCTCAAGGAAAGCGGCAAGAGTAGTTTGAAATCAATATTTACTTAATGGCTTCAAAGCACTTTTGTATAATTAAACCAGTTTTCTCGTGGAAACTTTGCATGAAAGTAATTTCCTCTCTGTCGACGGCGACCTGGTGGCTTCGGGGCTGGCGCCCTATCTTTCCTTAATAACCTCAAGACACGCCCTGCTAATTAAAATAAATTTTCGAGAGGTGTTCACTAAATTGCGAACACGAAATCAGGTGTAACTCAGTGGCTTGTTATCGTACGAGATCAGAACGAGAGTTGAAGACGTCGTTTCTTAATTCTGCCAAATTGTGGTTGTTTCGAAAATATTTAATTATATTTAATCTGTAATAACAGTTGTCTTCAACAACTGCATATTAAAGTACAGCACCTGAGAATAATTTCAGTGAATTTATATAATGATTGCCACAGATATTGCGACAAGACTTGTTTGACAAACATTGAGAACAAAGGGAAAATTAGTAGCAGTCGCATGAAGTAAATATCCATGGAATGACCATGCTAGAATCTATCTGAATTTTCCTATTTCGTTTAATGGTAGTAGTTACACTTCAGTTCATTCATAGACGAGGTTTTAGTGATATCATAGTTTTTGAATGCAACCTATTGTTACTGATAAAAATGATACAATTATGAAAAACTTCAAGGACGTTCATAAAGTTTTCTCTTCCAGACATGTCATGACATCAAAAGTCACTCTGTCTATTCGCATGTCTAGACATGTTAATTTACGTATGTTAAAAGCATTCAAGATTATCGTCAATGCCAATGCAACGTACTACATATTAACAATTGAGGTGCTCAGAACAAAAATCCTGGTATGTGACATTTTTTAAAATATCTGAGTAAATGACCTTATAGAGATGAATATCGTATTTTTCCTAAGAAAAGTTCTAATAATTATCGGCGATGCTTTTTGCTGCCATGTATGCGGTCAAATTTGAACTTTCAGTACGTAGGCGGCAGTGTTCATAGCAAAAAAATCGGGCATGTACGCCAGATTATGTGCGGCAAAGGCTCAATGTTCGTTAGGGGAGGTGTAGAAAAACAGCATCAAGGGGCTTCGACGATTTGGAACTTGTTTAATAGATGCAGTTAAAATCTTAGCAAGCTATCTCTTGATGTAATTGCATACCGTGATTGTTGTGAAGGTCAAAACCTTAACAAAAACGTAGTTAAATTTTGGATGGCAATAGCAAACAATTGCAGCTTTGAAACCATGTATCATAAATTTCTAGAATCAAGCCACACTTATAGAGTGTGATCAAAATTTTGTTTTAATCAAAAAGCGAAGGAAAAGTATCCAGAATGTGAACGTTCCCTTTCATTGGGTGGAAGGCAGACTTACTGTTAATGAAATGACGGTGATGATTTTGTGAAATCACTGGTTGCAAAATAAATGAAATCCGTGATTACAAAAGATGCAGAAAGAAATGCCGTATCTTGGCGGAAGATACTGCGGATTTGCATTGAAAGAACAGACCCCTGTACAATGTTTTAAAAAGAGACACGAAATGCGTACATACCTATTAAGAAGGTTCACTTCTTAAAACTTCGAACTGGTAGATCTTCTGCAGTAAACCTAAAACGCTGATCCCGTATGGATTAAAAATGAAAACCGAAGAGTACAAACTCTGGCGCAGTTTTAAGGTCGTATTCTACCAGTTCATCACGCCCGTTTTTACATTCCTCGTGGTCAAGTACCTGCACGAAACTAAGAGAACACCACCTGGTCCAACACTGGCCAATGAAGAATTCGTTGTTGAAGACAAAGTTATTTTATGTGATGACGATGAATGATATGTTGTAAATTCAGATACGTTACTGCGTGTACTCATGATTGCATTTACCTGGTTTTTGAAAAATGTATAGATTGAAAACAGGTAAGTGTTTTTGAAAATAAATATTAGTTCAGTTTTTTGACTTTGTAAGTATATACTTCTCTGTACGCATATTTCAATAACTACCCTAAATACCTTTGTCAGGAGAAGTGTTCCTAATTTATTATTCACATTTTAACTTTCGGAGACTTTTTCTCCATTACATGAATCTATCACTTTCCTGGTTTTTGTTATGAGCTCCTCAATTGGCTGCGAGAAATAATAACCTCAAACGAGATACATCTACTTCGATCGCGTATTCAGTGTACGATGATCGATTACATTAAAACGGAATATAAACGTACGTCTCTTTCAATTTGTACAACAAACTAGAATCCTCAATATTATTTTAGTATCTTTTTCGTTTTTAGTTTGCATTAGCGAACATCGACCCATAATTGTTGGAACACTAATTTTGTTTGACCCACAGGAAACAAACGACAGCTGTCGCCGAACAAATGCTGTCCTCGCTGCAGGAAAATGTAATTCGATTAATTACGATTGTATTTTCGGAACGGGCATGCAAATATTTGATAATGGCGACTGCAGTTCGCGTGAGGGCTTGGAACGGGTGGGATCCCCTACCACCCGCATCACACTCAACCCCCGCACCAGAGCGCCCCTTTCACACATAATGCATGCAGATGCATTCTCTTCGAGTTACATTGTTTGGTTCTATCTATCTCCAGTCATTTAATAAAAAAATGCCCATTGAAATAAGCGGTGATGATATTTTTGTTGCCTTTCTTCTGTTGAGGTTTGTTCTTAAAAGTGATTTTGGTCATAATTTATTTCCTGAATTTTTCCTTTAACTCTATCCGTTGTACGATTCATATATAGGTGAAAGAGTTGGATATTCAAAATAACTAAAACTACAAACTACATCGCCGCAGAATTTAATCATAATAATAGAACATAAAAATAAAACATTTCATCGTAATTTGTAACAAAATTCTTAGTATTATGTAACTTTATTAATCGTTTTATTACTTCTTATGTTTACCATTTGTAGGCCTGAGTAATTCTTTCCACACAGCTTCGTCATCTTTTCTATCGTATTTTTGACTTTTGTTATCAGTGTGTTCTTTTACATGTCACTGAACGAATTTTATGTTAATTTTCTTTCTTTGATTAGGAAGTTTAAAATATATTTTTCGTTTAGTTATGATTATTTGTCTTTCTATTAGAGATGTGTGTATTGCAAATTAAACGTATTGTTTCGGTGCCCGTATTCACGTATTATTTCTTTTTACTTTTTGGTCTTACTTCACAGGAGGAGAAAGTATTGTAAATATGCTCTCGATATTGGCGATTTTCGACAGAAAAACTCTTATTGCCGGGCCCGGGTAATGAAAAAATGGATAAATCGTGTTCACATATGTAGTAAAATACGTCCTCTATCATGAGTCGTTTGAATCCATGTGGGTCCGTGGTAATACCGAAAAATTGACGACAAAACTTTTATCCGTCTGACTGTCTGTGATGAATGCTAGCGATTGAACCGTTCATACGATTTTCTCCAGAACTAGTATTCCTCGATCGACGCAAATGAGTTCGATATTCTGCGAATTTGAAACTGATATTTTCATTTTGACTTCACAAGAAGCCTTAGCATTTTCAAAATTTTCTCAAAAATGGCTCAAGTATTTTAAGGGGAGAGAGGCCGATGAAATGGGTCAAAATATTAATTGTTTGAGTAAATAAATAGCTCAAAACTTGCTTTTTCCAAATGTATAATTTTTTTCATTTGGGACGTCTGGAAGTTCCTTTAGTTCTTGTTTAAATGCCTTGGTCCGTGAGTCACACCCTCTTTTTGACACTGTATACAATTACGGGTATTTTTCATAATTTTGTACTCATGTTCGGTTGTAAATGTGTTATTGGAACATGCTCTTGTTTATATGTTGGTAGCACTGGTCTTTTCCGCTGAAGGAGATGATCTAGAATGCGGAGTAAAAATGTTTGAGTAGAACAGTGGCAAGTACAGACTATTCCAATGACATTTGCCGAAAACGTACTTCATTGTAATTAATGTACATTTTAAAGAAACTATTATTCACAATTTATTAAAATTTTTCAGGAATCATTTTTTATAGATTTAGCAATAAATTACTACTTTTATTTAAACATTTTTCGATAACAAAAAAATATAGAAAATAATGTTTGTCCAAACATACTGAAAAAATTAGGGCAAAAGTTATTCTCGAAAAATGGTAATTGTTTTTAATCAACTAAAAATGTCAAAATAATGAAACAGTCTGTATCTTTCAGGCTGCAAAATTTCAAACTTTTTTAGACAACCATTTTCTAGAAAAGGTACATCTATAGTTTTAAATTTAACATGGGCGGCATACGTGGTACCCTCTCCCCTTAAAGTAAAATCTGTCCTAGAATAATGACTTTTAAAGGATTGACGCAGGCCTAATTTTCTTTGAAAATCCTAATTTTATGATAATTGCGAAACGTTTAACATGTATTCGACATTTACCGACAACTATAATAGTGAATATAGTTTTTTTACCTTAATGAAATCTATTGTTCAGAGACAATTCTTGAAATAAGGCCGTGTATAAGTTGTTACGCATTTTGATGTAATTTTGCGTGAAACAAGGCAATTTGTAAACAATTTTCTCAAAAATCGCTTCAATTTTTCCTTGTATATAACAAAGGTCTATAAAAAGTGGTCTGGTCCTATTTTAGGCGAACTCTCTGTATTTGCGTTAATTAACATAAGTTAACTTTTCAAAGCTAAAAAATTGAAGGTAGAGATTTAACGTTAGACAAAATTTTATTAAAAAAAACTCATTAAAAAAAGTCCATGAACTAGTCGTTTTTACGTGATTTTTGCTTGAAATGAATGTAATTTGTAAAATGACGCATATTCTCAAAAACCGCTCCATTTATTTTTCTCAGGATAAAACAAAAGGACGCTGATAATAGCGCAAGTTCCATTTTTATTGAACTCTCATAATTTTCGAAAATGCAAATTTAGAAATTACGGCAGAAAATTTCTGCTGTTAGAGCACCACCAGTTTTTAAGAGTTTTAGAGAGCGACTCCAGAAGTCCTGATAGAGTTCAGAGTATTCAGCGTCATTCCTTTCACCAGTAGAAATCAGCTGCAGTCACCCTGCGTTAAAGACGCGGTCTGGCAGTGCGTTAGGGCATGGCCGTAGGGTGCGAGAGCGGGACACCGAGCCACTGACTGCGTGCGTGCGTGCGTGCGTGTGTGTGTGTGTGTGTGTGTGTGTGTGTGTGTGTGTTTGCGACCGTGCAGGGCTGTGGGGGCGTGGCGGGAAGAGCAGCACCGGTGCCAGTGGCGGCGACTCCTGGCCGCGGTCCTCGCGAGTAATGACAATCCGATGCGAATGGCGAGAGGCCAAACTGCGCACGCCCCCGCACCCATCACCCCCACCCTCACCCCCGCCCTCGCCACGCTCTCACCAGCCCCCTCGCTCGCGCCCGCGCCGTGACCCCGTTCCTGCCCTTTCCCCTCGAGATGGCAGCACGCGTGCTTAACACCCCCTCTCTGCGCGTCTCTCTCCGGCTCCGCCTTACAGACTCCTGGCCTTACCCTGCCTCCCTGCCCAACCCCTTCGCCTGTGAACCAACTCACTGTCTTACCGTCCATCTCGTGCCTCCGTGCCTGCCCCAGAGGTAGCGCGCCCTCTTGTTTTATCCCGTAAACTCCGCGTGCTCGCCACGGCCTTTCCACGACCACGTTCCGCTTTCTCCTTCTCATTTTGCCTTCCCCATTTTGCTCCACGTGCTCCCTCCTCCCCGATTCTCCAACTGGGCTCCTTCCTGGAAGGAATATGAGGGCACGAATCCTCGCCCGTCATCCCTTAAGCGTCGTTTGCCGGGGACCACGTCGGCGGAAGCGTTCGCGCTGTCTCCCCCGTCCCTGTCCCCGCCCACGCCCCTTCGCTCGCACCTCGCTCCCGCCCCCGCTTTGATCTGTCCAGCAGAAAATTGCGTTTCGCGCTCCACTGCCTCGGAGGATGAGGGCCTCCCTGCGATACTTGACACAAGGAGCTCCTGCCTCCGACCCCGCCCTGCCATCAACGTCCTTGCGGGCGCAAGAGGCTGCCGGTTGGGGAGAAGGGATGGATATGTTTCAATCGCCCCCACCCCCGCCCCTCCCCTTCCCCTCGCGCGCCCCCGGAACTGCGATCTTTCTCTTGGTGCTGTGAGAGCCGCCGCCGCCGTCAAAGGAGATCCCGTCGCCGCTTTCGTTCCCCGCGCAATCACCTGCTATCCCCCGCTGGCCTCGTCGCGCACATCGTGCTCGCAACGGCTCCTTTACGTTATGAAGCTGCTTCGCATTGGTCCTCAGTCGGGGCGAGCGGGCTGTCTTTATGTGCGGACTATCAATTGACGCCTGCTCTTTCATCCTTATTTTTCATCCTTATTTATTCCTTATTTTCAATTTTGCCTATCTTGTTTCTGAAGCTTGAATAAAAATTGTCTGATGGTTTTGCAAAGTACTGTGCTACACTTATGCCTTTTTTTAATCTTCCCACATTCATTAGAAATGTCTGATCTAGAAAAGACACAGTTATCACTACCTTTCATTTGATATTAAACTTTCCAGTATTCTTCCAATCATTATTTGTGTTCCTCCGCAATACAGTTTCTGATGAGTATTATTTCATGATGCATATTTTGTATGATTATATTACTTTTTTGATAAACATTTTTATATATTATTACTTAATTCAATTCAAAAATTTAGTGTTTCCTTGGTTAAGAGGGTTTCTCTTGAAAATCAAAGTATATCGTTTTGCATATACTGCACATGAATTACTTTCCAGCAATATCTATTGCATGTCAACTATTCGCAATCAAAAATTCTCACTAACTTCCAATTTTATTGACGTATCAATGTAACCAATAATAGGAACATAGAAAGTACATTTAGGCCATTTACTAGAATACATAGAAAGTACATTTACGATGTCTTCCCGCTATTCACTTTGGCATCTGCCGTTATCTGTTAATGCAAACTATTACACCATCCCACTTTTGCGTATGCATATTGAATGGGGAATTCACGGGTCTTGGCCCGAAATAAAGTCGGTATAGGAAGGAAGTGAACCACGCCTAAAAATATCTTCACTGTTCCTATTACGTGTACCAATCTCTACTACAGTTCTGCGACAACGTTGATTTCACCAGTCACCAAACAGCACCACCACCATTTTCAACCACACCAAGCAGCACCATTGTCACTAAATGCAGCACTGTCACGGCCATTGCCACCACATCTCCTACAACACAACCCCACCCCCACCCCCCAGTCGCCCCCGATCACTTCACCGCCCTCTTTTACTGCCCCTCCAGCCCAGCTGCGCTCGCACGTCTCTCTCTGTCTCCCTCCTCGCCGGCGCTCACCCACTCCCACTCCCGCGCTCGCCAGCTCCACAGCCCATCGGGCGGCGCATTCACCGGCTGGATCAGCCCGGGCCGGCGCGGCGCGGCACGGCGGGCGAGCGAGGCGGTGCGACGCAACCCGAAGCCGCGCGGCCGCCTCTTTCCGGAGCGCGTTCCCGGCGCCGATGCGCGTCGCGTTTTTACAGCCGCCTCGCCCCGCGCGCAATTGCCCTCTCCGCTCCGCTCGGCGCCCCGCCGGAGCGCGCGGAGGTGCTGGCGTGCCCCAGGGGCTTCCGCCGTGCCACTCGGGGGAAAAAAGAAAGGGGGTGGGAAACGCTTCCGCACACACACCGAGCGACTTTTTCCTCTCTCTTCCGCGAAGCACCGCCGCCGCCTTTTTGTCGTAAACTCCGTCAGAGCGTATTGAAACGCGAATTCGATGTATTTCGATTTCTCTTTTCTTGTTTCGACCTTGTTCGATAAATCAGAGTCAGAAATTGCCTTCGCTTCGTGATTTTTTTTTTTATTTTCCTGTCTTTTGTCTTTTATAAACCGTGAAGACGCGCAAATTTGCTCTGGTGTTGTAGATGCTGTTCGTCCTGCTTTTTGACTTGGCTGTCGAGGTCTTGGAAGATTGTAAGATTTCTTGCTTCTTGTTCGAGAATGCATGTCTTTGAAGTAGATCGAGTGCACGGATAAATGGGTGACTCCAGATACAGCTTCGAACCATTTTGTGAAAGGATGTGTGAGGTGATTGCACGTTGACTTTAAAATTAATTTCCTTATTGCATTAAGTCATTGGAAAACTATGAAAAATCAGTAGTTCGTTCTCAATTAGTAGATTTCAGGTGTTCTTCTAACCTCAACTGCCCATCAAATAAGTGTTTTTCTACATCGAAATATATTTACGTTGCTCTTTCAACTAAAATGATACTTCTATTTGTAAATTAAGTCAAAGTAGATGCAACAATGTAATAATCTCGGATGTCTGTAAAGATCTCAAGATTTATTTATCCGTTGCAAAACAATTTCTGCGTTTTTATAATGCAGTTTTGTACAATTTTATATTTTATTGGAGTTGTTTATGACGTCCTTTTAAAATATAGGTTTCGCATATGCGTAATACGCATTTGCGTAATTTCAATACGCATTTACGCATTCTTTATTTTCAACTTTTTACTACCAAAATTCGCGGTTTTCTCTCGTAGTGTTCAGGCTTGAAATTAGAATGATTCAGCATGCGCCATGTTTTACCGCAAATTCTGTAACGTTTTTAAAAGAAAATGTACAATAATGGTTTCTGTAATAATGAAATGTCATTTGGACCCTACGAGAATTTCATACTCCAATGGAACTCTACCTCTTGCGCGGGAGTTAACAGAGACAGCTGTGATTGCTATGTTCATGAGAACTCCGTTATTTCGCTGCGTGCGCGTTCGAAAGCCCGTGGATCATATTAACGCGATCCTATTATCGGAGGATGATACACGGTGATACGCAGCGAGCTTTGTTCCAGTCATGCTGACGGCGGGTATTGACAGTGCGTATTACTACTGTAAATACGGCGCCGTACCCTTTTGAGCGCTGTCGAGGGCCCTTGCTTGCGGGGATTTGCCAATACGGGCGGGGGAAGGGGAAGGTGTCAGGAGGGGGCGAGGGGTGAGGAGGGTGGGCGAAATGCTTTACCGCGCCCGTCGATCCCGGGAGAAGTCAGCCTCCGCCCCCTCCGCCCACGCTTTCCTGCTGCTGTCCCTACATAGGCCGACAGCTTCTCACCCGTTCTTCTTTTTTTTCTCTCCTGCTGCTTTCGGCCGCTGTGCCGATGGTGGAGGTTTTCGCCGTCTCAGAGCCCTTACGGCGGCGGATGCCGAGTCAGGAAAGCCATCTCGTGCGCGGAGGTAGTCTTTTGAGGATGATGATGTCCTCCGAGTGAACCGGAGAAGTAGAGCAATAGCGCCTGTGTAGTTGCGAGCAACATTACTGCAGGGTTTCACAATGAACTATTGATCTGTGCCATTAATTTCGTTAAGTGTTGTACTTCAATCAGTTATTCAACCAACAGTTTGGTTTCTTGTCGGTCAATATAGAACTACTTTTTTTCAATTTGCTGAGCACTCTAATGTCGAGCAGGAAGAGATTAGGCTGTGCAAGCTAATTTTGAGTTAAATTATCTCATAAGCAAAAATATCTTCTGCCAACGTGTCCGTGATTCGAAATATCTTCACAATTAAGAAACGATCCGTAACGATAAAATGCGAAATAATATGCAGAGAACAGTAGTCACTAAAACTCAAACCTGCTTTGGAACAGAACAAAAAATTTCCACATACCTTGCTTTAATTTGTTTTCAGTGTTATTGTGCTTAATTTGTAGATGCTATTTTAAAAGGCAGGTGTATGAAATGAATGTGAGATTTTCATTTATTAGCAAAGCACTTCTTACGTTATCAAATTAATTTCTTCACACTTCGGTCTTAAACGTATGGCCCTCTAGTTCACCCTTAAGCAGCCGCGCAGCGCTGCTCAGCGCTGCAGCGCAGCGCTGCGCTGCAGAAAAAAAACAAAAACAAAACAAAAAAAACATGTCGCTTGCTTATTTAATCCTTCTCATGGTTTTCCAGGGAGACCTTCTGACCCTTTTTGTTGAACCGAGATATGTCTTTGTGTTCTCAATAATATTAATACAGTATCTAATGTGTATATTAAGATTGCTTTTTAAGTTAATTAATAAAAAATAGTCGTAGATAGTTTACTTAAATAATGCAATTTCTATATAAAACTCACTCGTTAATTTAAAATAGTACACTATTTGGATTTTTAATAGGAAAATATATTGACAAGAATTAGTCTTGTCTTCGTTAACTTTTTTTAGAATCACTATTTTGACACTTGGTGTTACGGTCAAATTAAAATTTAGTGAAGGGTGTTGCTGACACCTGCCATTGAAATGTAAAAATTTCTGGTACAACTACTCAGTATGCATAAAAAATGGCTGAAAACGTCCCAAGTTGAATATTAGATGAACGTTGATGCACTTTTTAGCGCTCGTTATCGCCACCAGTAAAACCCATGTCGGATTTACGCAAATATTAAAGAAATAACTGTAACCTACTAAACCGATTCTTTTTCCAGAAATTGTTAGTATAAATAGTCTTTTCAAACATTGTATGTTTTCAACCTGTAATGATAATAGTTATTGAAACAATATTATGATTTGATAAATTTCTTTGTGATTGTTTTTATGTCAGAATAACATGGGTGACTTTTACAAATGAAGTTTCATTCTCAGATGTCACAATATTTTGGATAGTGCCAGATATTTCTATTAAAACTAGTGATGTCACACAATGACACATGTTTTCTCGTGCTAGTTATTTTCCTAATCTTTAGTCTGGGTTAGCGTTTCGAATTTTCTCTACTATATTTCCAGTTGCCTCCTTTCGGCGCCAGAAAACATTGGTAATCGGACTTAAGCCATTGGACCAACCATTTTCGTTGAAATCTCGAAATCGATTTTCCGCAACATTTCCATGGCTTCCTCTAAACTATGTATATTATGCGTATGTATACCGAAGAGTAGTCATTTTCAAATTTTCAGGTAAACCTCCGTTTTATGACAATGTTAATGGAATTTATCCTTTTGAATAAGGTTATTGTCCGAAAAAATAACTCCTTAAGATTGTACGCTCCGAACTCTTTTCAAGCGAAAATTAATTTTTGGAAGCAAATTTTCGAGATGGCCATCTATTGCGTGAGGCTGCGGCGAATGCGAGCCTGGCGGCAGGGCGGTGCAGGTGACAGCGCGGCCGGGCGGGCCGCCGGCGCGGCGCTGGTGTCCTCCGGTGCGCCACCAACAGCTCTGTCCACAAGCCGGGATTAGCGGGCACCGCCTCTCTGCCCCCTCCCCCCCCCCCCCAGTCTCGCACCTTTCGTTGCTTCTCTTCCCCGTTCTTTCCCTTTCTTGCAGCACACCACCACACAGAAGCATCTCGTTTCTGTTTCGGGCAGCTTTTCCCTCCTCCCTGTTCTGAGCGATTTTGCACTGGCTCACTCGAACTGACCTTTCTAAAACTGCATCTTCGTTCTGTTCCATATAATTTCTATGAAGTAAAAAGGTTATAAATCCATAGAGGAAAGGCTGTACATTTCCCATTGAATATCTTTTCACTATGATGTAAAGCATAAGATGCCAGTTCATAAGTAGTGAAATAAATAATAGACAACTGAAATCTGAAAAGTTTAGGTATAATTTTTCCTGTGTCAGAGTTATATAAGTATAGGGCGATGTGAAACAAAATTAAATACTTTTTTTTACTCCAGTCTATTCTATCCTCATCTATTTTTATAAACATTACCATCAAATCTTGTTGCAAATTTTTAGACATTTCTTTCTTTTCCTTCCTTCCTTCTTTTTCTTAATCACCCACCCTACCTTCACCCCTCTTTATTGTTTTCCTTTCTTTGTATTTCTTTCTCCCTCGTTCTGCCGCCTCCGCGCGAAAGCTTGCTCAAAGCTGTGGCTGCGGCCGGGGGTGGGGAGGCGGCGGCGAGGAGACGAAAGCCGCTTATTATTCACGTGCCCCGAGGAGCGGCGGCGCCGGTGCCCGCCGCAGCGGCCTCTCCCCTTGTCCCCCTCCCCTCCTCACCTCACGCCACCCTCTCCTTCGCGGCGGGGTTATCGCGCCTTCCCCAGGTGCGCCCCTGACCACGCACTTTTGCTCCCCGCCGCCGCCGCCTCGGCGCCTCGGGCTATTTTCTGATACTGTGCTCATGCAGAGTGGCGTGGAATTAAATGAGGAAATTTGTTGGGTGTCGGAAGCCGAGAAGGAAACTCTTTTTTTATTGTTCTCGAGGAATTTTCGGAGTGCCGGGAAGTGGATTCCATGTATTCTCCGCATAACGACTCGTCGTAATGAGTTGGACTTGATGGAAATTTTGCCTTTAGATACGAAAAGGAATCTACAATCCAATACAAAGTTTCTGTACAAGAAATGTTTCTTTGCTTATAATGGTTTTTATATTTAAATACTATCCAAATATTTAGAGTTTCTTCTAAAAACTGAATACATTATACTACTTATTCCCTATCCGTAGAAGAAAATTGAAAATGTAGATTAGGATAGTAATGAAATTCATTCGTATTCAGACATAGCGCAATTTCTGACGAGACCTGCCTATTGATTTCTCACTTCACCAATAATTTAAATTCAGAAAAAACCTTCTGAGTATGTATAATACAGTTTTAGCATTACTTTCTTTGTCAGCTGAATCGTGAAAATTATTGAGTTCCAAATTTTGTATTATGCTTTAAATAACTTCCACTTATTTTTCAACGAATCTTTAACCATAGAGTTGAATCTGGAGATGGGTTCGGCTGGTGCACAGAAATAGTACTTTATTTTCTAACTTTTTAGAAATTTAGATGTAATAGCTTTAGAGTGTCTATTACATTTCCTTATTTGCAAGTATATATTTTCCAGCATGAAAAGGGTTGATACATATTGATGTCATTTAAAGTATACCCAGAACGCTACAAAAGTATATTTTTCATCTTTTTCTCAACAAAATTAAAACAATATATACCTTTACCTGGGAACTACTTATAAAATAATTGTGAAAATAAGATAATTGTAATACTTTGCAGAATCGCGTACTATCATGGAAGCACCTATGCGTGCATGCACAAGTGCATCACTCATAAATTCTCCTTTTATAGTAATAATTTCTGTGCATTGCACGAATTGCATCTATGCAGCACGTAATCATCCGGAAATAGTGGAGTGTTTTTTCCTTGTTTGAGAATTCAGTTTCCTGACTATCTGCACGCTTTCAAAGACCGTAAAGTTTAAAAGAAGAACATTATCATTCTAATGTAATGATAATAACGTATATCTATTACCAATATTTACATTATTTTTCATTTTACTGAGCGGTTACATTTATCATATATACATTTAACAGATTAAATTAAGTTACTGTTTGAAAATTTTGATGAAGAATCAAAGCGGTATAAATGGCTTTAGTGACATATGTTAGAGACCCCTTATTAGATTGCATAAACACAAGTTACAGTAATTTGTGAGTGGCTGATGTAGATTTGTGGATATATTGAAACTCCCTGTCGCAAATACAGCTATATGTCGTATTTGCTTTTAGCTTTTCTTATTGTACAAAATACCTTGGCGTTTTTGATTTAGATTTTTCTTGAAGTTCGAACACTGCATACAACAAATTTAAAACGGGATCCTTCGTTTGACAACGATCTCCCTGAAACGCATAAGAGATTCATTTCAAGGTGTTCTTGGCATAAATTCCGAATGATCATCAAGCAAATTAATAAACTAATTTTCCTTCTTGGAACGCACTTTAGTCAAAATAGTCTGTCATTTTTCCTTAGAAATTGACAATATTGATCAAGCGCGACTTGGAAATTACTTCGCACTTCACCGACATTTGATTAACCTATCCTCTTAACAATAATTACGCAATAACTATTCATCTATCGTTTAATAATTGTATTCCTATTCATTCTAACTCCATTCCGATTTCTAACTGCAGTGTTAAAACTAACGTGCCTGGTAGAATGTCAGCAGATTTGTTATTTAATTGAGATTCAACCCTTTTTACTTTCTCGTACAATACCTGTATAGCATATTATAAGGAAAGCGTGTAGGACCAAAACTAGTTCAAAAGAAAGAACAACACTACACGAGCATTTAGAGGCCTTTTTAATTTTTTAACAAATCTTGAAAGTATTTCGTCTTCATTCGATTATCATAGTTTAAGAACCTACAATCAGTTACTGTATCACTACGTTTTTACCTTCTTCATGAAAAGTAATAACAAATTAATATATTTTTGGTAACAAAATAAATAAATGTATAATATTCTACACAATATAATCTGCAGTTACTTTTTGAGAAATCCTCTACGTAATTTAGTTAGTCTTATACATACTTAATTTAACCGACCATTCTGTATCAAGTTCACCTTTTGTTGGGTAAACAATTTTTGCTAGAAAAAGTCATTATAAAAATTAATGAAAAAGATAATTTGAAACGGAGAAGCAATTCTTAGACGCCCATTGTAAAGCATTCTTAAGAAAATACCTACATTGCCAATGTCGGAATAAAAATTACTCAGACGCGGTATTTCAAATTATTCCTAGAAATTTAATTATTACTATCCTCTCTTAACTTAATCGACATAACACTTTTTCTCGTCCACGAGAGTTTATTAAAAATCCATTTACATCTTAAACTATAACGAACTTGTTTATTACAAAAAATATACACGTACGTGTTTGGTTAGTTTACTTTACAAATTATGAGTTAAAACAATAAAGGTTTGTCTCTTGCAATGCTTGGTCTATCTCTTGTTTTTTAAAGAATTTACATTTCAATTTATTTCGATTTGGTAATGTCAGACTTCAATCACGATACAGATTAATATTTTTCGTAAATATTATGTATGCAAAATATACGAAAATAGGGGATAAAGTAAGTAATAAATGACTGAAGATATTGTCTGGTATCAATTTTAATCAACTTATGATCATTTCGATCGCGTTGCGATCATCATCAGAGCTAGCAGCTTCTGGGCCGAAAACAAAGCAGAACTTTGTTTTCGGCCCAGAAGCTGCTAGCTCTGATGATGATCGCAACGCGATCGAAATGATCATAAGTTGATTAAAATTGATACCAGACAATATCTTCAGTCATTTATCATATAAAAAGGTATCTACATCACCAACAATCCAATTAATAAAGTAAGTACTTCGTGTTCCCCTGAGAGATTTTCCTCCTCCAGGTACCTCCAGGTGTTAGTGTGATACCGCTTCTGCCAGGCTCTCAACTGGTCTATCTGTGTGTGTGTGTGTGTGTGTGTGATAGTGTGCATTGAAATTAATGTGTGTATTGGAAGAAGGGAAATCAAAGGAAACAAAGGAAGGGAAGTCGCGTGCAACTCAAGGCCTTTTTTAGGACTTTATATCAATATTCCCGTGGAATTGATGTGAGAAAGAAAGTGAATCAGGGATTGTCGTCACTGGGTGATCTCAGCCTGTACCAAAATGAGAAACTTGTTTACAGAAGGTAACAAATCTATAATTTGTGATAATTGATCTACAGAAGACACCACGTATTTCGTGGGTGTCAGAATGTAAATTCTATGTTATTTTTCACAAAAACAACCAAATTTCGTTCATAGAGGTCGTCAAGTTCTCACTTCACATCGAAACATACCTAATCCGCTTCACCTTTCACTGCAAGAAAATACCTGATTAGTTGTTATAGTAGAAGAAAATGTAGTTAATGATGAATATGAAGATTCTGGTAACATTGATAATTATAATGAATAAAAAAATATTCAAATGAAGTTTAGATCCGTTTTTTTAAAATTTTTCATAATTTAAACATGTTTCAGTAAAGATGTTTATTATAAATATTACCAAACCATCAATCTTCATAGTTATTTGGTCATTAATTTTATCTACTATGTACAACTATTTCTTCTTTGTCAAATCCATATTTTAAAATTCTTGTAATTGGAATTAAATATGGAATAAGTTAAAATTAGTAAAATATTTCATTCACTTCCACAAAAACTCAAAATATAGTATTGATTTAATTCAATAACAATTTTAGCTATAGTAATTGTTTGCTCTATTGTATGAATTGTCCAGAAGAATTTGGTGCCTTTTGGAAACAAGAGGGTGCTCATAAAGAATATTTAAATGAAGTATCGTCTTCGCGTTCTTCAAAAATGTTAGAGCACCCGTCTCGCAAAGCGTTCCTCGGAGGAGAGCACGCGGGGCGCGGCGTGTGGCCGGCCGCCCACCGCTCTCCCCATTCTGTTTGCCGCCGCCATTGATTGCCGGCGCTGGGGGGTGGGGGGCGGGTCCTTCCGGGTGGACGCGCGCGCCGAGCGCTCCCGCGGGCGTAAGGGCCGCTCCGTCGGGAGCACGTCGCGCCCCGCCCCCGCCCCCGCACGTTCACGATTCGCCGCCCCGCGCCCTCGCTTCGCCCCGCTGCGCCCTGCTCCTCTCTCCGCTCTCATCCCTCTTTCTCTTTACCTTTCCTCCCACGTCTCGAGGAGGCCGGAGGAGCCCGCCGCTTCCAGAGAGGATCTTTGCCGCCTTTTTTGTTTGCCTTGCTGCCCGCCCGCCCACCCCTCGCGCGCGCCCCGAGATTTGGTGTGTCTCGGGAGACGCGGCCGCCGGAGAATTAAGGGTGCTCTCTGTCGCAAATGCGCCTTCAGGCCGTGATGATTACTCAGACTTGGGTAACGTAGCCGATTGTTTGCGAAACATCATATTTCAAGGATATTGTTCATTATTTGTGTTTCAATTTTTTGTGATGTAAAATATAAAAAACCTCCGCTGTTCAAACGTTCAAGGCTCTGAACAGTTGTCTTCGCATTACCTCTAAATGATTTTCTTAATTTTTTTTACTTTCGCCGTTCTAAATTATTTGCGTAGTGCTGTCCTGCATTACCTTTCAAGAGACACTTGTGTCAGAAATCTTTAAAGAGACTAGAAAGTGATACAGATGTTCTTTCTGTGCCCGTTTCGACTCTAAATTATGAAGTCTTCTTAGAGGACACTTGAGTCTCCTGGAATCCCCGGTCGCCTCTCTTCAATGCACTTCTCTAGTCACTGACTTTGTGTGTCACTTGCGCTTCCCACTCCTCCACTAGGCAATATACCTCTGCTACCAACCTCGAATTGCTCAATTTGTCCTTCCTAAATGCCACTTCGCGTTGAGATGGCCTTGGTCCGCGCGTATCAGTGAAAGATAAAGATGGCGCGTATAAGCATTGCTACATTATTCATTGTGCTTTATTCTAACCTGCTTCGCTTAATTGTACGCACCTTGCAGTCCCACTGTTTGTCCCGTCACTCTTTCTCCAATTCCTACGTGTGCTTTCATGAGTTTCAACTCCCAAAGCCAACTCGAATATTATGGTATGCTTAGAGAGATATTAGGGAAATTACGAATTAGTGTACACACATCTTCAACTAATAATAATAATAATAATAATAATAATAATAATAATAATAATAATAGAAAAAGGAGAACAACAAGAATTTCATGCAATAACTGAATGTAAGAAATCATTGTCATTTAGGGATGCTTTCAGGGTTTCTTGAAATATAACTATTTGATTTAGACCTAGAATTTGGTTATTAAGAGCTTAAGTGAATTTGTTAAGGGTTCACTTAAGTCCCCGTCGATCATTCATCAAGGAATATTCGTTAGTCTCAGGGATATGTCTTCATCTTCTGAGACGAAGTCTGCCACCGCTCCGCTGGGTGGCGCGGTCGCTGCTGCAGACCCCTTGGACGCCGCCTCGCTGCCTCGGCAGATGGCGCAGCCACCCCGCTCTCTGAGGCATAGTGTTCCGAGTAGGCCCCGCCGCCCCTTGCGACACAAAGTACCCGGCCGCCGCGGGCTGGATCGGCGGCGTGTTTATGCGGTAAACACAGGGCGGCAACTTGCGCTTCGGGGAAAGCGCCCGGGCCCGACCCCGCCGGTCCTGCCCGTCCCCTCCCGGCGACCCGCACGGGCCCGCCCTCCCGGACCCGCCCACGCCCGCGCCCTGGCGGCCTCGCCCGCGCACGCCCATTTCCTCAACAGTCCCTTCCGTCACCCTCGCTCCCGTCCGCCCGAGGCGACGTGAGGTGGTGTGACAGGGGGCGGGGCGGCGGCCGTGCGCCCTGTGATCTCGCGAAGCCGCCCCCTCCCCCGGATGGGACGGGGGGGGGGAAATGGGCGGGCGCAAGGGCGGACATCGCCCCGCTGTCGTGTCCCCGCCCTCCCGTTCCGTGTCCTCTGAGGCAGCGGTTCAATTAGCCGTAATTAAGTGTGCGCCTACGCGCGCCCTCTCCCTGCCCCCCACCGGGCACCGCCTGACGTCCCTCGCTCCTCTCCGGCTGCGCCTTGCTTCCACGCCTCACCCTCTCCCGCTTACACCCTCCGGCCGCCGACGCTATCGCAATTTCTCCGCCTCCAATGCTTTCTAATGCCACTGCCCATTGCCCCCTGACCACCCCAGCTGTCCTCATCATTCCTGTCGTGTCCATCCAACACCTCGCTTTGCAGACGCTTAGGCCGTCTGTTGCTGCCCTCCGTTCCTACGCTGCCTCGTGTCCATTGCCCTCAAGCCACCCCGGCGCCTGCAGCATTCCTGCCGCCTCCATCTCCATCCCCACGCTCCCTTCACCACAGCCCCGTCCCACTGCGTGCCCCGCTGTCGTTGACTCGCCCCGGGGGTGCGGAGCTGGGGTGTCAGCAGGCCGGTCTGAAATGGCGACGGCGCTGGCAACGACGGCGGGCGCTCGAAATTAAATGGAGTCGAGCGAGGAATGCGAGGCGCGAGTGGCGTCTGTTTGCGCTCCGCCGCCGGGCCGTGCGCGCCCTTCCGGTGGGCGGGGCGGGGCTGGGTGGGGGCGACACGACGCGATGCGATGCGAGGTGAAGCTGGCCGGTCCGGGTACGGTGGAACGGAGAGGGGTGGAGAGGAGTGTGAGGCGGAGAGTGAGAGGGGCCGAGTCCTGGGCGGGGGCGGGTGAGGTGCGGTCGGCTGCGTTTTATCTGCGCGCCACGTCAATGTGCCCGGGGAGTCAACCGACGCACACTCGGGCGTTGTAATGCCCGGCTTTACTTCATACGGCGCTGCGAAATAAGAGTTTATGCACAGCGGGCTCATTAGGTTTATTCGCGAAAATATTTTAAAAGGAAAATATACTGTGTTGAAATGAGTATATTTTGATGCGCACTCTTTTAAGTTGCTGACAACTGCTGAGGTTCGTTGGAATGCAAATGCCTAAATTATGAAATGTTTGTAATTAAGCTTTTAAACTTACTCTACTGAAAGTACAAAATGTATTTTAATTTTTTCGTTGTGTTAGAGTCTCTTATTAAAGTCACTTCGGTAGTATCTCAAGTATTTGTAATAATTTCCATTTACCCTGATTTTATCCTATTCTGTTGCATGTGATATATTCTTGTATTACTTATCATTTGAAGTCTTTAAATGTTTGTCCGTAAAGACTTGATCGAATGTCTGGATGTGCTCCTGTTAAAGCAATAAAATCTAGAGTACTTCAACTTGGTTAGTTTATAACCAACGGCTTTTGAACCACGTTTTGACATAAAAATAATACACAATATATGTTTTCTCTGGTATCTTTAATTCATTGTTAAATTTTTGGACATTTATATTACGTTTTCAGTTTTGCCATTTCTTTGAATAGCAAAATTTCCCAATTCCTGGAATATTACGGATCTTGTAAATTGTTTAATATATTAAATGTGAAATTGTGTAAAATTAAACCTAAGTGGTGATATCTACATCTTAGAAGTTTGTGTACTTGAGTTGTGTTCCCCTGTGTGTGTGTGCCTGTATTTTACAAGAAAAGCATAAAACCTGTTTTTGACACTTTTCGCACTTTCGAGGTAGAAAACTCCTCTAACTCGCCTGGTGCCTTTGTGTGTTGCAGGAGATCGCGGCAATTCTCATCAGCTTTGAGCGGCACAATGAATGGCAGAGCAAGGAAGTCAAAATCAGGTCAGTCCCCGGCGCGTCTACGCCTTCTCCGCGAGCTCGAGGCTTTGCAAGGCCAGGAGTCTGGTGTCAGGAGTCGAGGAGGAAGGTGTCAGGAGTCGGGTGTCGATTTTCTTCTATGCATGTAATTTGTCCAAACGTGGAGGGTATGCTTCTATAGAACTATGACGTATTCTGTTTGCTCCTTTCAGGCTGGATAGTAAAACTGCTCTTTGCAAGTGAATATCGAGTGATGCCCCTCACCGCTCGCATGGCAACACAATGTATTTTTGTTGTCCCCCCCCAGACCCCCCTGCAAACTCTTTTTCATTTGTGATTCTTTGTCAGAATTCCGACAAAACTGTTTATTCTCGCGTCCATAAATTTGACAGCAAATTCTTTCTTTCACCGAGGGGCATAAAATTCCGCTGACGATAAAGATAAAATATTCACTCTCTTGTTATGCTTCCGTTTCAAACCAGACACTTTTACTGCGCCTGTGATGGGTTGGAGGAGGGGGACGTGATGGGGATTATCATATGAAAGAGCGTACAACGGTGTCAGAAATATCGTATGTGTGGATGCAACACCGGAGGACGTCGTGCAATTCTGTTTACTTTCTCACCCGGTGAATTTTCGCGGTGCTTTCGCGAATGAGATGCCGATGTCTAAAGCCCGGTTCCGTGTTTCTCCGCAAGCTGCGCCTCTGTCGCTTTCCTTCCATCTCACCGTTGTTGCAACGAGCCGCCCTTCGCTTTCACGAGTGTTTTCTGCAAGCGCACTCTTTATTACGCGGACGCGGATTGTGTATCCGCGGGCCGGAGCACTTGCTGTGGAGACAGCGCCCATCACCAAAGCGTCGGCGGCGCCCCCGCCGCCCCCGCCGCCGCCTCCGCCTATCCGCGGACTCGCTCAACCTATTCCTATCCGCCTTTATTGCCGTTATATCCCGGAGACTCCCCAGGCAATGGAGTTTACTGTCTTCCGCCATGGATTTTTGATGAACCGCTTATATCTTCTCCCGTTTCTTTGCCGCCACTCCTTCAATCGAGAGACCGAAATATAAGGAACCCCCGGGCGCCCGAACGCGCCCAGATGCGACGGCATATCATAGATAGGTCGCAGGCTAATCACCCATTGAGACGCGCTTCAATCGCCCGTGGAAGAGATGCTGCCTGCCTGCCTGTGACCTTCCGGCTTCTGCAGTTTGCAATCAACAAAATGTAAATATTCCTAAACTTGGTCCTCAGAATTGCAGTTAACGCCCCTTGGTACAGAACGCAACACAAATCTTTACAAAGACCTAGCTAAAGCAGCCGTCTTAACATACATTTCGAATATTTCCCATACGTTCTTCCAAAATCTATCCGCAGTGTCCGTCGCTCTCGCCCTTGAATCTAGGTAAAGAGCGTTCCTTAGTACCTGCTTTTCACCTCTTCCGATCTAGCTGAGATTAGATAATGAAATACACACTCCCCCATCAAGCCAACAATATGCATTCGCCCCTTTAAACTCCGATTTGCTTAATGTTTAAGGGAGGTTCCCACAGCCAACCCCTTCGCATCATCTTCGTCTAAAAATGTTCGCTCTTAACGCCAAATGTCTGAGCGTTGAACTCGTACTATCATGGTTTTTCGCAATAATTAAAAAACTGCAGTTAAATTCTGCTTTGTAAAATATACTCCGGTGATAGCAGAATAACATTTTAAATTCAACTTTGTTATTCAAATGGTTATTTTCGTGAACATTATGTATTATAAAAAGTGCGTGTCTTCACCGCCAACCTTATCACAAATAAATTGAGATTATAACTTAAGACCAATGCCATAAAACTATGACAGAAAGATTTTTGAAACACGCACGAAAAAAAATTGTATCGCATTTTACCTGATTATCACATTAAACGTGTCGAGAGATAAAACAGCGCGGAAAATAATAATTGTTGAATTTAGTCGATTGAGTGGAAACATTTGGTATGAGTCAAAAAAGATGGGCAATATATTGATAAATTTACATTTCAAACATAAAGAGGATTTTCGTTTGCAATTCTGGTTTCTAGTTTGCAATTCTCGTTAAAGGATAATTTAGGGGAAAATCGTCTGGGAAAGTCCTGAAATAAGGCTAATCGAAAAATTAGAAATTATTATATAATTTGTCAATTGTTAACATTTATATAATAAAATAGATAACATTAGAAATTATTATATAATTTGCCGATACCTTAAACAATCGTAATATTAACGGAGTATTTGGTTAATTATCTCACGATGTTTTAATGTGACCTTTACGTGGGTGAAACTGTGTTATTAAACATCTTATTATTCTAATGCTTGAGAAGCGCTCAGGAAAGTACAGGATAATGAGGGAGTGAATCCGTCCGCATACTATTCTAATACGTATCGTCTTGTAGTTCTTTAAATCGGTATTCGAAAGGCGCCAACTAATGTTGTTTTCACGTGAAAATACGTAGAAAAAGTTTAGGCACAAAATTCTCCGCCATTCACTTTTTTTCCTGAGCTCTTAACCATGAATTATCAACTCCTTTTTCCATACTTTTTTTGTAGAAAGAAACAAAAAAAACAATCGATAGGTTGTGTTGATGTAACATATGGGTATAAATACGTTACTGATACCTACAATAACACTGCGTGTATTTGTCAATTTAGCGTCGGAATGATCCGACTTGTGCCAGCTAGCACCTAGCTTCCTGAACCTGGGCTCTGTTTTTATTTTTTACCCACGCATGGGGGGGGTAAGGGAGGCATGTCTCGTTCTCCCATCTCCGTGCCAAGCTTACTTGGCCTGCCTGAGATTTTTGATTTATGACTCATCTATAGAAACTGATATGATTTCTTTTAGAAAACTAGAACTTCATTTTTATCCCCGAACTAGAGACTACCTTGCAGAAAGCTAGCCACTTTCAATTACTTATTCAAATATGATCTAAACTTTTCCAAATGAATTAAAATTTACACATATGCTTAGTTATTACTTTTCTTACGGAGAATGATTCAATAAACTTCGTTTCAAGACTGTTCTTAACTATACTTTCAATTAAACAATCATGTCTAATGACTAGCAATAGTTTGTTCTCTCACTTTCTCACACAACCTCCCTCACTGAATTTCTAAACACAACAGATAGTTCGAATTGGCAACGACCTTGTTCGTTGGTTCGGGAAGAAACTGGCTTGTACTATGCTCACGTGCTGATCCAGCGCCCGTTCGTCTCGTCTCGAACTCAGCGACCTCATCAGAAATTTTAGTCTAATATCATGAGTGTATTAGAAAAGGAAGAATTTACGAAAAACAGCTGGAAAAGAAGCTGGAAGAGATACGAAAAAGCTGGAAAAGATATATTAAAACAATTATATCTTAGTTACTGCAACTATCCAGAAAGCCTCCTATACCTCCCAGTTGCTTCCACAAAACCTAAACGTAACCCTAACACATTTTGTAAACTTAATTTATTTTAGGTAATATAATACATTATACGTCATCGTTATTACCTCATTTATCTGTAATTGTAGATTTCCATTTGCGGTATTCATAAACAGACCGTCCTGCAACATATTTTAGTACTTCATAAACCTGCAGCATTGCCCACTTCACAAAAGATCGCCTCGTTGTACGCGCATGAGTACGAACGATAATGTGATTGGAGCGTGCTATACTATTATTTCTGACAACGAATTAGCCGTGGTTTTTTCGCATTTTGAAAGATACGGTACGGCTGTAGCGCTTTATGTGGCATTGTTTGACAAAATGTATTATTTGTGTTTATTGTTTGCTGAAACGGGTGGTCTCTCTCTCTCTCTCTCTCTCTCTATCTATCTATCTATCTATCTATCTATCTATCTATCTATCTATCTCTATCTCTCTGTATATGTATATGTGTGTATATATATATGTATATATATGTATGTATATATATATATATATATATATATATATATATATATATATATATATATATATATATAGTGTGTGTGTGTGTGTGTGTGTGTGTGTAGGTACCTTGTAGCTCCAAGGCTTCTTCTCCCAAGGAGAGTCAGTAAAATTAACGCGGGAGTTTTCGTTCTTTATTTCGCGGCCGCCTGCTTTTCCGCCCTAAGCGATCTGCCGTAATTGCAGCCGGCTCCGCCCGTAGGTGCCCAAGTGCTTCGGCGCAGTTGTGTAGCGTCTCTGCTGCGCCTCGTAAACCGTGAGCCGCCGCCGACCCCAAATACAGAGGTAAAGCGGGGCGGGTGCGCAAACATAAAAGTCTTTTGCAAGGAATTGCTTTGTTAATTCTGGGGAAGGGGCACGCGTCTTGGTCTTGGGCGCACTGTAGGTGGGGGTTTACTTCATGGTTTACGGTTCGCTGTTTACTTCTGCGTATTAACCTGCCTGGACGCTCGCCTAATCTTTATGTCCAAAATACAGTTTAAGTTAAAAGGTTGTGAGGGGAAACTTCGTACTTCTTGCACTGAAAAAAATGGACATACTTAAGGATTATGCCTAGACAGTTCCCTTTTCAGAGGATGTCTAATTAAATGAGAGAAACCGATATTCGAAGTTTCGTCATTTATAAAAAAAATTGGACGCTAAGTCTTCGTTAGTGAAAACAGTCTTCAAGACATTTCGTTGTTTTATTCAAGTTTGTGGTGACAGTGTTTTAGTAATAACTTTTATGTCGTGTGCTAATGAAGCATATTGTTTCGTGAAATTGTTTAATTTTTAACGCAGTGGTTAAGAGATTTGATGACGGTCGACGGTTCCAATGGATGTTCCGAATTTTTTTTATTGTGCGCCGCATATGATACTCGACAGAAACACAATAATAATAATAATAATAATAATAATAATAATAATAATAATAATAATAATAATAAAGCATAACATAAATAATGATAACTGCTCCGAAAACCTCTCTTGAGCTAAAATAGTCAGAATAGTGATATCGTAAGTATAATTCCCGAGCACAGAACTATAAATAAAATAATAGGAATGATTTACAAATATATTTTTCAAGTCTGTATGCATTAAGCTAAGTGGTTCACTGAGTACACAAGACGAGAGATACAGTAGGAAAAATTCATGTACGTGTCGAATGTTGCCAATTGAAAAACATAATGGCTGGAGATTGATGTTCTTATTGTAATGAATAGCTTGAAATGTTCGTTAATTTATTTTTCAAAGAACTAACACTTGCCCTTCAAGACTAATCGTTATTTTTCAACATTTAGTGTAAAATTTGTAGGAAGCGATAACTTTGCCCCAGGGATGTCAAGACGCTTTAATCAGTTGAGTAGAACGCAGTGAAAGTTTAATCGAGATGCCCGTACATAAATATTAAATAGACGTATTGAAATGGAAGCGTACATTTGTCGGCCGGGCTCGCATCAAATGAGTTTTCCTCGACCCCTGCAGCATTTCCCGTCACATTTTGTAGAGCCGGCCTCTGGTGTCCGCTGGGCGGCGAGATCGCAGAACGCATCCTCCAAATGGAAGAGGGAGCGAATGTCTCTCGCTTCGCATCGGCTGGCTGTCTTCACGGCTCCTTTCCCTCACCCCTCCCGTCGCGTTTCGTGTACGCCCCCCCCCCCTCTCCCCCTCCCTTCGCGCCGCCGCGGCGGGGCCGTGATGTCGTTTTGATGCCCTACCTCGCTCATCTGATGAGATTTCAGGGCCCCCTGGAGGAAAACAAAGTTTACAGACGCCCGCCCGCATCGCGCCAGGCAGATACTTCTGATTTCGACGATACCGCCCCCCTTGCCCTTCCTCCAGCCTTTGGGGCTCTTGATCCCGGCTTTATCGTTCCCTCACAGAGCAAGCAAATCGGATATTCTGTAATCAACTGTGCCCTGTTCTCGATTTCATCGCGGAAATGACGATTGAAAATAATACAAAAAAAGGGTAAACGTTTCAACGAGTTCAAATTTCGCACGGCAAAAGAGTGGAGGTTTTCTTTCATCTGATGCCTCAGTCCCACGTTTGATCCACATTTCCTCTCGAAACATTATATTAATACTCCATGGTTTCCCATTGCATTGACCGAAAAGGATATTTCATAGCCCAATTACCTGTTATCCGCCTCTGCAAAGTGCAATGCGTAAAGCTGCTAATTATAGATTTGGACGCATCCAATAACGCTTTGTAAATTCAAGCAGATTGCCACCCTCAGGATACCGGCTTTGAGATCACATTTACTTAATGGGACTCTTATAAATGAATGTTCAAAAAATAGTCTGGTTAGTCATTGGAATAAATAGCTGTTATTTCTGCTACATACAGATCTTTTGGAGTAGATTATTCGCGTTATCAGGTTATTTCCGTTTTCCCTGCTGCGCTTGGAATTGAAAGTCATTGTTTCAAGCTTTACCGTAATCTGTATGTTGAACATAATGAACATGTTGGCTTGCGAACCTAATTACACATGCAATTCTGTTAGTAGTGAATTTATAAGCAGTCTTGAATTGCGTACGTAAAGTTTTAATTGTGGATGTCGATTTTTAAACGTTGCAATATGTACTTTGTCAAAGAAAACTTTTTATGTTTCTTTGACATTGCTTTTTTATGATTCTTTTTTCTTCTATTTTGTTTCGCGTTCTGTTTGAGAAAATGGTACTACATGTCTTAAGTACTCGTACATGATTAACTAAGATACTTTGCGAAATTACCGTCTGTACTGTTTTGTAGGAAAGGAGGGTCGGTTAAATGTGTACCCGTACTGCTTTGTAGGGTCGGTTACATGTTGGACTTTGCCAATCTTGTAACGTTGACTCGTAAGTAAGAGATACACCATTAAATATTTTCTATTCACATCTGACGTTATAGCCAAACTTTTTTGATATTCTAGGTGTTTAACCTTAATCTTTTGTACTGTATATTGTAATATACTGCATTGTGATATATTCTTGAACGCTGTTTCTGTAAATTATGTATGTATATAGCATGAACTAATCAGTTTTATATACTGTAAGGCAAAACATGTCCAGCCAACGGAACCATGTTTTGTGTATTAGAAATACTCCTAAATATAAAACAACCTTTGTAAAATAAAACTTAAAACTCAACAATGTGAACAATTGCGTAGAGCTTTTTTTCATCTAGACAAGCAGAGTTTCGTTTTGCGCGTCGCGAGGAGGCAGGCAGAAAGTGACCGAGTCGGAGCCGGCGGCGCGGGGCCAAAAAACGCGTTGCATTGTGCAAGTTGGTCGCGGCGCGAGGCGAGGCGAGGCGAGGCGGAGAGGAGAAGAGTGGTGGTGGGGGAGGGTCGGGGTCCCCGCGGGAGCGGCATGCAGATCAAAGTTGCATGTTCCGAGGAGCAACTTGGTTGCTCGGCGCCGCCCGCCCCGAAGAGCGCCCGGAGGCGCGTAACCCGGCCGCAGGGGACGCCCCTCAGACCTCGGCGCGCCACGCCCCCCGCGCTCCGCACTCGCTCCCTGCGCACGGCCGGCGGCGGTATTGTTGTTACGTAAATGTTACGGGTCGTTGATGACTAGGGGGTGGATATCGTTTACCTGAAACATTGCCAAAAGTGATCAATAAAATGCTTTAAAAATGCATGCCCCAACAACAAAGAAAAATAACGTATTATTTTGTCAAAATCACTTCAAATGAACAACTCAAGCTGATGGGTATGTTACTGGTGTCATTGAGGCTTCTTCATTTGGTTCATGTGAATTCAGCTTGCAAACTTTGGGTTTGGACTGTTCTTTGAAAGAAAATCTCTGCCTTTATCGCGTAACAGGCCGATCTGACAGTGATAGTCATAGAAACCTTAGATTTCATTGTACTCGCAACGGCTGATATTACAATATATGAGCGAAGAAATCGATTAGACTACTCAGAAATTCTGTGAGGAGCGTTTGTTGCACGTCGTAAATATTGTTTGAAGGAAGTACTATTAAAATGATATTATAATCGATGAAAATAGAAAAATCGATTAAAAATGACGTAAACCGATAAATGATTTATTAGTCGAAGCCGACGAAAAATGCAAAAACAATGGTATAAAAATGTGTCGTTTCGTATTATGAAAACTTGAAATGAATTTTTATACTAAACTGCATTAATATAAAGTAAAAAAAATATAATGACTTTTCATTAAAATCCGCCCCTATTGATGGCCTTGCTATAAAGCGACCGTAAATAAGTAAACAAAAAGCATTTTTCAAAAAAAACCCTCATTGTTGTAATATTTTTTTCTTGAGACCCTGGGCATCTAAAGCAACTACTCTTACTTCTCACATGGCCGTAAACTGCTTCATTCTCTCTCAATTTCTGCGCGCATACGAATTTAGAATTACAAGATTCTAATCGGGGCAATCAGCTGCAACCTGCCGGCCACAGCCGGCTAGCCAAGCGCCGCCGAGTATCCGGAACGATAATTCGTTTATTTGAATTTTTCGATCAAGGTCGAAATTCATCATTGGTATTATATTGAATAAACTAATTCGTTGTTTTTATGTTTTTTCTCCGTAATTCTGTGTTTGTAACGAAACCACTGACACCTTTCACATATTATTACCGTGCGGTTTTGGGTCGCGCGGATAGCCTGCGTTTGTACGTTCCGAGAACATTGTGATGCTGGAGGGAGAAAGAAATGCAGCACCACAGAAAGTGAAATTAGATTGTAAACGAAATTTAACGGCACTTGTCGCAAGTTAGATTTAGGATTATCTTTCATTCAATATTTTCTCAGTTGATTTTGTCTCTAATTAGTTGATTAATAGTTTTTGATGACTTGTTTTTTCTTGTCACAGTTTGGTATCATCGAATCAGGCATGTGGTCAATGTGAATATATCGACTACGACTACTGTGCATTTATTTCCCCACTGTCAAACGGCAGGTGTAAGCCACAAAAAGCCACAGTTTCAGTTTATAGAAGGTTGGTGAAGAGAGGATTTTGCATGCAATGCGAAGAGCACATCACCAGAAGATCAATATTGATTACAAAACCAGATTGCATCTCCCGCTTGCTCCCTCGCTGATCCGCTGTTCGCGGCCCCTACTGCTCCTACTGCTACTACCCTCGAGCTGCTCACCTCTCGCGGGAGGGCGTTGCCTTGTTGCCCCCGCTAGCGTAGATTCTCTCCAGTGTGAACTCCTGCTGTGTTTGAGAACGCAGCAGGGTTTCGGCGATCAGGATTGACATGCGAGGGATGTAAATAAAATTATTTTATATTCCACAAGTAGATTCAATTTATTCCATTTTCTGGCAAATAGATTATTGTGAAATGAAAAAACATTAGGCTGGGATACTTCAGCTTATACATGAGAATCGCCATTTACTTTTTGTAGATAATGATATAGATTATTAATCGTTCATTTTCGGAACTATTAAAATGATCACCGGAAGTTTTCTGGCATCGGCTTATTGTATTTCCTTTCCTCCGTTTATTTAGTTAAGTAAATTTCGAATCTTTTTAGTATCTAGCCTGTGAATGTAAATTGAAGTTGAACCATTTTATCGCATTATTAGTCATTCAATTTTTGCCCTGAAAGTCGATTTTGAATCACTCTCTACAACGTTTTTCTGAACGAATTTAATTAATTACTTAATTAATTAACATCCAATTTTCCTGCTCTAGTTTCCCGGGAATAGTGGGTTCTGTTGAAGAGATTTCCACCGTTATACATTCTTTCTTAAGGATGGATGAAATTTTTCTGAGGCAGATATTCAGAAACGTCGAACTCTTATTTGAATCTTACTGAATAATTAATTTTCAATATTATTTTTAATCTTCAAAAATTAATTCTCACCCTAGTGTAGGGAGACCTGGTTCAGTGTAGATTGCTAGTTCTGCATTTGTTACAAGAGTCTGTATTTCTTTGTATGGTAAAAGCGAAAGAATGCAAGAGCCTTGAAGAAAGGTTTGTCAAATTTTACCAAAATAACTGTTGGTCTACAGAAATAGTCGATAAGCGTTGTCCCTTCTGCGTAGAAAACATCCGCTGATGTTAGCGATTTTTATAATTAAGATGGGTTTACTTTAAAGAATGTCAGTTTTTTTTGTTTCATAGAACTAAATATCGCTGACATCGTTTCTGATCACGAGTAGACATGGGCTTAACAGCTTTCCTTCAATATGAAATAATTATATGCGTCGTCATTGCCAACAATATTATTTATTAAAAAAGCAGCTTTCGATGGCTTAGCCATCGTTTTCATCAGTTTTCTGCTGTATGGAAGCCACAAAAACAACTACGACCAAAAACGACCAGGTAGTCGTTTTTGTGCTTCCATACAGCAGAAACTGATGATGATGGCTAAGCCATCGAAAGCTGCTTTTTTAATAAATAATATTGTTGGCAATGACGACGCATATAATTATTTCATTAGAAATGCCAACGATAACTCACCACACACCTATATTTCCTTCAATAACTGCTATTGCTACATTACAGTTGAAAACTAACTGTTAAGAGTTAACGTGTAGCTGTTACGGGCCAATCTCTAACCTGGAGTTCCTAGGGTTTCCCCCCCTCCCCGGTGGAAAATTTTTCCACACAATCTTTATACAGTGAGCCAGGAAAATGTGTTCACAGTGGCAATAAGTAAATCAACACAAATTATGTGTTATCACGAGCACCAGGCAGCGCTGGGACCATCCTAGGGAGTGGTGTAGAAGCAGCGGGTGGGTGGGGGTGGGGGGAGGCGATGGAGATGGCAAGCATGCGTCACTAGCGCCGCGCATGGCGGCGAAGCTGAGGGCGAACCGACGGCGGAGGCAGCCCCTGACTCGGGTCGGTGCGGAGGGACTATTCCTGGCGCACTGTAGCTAGGTCGAATTTAGCTGCTTAATGCAGGAGAATTGTAGCTAGCGACAGCGCTAATGGTTTTCCATAGTTTTCTTTGATTAATACAAGACGCATTGCTTATCAATGCCCTAACCATCGGGCCTCGGACCGTGCGCCGTCTTTCTTCCTCTTGCTTGTCTCCTCTTCCTCGTCGTACATGCATTCACTTACAAGTACATGCACGACGCTGTCTCACATGTGGTGGGACCAAACGCGAGATTAGAGCTTGTCCCGGCTAGGGCGGTGCCCAGCTAGAAGAGGTACCTGGAGGGAGAATCCTACAAACCGGTTTGTATGGTGCTGCTACGTTTCTAGCGGGGGGGGGGGGGGGCATCGACATCTCTCGACATTCGAACACTGACGAGTTTAGTTACTAAAGTAGTTGAGGCGTCTGTCAACCTCCTTGTTGCTCCCGTGCCTTTCCCCACTTCAGGTCCACCGCTCTACCCGTCTCGACTGTACAACCGCCTGCAGGAAATCTCATCACATCGTCAGAGGCGCATCTCGAGGTGTCTGAGAGGAGCGGTAGTAGATCTACGTGCGGCCGAATCCTGCGGCAGCGGGAAGGGTGGCGAGCGCGGGTGAGGGATCGGGGACAGGAAGGAGGGCAAGTTTGCGATTTGGGCGAGAGGGAGACGGATCTGAGCTATCAGGCACGATGCCCCCCTCCGGCGACCTGAATTTAGTAGGGCGGGAGGCAGCGCGCTGACGCCGCTGCACACTTGGCACCACTCTGCCCCCTCGTCGCATCCGACCACCACTACCACCTCCCCCACCCCCACCCCACCACCATCTTCACTATCATCATCCTTCGCACCCTACTCTTCTACCACTATCGCCACACCATCACTAGGGTTACCAGATCCCTTCTAAGAAAATCCGCATTTGGAGGGATAAAATCCGCCCATTCCGACAAATAGCCTAGTGGGGAAGAATGATGAGTGGTGAATAAAGCTGACTCTGACACTGAGCTGTGTATTTTTCGAAGTGTTCAAAACTGAAACACTTGTGCATAGACCATATTATCCAGAAGACATCAATTGGTCTACAATTTGTGGGAAAATGTGAGTATTAAAAACGAGTTAAGTTAGCAAAAAACGCATACCGCCCTTCTGTTATCACTACCTCCATCATCATTACTACCACCACCACCACCACCACCACCACCCACCACCACCACCACCACCATCAGCATTTCTGCCACCGTCACCCCCTCCCCCCATCACATAATCACTCCTGTTCATTTCACCTCTCATTTACACTTTAACCTAGTATATGAAAACTGTTTCTTTCGAATCTCTGACACCATCGGCAAGTTATCTTTTTCTAAATGAGACGCGGATACGTTCGTCTGCACGTCTTTTAACATCGCCATGTACCTCTGTTTCCATTAGTGACCACTTTGCTCGTTACACTCAGATTACATACTTGATGGTGGTATTTGCTCTCCCATTTTATTTTATTTTATTTAAATAAATTTTGTGTGCTCGTCTTTCTTGGACGTTTAGTGTCGTTTTTACTGAAAAACCTCCCCTTAAAAATATAAGCACGAGTTTTTTTCTTCCAAATTCGCCTTGTATGTCTCATTCGGATTTTTCCAAGAATTTTATTGTGGATGAGAGCGTAACAGAATATTAAAGAAAAAACTACATTTGATTTGCATTGAAAAGTACTCAGGGATGTCATATCCTTCCCTTTTGAATTTTGTTTCGCGCCCGTATATCATGCAGCAATAACTTCCTCTCTCTACTGTACGTATTATAACGCTTTTCTTACTATGCGTTTTCTTTCAGATTCAGTGCACTTGCCAAACGCATTTGCTTCGGGTGATTTGCATAACATTTCTTGGCACTTTCTCTCCTTCTCTACCTTCCTGTGATTGGCCTTCCACAATCTTCGCTCTCTCTTGATTTACTCATCCCTCCATCTCCGCGCTTCCTCACGACCCCGCATGTCGCATCCCTGTGTCCCGCATCGTCTCGACCCGCTTCTCACATTCCCTCGTCCAGAATCACCGCACTCTCGACCCCACGCGAACCCGCATCCCAGATACCTAGCATTCCCACTGCCTCAGGTCATGTCCCCCGCGTTTCCTCGACCCCGCATCTCGTCCCCGTATCTCCTCATCCCCACATCTCCTCGCCCCCGCATTTCCCCATTCCGACATCTCCTCGTTCCCGCTTCTCCTCGCCCCCGCGCCTCCTCGTCCCCACATCTGGTCCCCACGTCTCGTTCTCGCGCCTCCTTGTTCCCGCGTCTAGTCCTCGCATCTTCTCGCCCCCGCATCTCCTCGTCCTCGCATCTCCTTGTCTCCGCATCTTCTCGGCCCCGCGTCCCCTTATCTCCACATCTCGTCCCCACATCTCGACCCCGCGTCTCCCCGGCCCCGCGTCTCCCCGGCCCCGCGTCTCCCCGGCCCTGCGTCTCCTTGGTCCCGTGTCTCCTCGGTCCCGCGTCTCTTCGTCCCCGCGTCTCGTCGTCCCCGCATCTCCACATCTCGTCTCCACATCTCCTCGTCCCCGCGTCTCCTCGTCCCCGCGTCTCCTCGTCCCCGCGTCTTCTCGTCCCCACGTCTCTTCGTCCCCGCGTTTCCTTGTCCCCCTTGTCCGCGCATCCCCGCCCGAAGATCCCACGCCGCCTTGGCCAGCGCGCTGTAGTTAGCGGCGCCCTTGCAATACAATATAAATCCTGCGATCTATCTTTTATTTTGTGGGTTTCTCTTTTTGCCGTTAAAGGCTGCGCGGCGCCCCTCGCTTTCTCCCCGGGCGCCTGTGTCGCCGCCGACGCCCCGCGCCGCTGCCAACTGGGGCCAGCAAGAACAAATAAGGCGCAGCAGGCGCCCCATCCCCGCTCCAACCCGCCCCGCCCCGCCCCTTCCAGCTCAGCCCAGCCCCGCTCCGTCCCGCTCTTCCTCGCCTCGCGCCCGCTCTGCCCCGCCCCTCTCCACCCACCCCGCCCGCGCTCTTTTCGGTCACTCTCGCTGCGACTCGGCTCTTGCGCCCTTCCTCGCGTTCAACTTCCGACCGGCTTCCCTTCCCCGTCGCCTCCGCCGCCCTGACTGCGTTCCTGCCAGTTGGCACTCTCGCTCTTCTCAGCGGCCTTTCTTCTGCTCTTCTTTCGGATCTCGCTTCTAATCTGGCAGTCGCCTGTCTTGCTACTATATTTTGCTCGCTCTCTTGTCTAGTTTACGGCCTTCTGTTGGATGTGTTTCCTGTTCACTTCTACGACAGGTTTCCCCGTCGTGTACCATCTTGCCCCTCCCCCTTGAATTGGAAAGAGGAATGAGTTGTTCTTCCTCCGCCTTGAATTTAATACAATTATCTCTGTCCTTCATCATGTCTTTCTCAGTTGTTTCTCATGCTTATGTGCGTACTCAGTTTTTTGTCAATTGTTCTCCTTTTCAGTTCAGCATTGTCTGTGCGGCACTGAGCCCGTCCATTGCAGATTTTTCCAAGTACCCACCTTCGTTCTTGCTCCCACGCTTCCACACTCACAGTTTCATAATTTTGAATCAAAATTGCCTTCGATGCCGCGAAGTGGGGTTTTTGGTAACCATGGTAATAATCGCCATTTCTTCGAAATAAAATTTGAAAATCGCCATCGTTTGGAAATTATAAAATAAATGTTATTCTAACAATACGAATGTAAATTATGACACACTTTTACGATAGAATACCCTCTTCACAATAACATGCTAAATGTTTTATTGTCGCGCGACTTTGCATAAGGTACAATGTATGAAACTTGAGACGTCAAACGCACGATAATGCGGCCGAAATTATGAAGCTGTGAGGGTCGTTAATTGCCTCATATTCGCCACATCCCCAGAGTCATCGCGTTGGTAAAAGAAGTTTTTCGCATCGTAGCGCGAGCTCGCAGCCTCTGATCGAATGTATCGAAAGCTTTGCCGCGGTAAGGCGTGTCATTTTCCTTAGCTGCCAGGAATGCTCTAGCGAGTTTGGATAAACTGGTGTAATATTCGACTTGCTTTATGGTGACGCAGATGACTTTCAGATGTTCGAATGTAATTTTGAATCACTTGTTCATTGTGTTATTCCAACTGTTGTCGCTGTAGTGCCTCTGAACGGGAGGACTTTGGGATTTTTGACACTAGCTAGATTGAAATCTGCGGCTGTCCGGAGGAAAATTTTTGCGACCGGCTGATTTGATCGATAGTTCTTTTGTGATTTTTTCGATCATCTCCAGGCGAATGGCGGAACAGTACCCTAACAAAAGGGCCACGGGTCGCGCACGATCTTCCCTTCATCTTTCTTTCCTATCCTCAACCCTTACTTACACACACACACACACACACACACACACACACTTACATGCACTACACGACCACACAAGTCGGGAAACCAGCCACGCCAGTTTAGAGCTTGTCCCGGCTGGGACGGTGTCCCTTTCGTGGGAGATACCTGGTCCTGGAAACATCGCTCGTCGACGTGTAGATCGGTTCCGGATCTCACCATTTAGCGAGGGAAGAACACCGTTAGCTTCAGCTATAAAACATTCCCTAGACTAACGGGACTAATGATTATAACGGTAGTCGTCCCGCGGCAACGCGACAGGCGAAAAAATCTTCACTCGTGTCGTTTTATCGCCTGACGTAACTGTCCAATATCTGCCGCTCTGTCATCGTTTCCTCACTTATGTTGTGGCTCCGCTGTATTCCGCTCTCCGCTAGCTTCCAATCCTCTGCGCGTGTCTTTAAGCGCCCTTCAAGTTTCTATTAGCGAGGCCGTCTCACAAGCGACTCCCCGCGCGCGCGGGCGAGCGAACGCGCAGGCCGCAATTATGTGCCGAATTAAGGATTCGAGAGAGAGGCCCCGTCCTTGACCCACCGGCTCTCGCCTCGACGCTCTCCGCTCTCACCTTCGCCCACGCCTTATAAAAACTGCCACCTTGGGCGCCTTTGCTCCTGCACTGTTGTCGCGTCCTTGTGCCTTGGTGTATATGGCAAATTCTTCCACCCTTTGTACCTTTTGAGAATCCGCTCCAACTACTTTCTCGTCTCTCAACGCATCGTGTGTTGACGACGCAACCGTATATTTTTTATTGTATGTGTGTAACGTTGAAAAGGAATAATCAATATAGGATTAAAAGAAAACTCTTTAACTTAATACATTCATTTTACACATTTTTTATTGATTTTCATACATTCATTAATTTGCATTACTTTCAGATTGTAAATAATCCTAACTTTTTTCAATTTTTTCAACTTGTTTCATTGTATTGAATGCAATGTGCTGACGACAAAATGACACAAGTTACAAAAGCTTCATTATTCGTTGCCTGTGAATAAATCTAAAAACAAATATTCACTGCATATATCTCATAGTGGTCAATTGATTTGAAGTATCTACTCCCATCACAGATTTGTATTACAACCAAAAGCCTCCCATAAATTTGATTCACCTTAATTTGTTCACATTGTAAGTAAGGATTCTAGATTTGAATGAAGGTTGCCTTTTATTTGGCGGCCATAGTGTAATTAGCTCTTTAGCGGCTGCGTAGAACACTCAAAATACTGCCCTTGACCTAATGTTGAAACTAATCTTATTTTAGAATCCGCCATCTCTACTGTCTACAGCGATTGTTCGCTTGGTTCCGCATGGCTTCATTGCATAATCCTGATACGCCTTGTCGTGCGGCTATTGTCTCCGAGCCACTGTCGGGTGATCCGTGACCTCCTCTCTCCGATCCCCGATTCTCGACCCCCGCCGACCCCGCCTTCCCCGATATCCCTGCAGACCCTGACCACCCCACTGAACCCTTCGACTCCACCGTCCCCCGTCGATACCGCCCTCCTTGGAGTTTTGTTCTTGTGCTTCTTCCCCACTCGTCTCAGTTTTTCAGCTGGTTTTTTCGTTAAGTAAATGAATAAAAATAACAAAATAAAGCCACTTTCCCGCTGACTCCACGGTCCCAGTCGACCCGACACCCCCACCGCTGCTTCCGTCCCCCACCCCCGCGGCCATTGGCCACCCGCGCCTTCTCCTCAAACCGCCCCCGCTGCCACCACAGACCTCTAGCCCTCGCGAATCCTGTTCTTGATCCTCCGCCAACTCTCCGCCACCTCCGCCGATCCTCCGTCGCTAACATCTCCCGCGAACATTCCCCCGCCAACATCCCCCGTCAACATCTCCCCGCCAACAGCCCCTTGCTAACATCTCCCGCCAACATTCGCCCGCTAACAATCTGCCGCCAACGTTCCCCCGCCAACAGCCCCTCGCAAACTTCCTCCCCCAATATTCCATCGCCAACATCCCCCCGCCAACATCCCCCGCCAACATCCCCCGCCAACATCCCCCGCCAACATCCCCCGCCAACATCCCCCGCCAACATCCCTCGCCAACATCCCCCGCCAACATCCCCCGCCAACATCCCCCGCCAACATCCCTCGCCAACATCCCTCGCCAACATCCCTCGCCAACATCCCTCGCCAACATCCCTCGCCAACATCCCCCGCCAACATCCCTCGCCAACATCCCTCGCCAACATCCCTCGCCAACATCCCTCGCCAACATCCCTCGCCAACATCCCTCGCCAACATCCCTCGCCAACATCCCTCGCCAACATCCCCCGCCAACATCCCTCGCCAACATCCCTCGCCAACATCCCCCGCCAACATCCCTCGCCAACATCCCCCGCCAACATCCCCCGCCAACATCCCTCGCCAACATCCCTCGCCAACATCCCTCGCCAACATCCCCCGCCAACATCCCTCGCCAACATCCCTCGCCAACATCCCTCGCCAACATCCCTCGCCAACATCCCCCGCCAACATCCCCCGCCAACATCCCTCGCCAACATCCCTCGCCAACATCCCTCGCCAACATCCCCCGCCAACATCCCCCGCCAACATCCCTCGCCAACATCCCTCGCCAACATCCCCCGCCAACATTTCCCGCCAACATCCCTCGCTAGCATCCCCCGCCAACATTTCCCGCCAACATTTCCCGCTAACATCCCCCGTCAACATCCCCCTGCCATCAGCCCCCTGCCATCAGCCCCTCGCAAACATCCCCGCGACCATCCCCCCGCGAACAACCCTCCGCCAACATCCTCCTGGCAACGTCTTCCTGCCAACGTCCTCCTGCCAACGTTTCCCCGCTAACGTTCCCCCGCCAACGTTCCCCGCCAACTTTCCCCCGCCAACGTTCCCCCGTCAACGTTCCCCGCCGACACTCTCCTCCGCTCCCCGCCTCCCTGAACTCCCTCCGCCCTTTGCTGAATTTTCCATCCTTCTAGACCACGCCTACTCCCTTCCCCGCCAACCCTTTTTAGCAGAGCGTCCCGTTGACCGTACCGCCCCCACCGCGTCTGCTGTCCCCGTCTGACCCAGTCGCCCTCTCCCTGCGAGTCCTCCGCGTCGCTTCTCCGGCCGCCCTGCAATTTCGTTCGCCTTTTCCCGCAAATTATGGCGGGGAATTACCGTGGGGGGCGGGGCGCGCCGGTTATTGGGGAGCGGGTCGTGGCCTCGGAGATAAGGCATCCGAACGGTACGCTCAATCGGGCCTCTAGTACGGAGCCATGCGGAGAGGTCGCTCATTGATTTCTCACGTGACGGCTTTTCTTTTCCTCCGCGGGGAGGGCCGCTATTTGCTTTTCAAATGGTATTGCCGGTCGTCTATTTCAATTTTAGATCCGATCGGCTCGTACAGGGAAAGCGTCTCAATCCACGATTCTGCCCCCGCATTTACTTTTTTAAGTGCTCTTATAACGATCTGCCATAGATACAGACAGTATGCATAATCTTGGGGACATTTCTTTTTATAAGATTAATCTACAATTTATATGAACAATGTGAGCTTCATTCTCATCGGTCTCTTTACCCGTCCAGTATTATTTTATTGTTTCTCGCGAACGTAGAGCAACAAGTTTTAGTTGTTGTTATTCTGGGTGGCTTAACTGATATATTTTAAAAAAATGGAAATTATTTTTATTTGTAGAAGAATACAGAATAAAAGAACGGAAGGTTACATCTTGTTTGCTTCAATGAATCTCTCGCTTCTAGTATAAAAGACATCACATCATTTTGGATTCTTGAAAATGGAAAATATAAAATTACAATAAATTTTATTTTATCTCTTGAATTAAATTTTCCATTTGCTTTCCTGCGAATGCAAATCACTTCAACTTTAATCAATGAACTTTTCAAGAAATCTTTTGTGTGCCGTTTATATTCTCATCATTGTGCATTGGCAATTTATATTTCTCCTCGGCAATATCTCTAATTTTGTTTATTTGCAAACTACAATTCAAAGAACGTCATTCCCGGGAGCATCTTAGAGTTCCGCGATCCTCAGTTCATCGAAAATGCGAAAGAAAAACAGTTAGAACTTGGCGTATCATCGCGCCGCATCGCTGAAAACGCCATCCCGCGAACGGCCGCCTTCCGCCGACGGCTGCGTGCGTTGGAGTTTAGTATTCTTAACGAAACGCCGCGTTAAAATAAAGATATGCAATATAGCGTGTGCTCTGCCCTCCTGTGTTTTCAAGTTATAACGCGATACGCTGCCTTCGTGAGAAGTTTCCGAGATGCTCTATGGCTAACGAGGGACCGGGGCCTGATGGGAATTGCCCCGGCGCGGGAGGGGCGGGGTCGTCACGGGCGGAGCGGAGCGCACGGCAATGGCGGGGGGGAAGCGTTGCCACGAGTGGAGGGGGGCGGGCGGGGAATCTGTGGAAGGTGGCAGCGGAGTACGTCGGGTCGCAGTCGCGGCGGCGATGGCGGTGGCGATGGCGAAGGCGGTGGCGATGGCGAAGGCGAAGGGCCGAAAGCGACCCGAAGAGCGAAGCAAAGTCCCGTCAACGGCGTTCGCTCTGAGCAGAGCCTCCCGGGCCTTAGTCCGTGGGTGGCCCCCGGTTATGCTCTTGGCTTCGTTGTGGCAGATGCCCGCTTCTCGCCAGCAATTGGGTAGGCACT